>PVKZ01000970.1:0-382198 GCA_004027375.1 Macroglossus sobrinus
GGGAGGGAGGAAGGGAGGAAGGAAGGAAGGAAGGAAGGAAGAAAAAAAAAACTTCAGGTACACATAAGCTGTCCCAGATTCTGTCACCATGTTCTATCTTTACCATATTGTATCTCTCACCCCTACCTCAACTTCTGCCACCTTCTTCCTTTCTTTCAATGAGCATGTGGTCCATTAGATTATAAGATATATCTCTAGACCGTTCTCTATTTGCCTAATGATGGATTCTTATTTTATTTTATTATCTAACGTGGGGGGAAAATGGTACCATTTTTCATAAACAAAGATGCTACTCTTGACACATCTCAAAATTCCTGTTTTTCTAGGATTAGGAATTGGCACCACTGAGTTGACCATGCTTTTACACAGCTCTCCTTGAGATCAATGCCATCACTCTAAGTTAGCCAAATTTTAGAGGTAGAGAGAAATGCCTCTGCAACAGCCTTTTTCTCTTTGCAAAACTAACTGGTTTAGTTGAGAACCCCAAGTTCTTGTCTAATGAGTAACAGCTGAACTACCATTGATTAAATGCCATGGGCTTAAAATACTTTGTAATGACTAGCAGGATGTCACAGCTTTTCTTCTGTGTCTTAATGTGTAAAAAGTGTGTTTTTTCAAAGAAGGGAAACTTTCCCAGTTTTTAAAGGGACTCCTGTAATTTAAATACACTTCACTGATAATTAGCTCTGGGAATCCCTCCTAGTCCAATGTCTAAACTTGTCTCTTGGTTTTTCATGCCTCAATAAGAAAAATCTCATTTTTAACCAAGGCTATTTAATAGCTTCTTTAAGTGATGCTACATAGTTGGAATATAGATCATATCACCTAAAACTCCCAAGTTGAAATCAGGTACTTTCTTGGTTTCCACTAATAAGTTTTAAAATGTATTGGGTCAAAGCCAATAACCTAAAGTTTGAAAGACTACCCTTGAAATGTTGTTTTTCTTGTTCTGTTCTAAATAGGGATAAGTGTTAATGTTCTCTGATTTTATACTTTATAACTTCTAAAAATATTTTAGGAAAAGTAAATGTTTTATATTATGCATTAGGAATACCTAACACAAAAATTATGAGACTATTTAGCAGTAAAAGGAAGCAAAGAGAAGAAAAAGTAGTCCCTCCACTATCTGCAGGGAATAGGTTCCAAATCGATGCCCGAAGCTGTGGATAGTACTGAAACCTATATATCAGCAGTCCCCAAACCCTGGGCTGCAGACCCTTAGTGGTCTGGTCTGCGGCCTGTTAGGAACCGGCCTCACAGCAGGAGGTGAGCGGCAGATGAGTAAGCCAAGCTTCTTCTGTATTTGCAGCCACTCCCCAGGGCTAGCATCACCACCTCATCTCCACCTCAGATCATCAGGCATTAGATTCTCATAGGAGCACTGGTCCCTGGTGCCATAAAGGTTGGGGACTGATGCTATATATACTATGTTTTTTCATATATATACATACCTATGCTGAAATTTAATTTATAAATGAGGCACAGCAATAGATTAAGAAGTTATAATAAAATAGAACAATTATAACAATATACTATTATAAAATTTATTGGAATGTGGTCTCTCTAAAAATATTGTACTATACTTACCCTTCTTCCTCTTGTGATGCTGCGAGATGATACAATGCCTTTGTGATGAGACGAAGTGAAGTGAATTATGCGACAACCTCAGCATGCAATTTTTTTCCTTATTAAGTTGAAAACATTCACCTTTTCACTTAAAAGAAGCCTTTTACAACTTCTCTTTGACAACCCAAATTACCAGCAACTTTACTCTTATACTTTGGGGCCATTATTAGGTCAAATAAGGGTAACTTGAACACAAGCACTGTGAAAGTACACAGTTGATCTGATAACCTGGATGGCTAATAAGTGAGGCAGAGAGCATACACAGCATGAAGATGCTGGATAAAAAGATGATTCGTTCACATCCCCGGTGGGACAAGATTTCATCTCACTCCCCAGAATGGCATGGGATTTAAAACTTATAAATTGGTCATTTCTAGAATTCTCCATTCAGTATTTTCAGACCATGGTTGACCATGGGTAACAGAAACCACTAACTGCGACTATGGGGGAGACCACTGCATTTCACTAGAGTAAGAAAGAGCAGAAGAAAACTGCTTCCTTTCTGTGGACAGAAGTTCTTAATAATATCACCACAAAGTACATGGAACAAATTTCCAAATGTCATATGGCAGTCATGCCATAAGAAGGGCCTCAGAAAATTAACAATCAGAAATTACAATGTATAACATAAAAAGGAGTAACACTGTTTGAGATTTCAAAACTAAAAAAGGGGAGAAAGAACAAGCAAAGAATTTGACTACTCTTTTAAGTTAATTTGAACAGTGACATACAAAAGAAATCATCAGACTCCCATCCGTTTTGACACTGTGTTTTCAGGAGCATTGTGTCCTCGGATCTTTTCACAATAAATCCATTAGTTAATTGCATGCATATTGGGTAAACATGACATCAATTACCAATACCCACATTAAAGACTACATTTTACTATAATTAATATAAATCCAATATACATCTTTTCAGAAATGCCTAGCTCCATTCATACTTTCACATCATAGGGGGTGGGGGAGAAATGAAAGCAATACCAATTAGCAATACAGATATCTGTGTACATGTCAGTTTCCTCCACAAAATTATAAAGTATGAAGGCAGGAATTAGCATTGTTAATAATACCTTATATTCGTATATTTTATTTTTATATACATAATTTCATTTGATCACAGTAACTCTCTAAGGTCAAAAGAACAGTAATAATTCCTATTTTTATTATAGGAAAACAGCAGTTAAGAGACAAAGGAATTTATTCTAGGTTACTCAGCTAATGGGTGGAGGAGTCAGGATAGAATCAAAGTATTCCGACTCCTACTCCATGACTAGAAATATTTTAAAAACATATTATTATGGGAAATATCCGACATACACAAGGAACTTCCACAGCTTCAACAATGATCAGCTTGTGTTATTTATACCCTTTTTTGAAGCAAACTCCAAACCTAATAGCACTTTTTTGATAAAAATTTCAAGTATAGGTACTTTCTGTGATCACTGTCAATCATGGTTAACAAAATGTTGACTATAGCAGATAATCAATAAATACTTGTTGAATATTATAAATTTCACATGTTTTCAGACATTACCTAGTTCTGACTTAAAAAAAAATTAATTCTGAATTCCTAGATGGCACATACTCATTCATTCATTCACAAATATTTATTCTTGGCTTCTAGATGCTAGCCACCATGCTAAACGCTGGAGAGCAAGAAACAAGAAAACATTCCCTTCTTTTGGGGACCCGGCATTCAACTGTTCTGGGTGCACACTGCGCACACGCAAACACCTAACACATGTATCCTGAGAAACTGGAATTAATTCGGGCTGGAAGAATACTTCCTAACTAAACCTACCAGTCTGTAAAGGTACACAAATTATGAGAAGACAAGGATTTAGTGACTTTGAAAATCTTCATATCATTTTGGAAATTAGAAAATTATTCATCCTGTTTCTCCTAAATTTTTCCAGTATATAAAGCCAAGAATATTAAAATTAGTAGGAAAAAAAAACAAAAAATAAAAGAATTCGAGCAACTGATTAAAATATATTCCTCACATTCTTACATTTAAAAATGTTCAAATTTTCAACTTTTACTGAATGCATACACATTTTCTAATGTATTAATGTCTTCTTTACAGTATATAAAGCCCAAGATTGTACAGTTAAATATGGGAATGACTTAAATTCAAAAATGAAACTTTGTCTTTTCAGTATTTTTTATTATTCCCAGGAACCAAATAAGTATAATCCAATATATAAATCTTTTTCCTTCTTTGAAACTCCTTAGTATTGACATTCACGTGATGGAAATAACCCATATGGTTCTCTCCTTAATAACTGGACTTTCTTTCCATTATTTCATTCATTTGTTCATTTTTTCATTTTATTTCTACTGGATGTAGAATGTAAACAGCCATAGCCATGCCTCGAGGGCTTACAATTGGGGTACGGAAGGAAAGAGGATCAGAAGAGGGTGGATAGTGGGGAGATTAACATATCTTATATAACACACAGGATAATGTAAAGAGGAACACATATACCAAGTGCCATAAAGGAGGTCCAAAGTTGTCAGTGTTCAAAGGAAGCAGAAATTTTACATAAATGGAGGTATTACATAAATGCATGTGTACACATGGCCTTAGAGCAAGTGTGGCTCTGAAGGATGGGTAGCACCTCAGCAAGTGGAAACAGTGGTACAGGGAGGGGTGCTGAGTGCACATTCTGAAATCAGCCCCTATTAAAGTCCAGAGGTGGATGCAAGCAATGCAGTAGTCTGCCTATAGGACACATGTAGCAAATGCATGTAAAGAACACAGAAAGCTCTATCAAAGCCAAAGCTAGTACTGAATACAAAAAAATGAACATACATAAGAAAAGTTTAAAATGTCAGTAAATATTTAAAGGCTCTTGCTAAATAGTCTTGGTGTGCAGATGCATTGCAGTTAATGTCCAATAATCTCCCAGTGTTTAGCCTGAGATACTTGCTAATGTTGTATGCAACTCTAAAAGAATGAAAAATTCTCACTGGAGGGGTTTAATAATTTAGTTTATTTTACTTCATTCAGGAAACATATACCAAGCAACTAACAGTTACAGACACTGTGTTATTTATGGATATAAAAAAATCCTTGTCCTCAAGTCAGGAAACATAAAATCATTAAACTGAAAATATTTGTATATCCCAAGGGAGTGCTTTCAGATATGCAATGACCATTAGTCATTTCATCCTGCTAATACTGGATATAAACCTGTATTTGAATCTTAGCTATCTCAATTTGTATCTACAATGTGTATAAATGTGCAATAAAACAGTTGACTAAAAAGACTTCTTTTACACATTTACAAACAATTCCTACACAGACCAAAAGGGGCTGGTCTAGGTTAAATCCAAGACCTCTTCCAATTCCAAAATTCTTATATTGTGATTCTAATTCTACTGAACCATAATACTTTAAGAAGGCCAGATAATAAGAATTAACAATTAAAATATCTACTTAAATGCATCGACCACCAGTGCCCATTTTCAATGCTGTCCCCCAGCCCTTCAACAGAGCCTAACATTATACACACTACCTCCTCCTTATCATTAATTCTCCTGTACCCAGATTTCATCTCTGCCATGTTTTAGGAAGCTCACAATTAATTTCCGCCTAAGAAGACAGAGAAGCTCATCTGAATCTTATGAAAAATAGCAATAGTGTGATTAGTTCTTCAAAAAATGTGGGTAATATATTTGCTTATGTGTCTGGAGATTGTCATGTCTAATTTTCAAGTATGATGGTGTTTATTATATTAAATGAGTAGTAGATGTCAGAGCCACATTATGTTAAGAGTTCATTCATCAGACAAGTAGCAAGCATTTAGTTTTTTGACTGTTCTTTGTCTAAAATCAACTCAATATTATTACTTTTAAATACATATACTTGTATTATTATTTAACTATAGCTATTTACAAGATATAGTTATTACCTAAATTCCTTAAAAGCAGAATTTAATGGATAAACACCATGCCTTTTACATTTATACTTCAGTAGGGCATACTTCAGAATTCAAGAATTTCCTGAATTGGTATGTCATTTATTCTGGGCAAACCATCATCTTTGTATACAGTTGATTGATTTTTCCCCCCAAACTAGAAATGTACTCACTTGATTTAACTCTTCCATCACACAAACAAATTTTTTTAAAAATTGCTACTCAGCTTTTAGAACAAGTCAACTTCAAAATGGCATGATGGATGAGTTGCTTGATCTCTGGGCTTTAGTTTCTTCATAACTAGGAACTTAATCATTAACGGTAGAAGAAACATGGCATATTACTTATACAGCATAAATGTATAACATAAAAAGGCTTAAAGACTTCCAGAACGTCTTCCAACCCTCATATCAATGAGTTACAATGACATAGTACAAGTACAGGATGTCTTATTCTTAAAAGGCATTCCTAGGGAATAATTAATAGTGAGACATTTTTTTTTTTAAAAAAAGATGATTTACTTTTAACAAGGAGTCTGTTTTCATAGGTATTCATTTACCTATGTCTAAAACATAGGAAAATATATCACTAGATATTCAAGCTTATATGTTTCTCTCTTATACATCATTTTCTCCTTGATAAATTCTAATAATTCCATGGTGATAATAGCTGTATGAAAAGAATACAAATACAATGTCAAGAATTCAGTATTACCAAGTTCTTCTGCAGGAACAGAAATGGGCAGAACGTTATTGAGAAAATATTTATTTACCAAATGATCTTAATAAATTGGAAAATTTCAAGGAATTCTTAGAGAATGAAGAACCAAACATACTTTTAACATAGTGAAACTTAAAAAGAGAATTAAACCCGTGCTTTCCCTGCTTTCATTGAAACAAGCCCCAATAAATGTAGTGTTTGCCCATAAAATAACACTTTATTCAGGAGCCCCATAGCTAATCCCCCTGAGGATTTGGCTTTATGCTGTATAAGTAACTTGCTATGTTTCTTCTACCGTTAATAATTAGGCTTTCCTAGAGTAAATCATAGTTTTCATTCTCTTTATATGATACGTATCACTGAGATATTTAAAAAGAGAAAATTGGAAAATTCTCCTTGAATATTATCATTGAACTGGGTGGATTTTTCTGTTGGCTTTTTCTAAAGCAGTGATTAAATATGCTACAAATAACAATATATTTAGACATCACAAGTTTATTCACTGAAATGCCATGAGTTTTAGTTTCCAGAACTAGTACTTGAATTTGAATTATTTTCTCACTGCTACACTAACAAATTTGATCCCTGGTGACAATACTGGTAGCATTTACTAGAATGTTTGTAACGACACAATACTATCTTGTATCAGGATTATGGTGATGATATTATTCCTTAGAAAACAGGGGAAATTACTTAAGGGGAGGAGCCAGGTGTGATTTATCCAACTACCTTTTCCAGCACCTATCTCCATGGTTCTTGAACAGTAGATACTTCCTAAATTTTTGTTAAATAAATGGAGCTCAAATGTTTATACATATTAGTTATGTGTCAATGTTTTCTTATACAGATCTATTTCTATGCCCCTAAGGTGAAATTTAATCTTCAAAAAGCATTTGAAGTGAACCAAATACAGCAATATATTAAAAAGATTATATACCATGATCAAGTGGGCTTCATCCCAGGGGCATAAGGATGGTTCAACATACGTAAATTGATTAATGTGAGACACAGCATAAACAAATTAAGAAATAGAAATCATATGATCATAACAATAGATGTAGAAAAAGCCTTCGACAATATATGGCATCCATTTATGATCAAAACACTTAACAAAATCGGTATAGAAGGAAAATACCTTAATATAATAAAGGCAATATATTTCAAGCCGTCAGCCAACACCATACTTAACAGTGAAAAACTAAAAACCTTCCCTCTAAGATCAGGAACAAGGCAAGGCTGTCCACTATTGCCACTGCTATTCAATATAACATAACATTAGAGGTCCTAGCAAGTACAATCAGGCAAGAAAGATATCAAAGGCATCCAAATAGGAAACGAAGAAGTCAAACTGTCACTATTTGCAGATGACATGATTCTCTATACAGAAAACCCTAAAGAATCCACAAGAACACTACTAGAAACAATAAGAAAATACAGTAAAGTTTCTGAATACGAAATCAATGTCCAAAAATCCATAGCGTTCCTATACTCTAATAATGAAGTGTCAGAAAAAGAAATGGGAAAAACAATTCCTTTTGCAATTGCAACAAAAAGAATAAAATATTTAGAAATAAATCCAATGAAACATGTGAAGGACCTATATAATGAAAACTATAAGACCCTGTTAAAAGAAATGGAAGAAGATACAAAGAAATGGAAAGATATTCTGTGTTCTTAGATTGGAAGAATCAACATAGTTCAAATGACCTTATTACCTAAAACATTATACAGATTTAATGCAATCCCTATAAAAATCCCATTGGCATTTAAAAAAAATGGAACAAAAAATCATCAGATTTGTATGAAAGCTCAAAAGACTCCGAATTGCCAAAGCCACTCTGAGAAAAAAGAATGAGGGTGGAGGCATCACTTTGCCCAACTTCAAATTATACTACAAAGTGACAGTAATCAAAATGGCATGGTATTGACAGCAAAACAGACACACAGACCAGTGGGACAGAATCAAGAGTCCAGAAGTAAACCCATATTTATATGGGCAAATAATTTTTGACAAAAAAGCCAAAAACATACAGTGGAGAAAGGAAAGCTTCTTTAATAAATAGTGCTGGCAAAGCCACCTGCAAAAAGAATAAAACTAGACTGTTGTCTATCACCACACACCAAAATTAACTCAAAATTGATTAAGGACCTGAATATAAGACCTGAAACAATAAAATGCAAAGAAGAAAACACTGGAACTAAACTCAAGGACCTTGGACTTAAAGAGGATTTTATGAATTTGACTTTAAAGGCAAGGGAAGTAAAAGCTAAAATAAATGAATGAAACTACATTAAACTAAAAAGCTTCTGTTCAGCTAAAGAAACTGTCAACAAGGTAAAATATATCTCAATGGGAAAATATATTTGCAAGCAATGCCTCCGATACGGGCCTAATATCCAAAATATACAAAGAACTCATGACTCAATAACAACAAAAAAACCCAAATGACCCAATCAAAAAATAGGTAGAGGACCTGAACAGACACCTCTCCCTAGAGGATATACAAATGGCAAACAAATATATGAAAAGATGCTGAACATCGCTAGCTATTAGAGAAATGCAACTCAAAACCACAATGAGATATCATCTCACACCTGTTAAAATAGCTATAATCAACAGGATAAGTAATAACAAATGCTGGAGAGGATGTGGAGAAAAAGGAACCCTTAAACACTGCTGGTGGGACTGCAAATTGGTACAGTCACTATGGAAAACAGTATGGAGTTCCTCAAAAACCTAAGAATTGATCTACCATATGATTCAGCAATCCCTCTACTGGATATTTACCCAAAGACTTGAAAACTCATATTTTAGAAGATATTTGCACACCAATGTTCATAGCAGCATTATTCACAGCGGCCAGGACATGAAAGCAACCAAAGTGTCCTATGATAGATGATTGGCTAAAGAAGCTGTGGTACATATATATACAATGGAATATTACTCAGCCATAAGAGATTAATGTGGGATATAAACAAATGAACAGGACAAACAAACAGAGACACATGGACATGGACAATGGACTAGTGGTTACCAGAGGGAAGGGGGGAGAAGGAAGAAGGTAGATGCGGGAAAAATTTAAATAATTTCTTCAATTAAAAAAATAAATTTAAAAAATTTTAAAAAAATTTTAAAAACAAACAAAAAAGCATTTGATTCTCATTAGTGTCTTGGTTATCCTACCTATTCAATCAGCACATTCCTGGTAACCAAATTATCACAACCCTTAGTTGCCCTATAATACTGGTTAGGTTAAATATGGTAAAACAAGCCAATGGAAATAAAAAGAAGTCAATTTTTAAAAAGAAAATGCTGCTCTTCCAATTACAAAGTAAGTTCTAGAAGTATAGACTTTTTCTAACTTGTTCACTGTCGTATCCCCAGCTTCTAGTAGTGTCTGGCATATAGTAGGCATGCAATAAGTATCTGGTGAATGAATAGATTGCTGGCAAAAAACATTATTATTACATCTACCTATACATATTCAGTTCAGAATGTAAAACAATTCATTTGTGGAGTGCAGAAGCTCCAATATAAGTTCATAGTGAAGTCTGTTTCTGGCAAAGCATCCAGGATTTGGGATGACCAACTCTAAAATAAGAGTAAATTTACATCTGAGAGACAGATCAAGCCCAGGCCTGGGATACATCAAGCACAGGTAGGCAAGAATTTCAAGTCATTATCCCTGTGCTTGCAGGCAGTGCCAGTGCCAGCAATAACAAGTCAGCTTTTCTGGCAAATCCATCAAAATTAAATCTTAAACTTTTAAGAAATAAAAAAACAAAACAAAACAGTATGTTTATTACGCTCCCTCAAGCTTAGAGGCTTAACTATCTGTGGGAAGGGCCTATAATTATGACCAATTACTTATGACTTGAAGGCACTTATAAAGGCATCTGCTCTGTTAAGAAACCTTTAAAGAACCAGCCATAGGACTGTTAAAACTGATCCTGTGGGGCAACAATAAATCACAGGTTTAGGGGCCCAACTGTGACTCTCCCCTGGAAGGAAAGGAATTGTTGTCACCTGTCCTTGATTTCCTGACCATGTCTGAGCAAGATCAACAACCTCTAAAGCCCAGAATTCCTAGTCTAGCCAAGCAAGTCATGAGGGCCAATGATTGCCCCAAGGCAGAGGAGGAAAAGAAGGGAAGGGAGGGAAACAAAGTGAGATGGAGATCTGTAGTTCATGAGGATGACATCATCAATAATTTTCTTAGGTGTTGCTGTATTTCATGGCATTTTTTTCTGACAAACTATAGGCTCATTATATTCAAGTACCTTCTTGGTTTCAGAGGCTATCATGTCTAGGTTTGAGTATGATTTGTTCTACAGAAAAGGTCAGGGGAACTGATGCCTTATTAGGAACTTGCTGGGCCCCACTAATCTGCCTGAACACATATAATACATTTGGAGCAATTTTAAACTAACAAAGCGCTCTCTTATACACTATCTCAGTTTTTCCTCACAACTCTTAAGAGCCAGGTGTCATCATCAACACAACACGTAAAAATAATTTTAGAAAACAACCTCTTTTTTCTTCATTTCAGAAGTATAGCCTCCCGAAATTTCTCAGTACAGAATCCAAGTCATGAGTCAGTTAGAAATCTGTAAAGACACACCAAGCTCAAGAGGATAAATCAAGAGAATAAGATAGGTTAGCCAAAATCTACCTGCACAATGGCAAAAACAACTTTCCTTTGATACTTGCTTTGTAAAGGACAGTGTTACAACAGGGGTG
The DNA here is from genome assembly GCA_004027375.1 of Macroglossus sobrinus. Taxonomy (NCBI): domain Eukaryota; kingdom Metazoa; phylum Chordata; class Mammalia; order Chiroptera; family Pteropodidae; genus Macroglossus; species Macroglossus sobrinus. The sequence continues at coordinate 11,013 of PVKZ01000970.1, forward strand.
CCTCTATAACACCTCTATGTCGGAAGGACAGCATTTTGTTTATATACATGATGATCCTTGATTGAACACTCTCCGTAGGTTAACATACAAAATAAAACAAGAACACTGGTCCTAAAATTCTAGTGGTGGAATTCATCCTTTGGGAAGCACTCAGGTGATTCCTCTAGGAAAATAAGTTACAGGGGACAAAATGTTCCCTCCCGCTTTCCCTCCAGTATCACAAAGACTCTCCATTAGGATTTTTGTTATTTTTCAACAAAGAAAATACATACACAAAAGATAATCTATTGCTTTTATACATGATCCCATCTTCTTAAAACACTCATTCTTCCAGTCTCATTATCTTTTGTCTCTCTCCACCTTACTAGCTAAAATAGAGGTATAATGTGGTCCTTATCTTTATAGCCATTTACTACCTTATTTATGATTCTTTGCTACCTTTTAGCCTGAGTCTAACTGTGTCAGGAACAAAGCATCCCACAAATCACCCAGCCTGGGATAAGAGGAGACAAGTCAATACCTCCCAGGAAGATTCTGTAGACACTTGGGCTCCCTGAGTCTGTAGAGGGCTTGGTATTTCAAAGGTCAGTCTTGGGTCTCTCCACTTTGATGACTAATGTTAAATTGTTTGACTTGTTACAAAAATATTTAGCTGTGCTTATTTACATAATTTCACCCACAGTGCACACAGTAAGCATATATTTGTTGAACAGAATCCCTAGGTAGATGAGAAGACAGGAAGAAGACCCCAAGACGTCCTTTTCCTAACACATTATCTAAGAGTTGAAAAAAGTAAAATCGCACCCCAATTTGTAGAAGTTTCTGTGCATTCCTTTCCGACTTAAAATTATGTATCTGTTTAGAAAATAAAAGGACAACACGCCACACGATGTCAACCACACAATGGAGAAATTCCAGGATCACTAAGAAAACACCATTATCCTACGTTACATACGCTTTAATACTGGCTACCACACAGGAGAGGCTTTAAGAACTGCTATCTCCCCAACCACTCGCACAACCCTCCACAGGCACAGCATTTAGAATCTAAAGATTCCATATCTTGGACTCATATCTAACCCTTTGGAGAAGTAGTCCAAGAACTACGCTGGCCCAGAGACATAAAGTAATATGGATAGAGAGACAACAGTTTTGGAAAAAAAATTCAAACGACACTGCTGGGAAACGGGCATCAGCACTGAAGTCCTTAGACCATCAGGAATCCTGCTAATTATTGTACACCTTTAATAAAGAGAAACTGTGGGTGCTATTGGCAAAAATATGATTAAGTTTCTGCATTTTTTAAACCTTATTTATATTAGGCTCCACCAATAAACTTCTCTTCCTCCTAATTATCATGGCATCCTGCTATCCCTCAGTCTCTCAAAAACTCCTCAACTTCTAGGGAAAACCTGCGGGGGCTGGCAGTGTGTGTCTCAGGTTGGCTTGTTCTGTCCCTGAAAAGGGCACCAAACTTCCCGGACCCTCTTAAAGGGCGCACAGGGAGGAAAGCCTGGGCAGGTCACATTTTTTTGACTTGTCTGTTTGCCGTCCGGTAAAATCACCGGCTCGGGCTCGTGGCTCTGTGGACAAAACTCACTCTCACTCTCTAAGATCGACGGGTTGCACCACCCCAGCCGCTCTCCTTCCCGGCACCCTCCTGGACCTATGGATCCCCGGCCTAGCCCTTCCCCAGAGTGCGGCCCCAGACGGCGCGGGCACGGTTCCCCGACTCACCTGACCACGTTGGGGTGCTCGAAAGTCTCCAGGTGCCTCAGCACCGCCACCTCGCGGATGGTGGAGAGCGGCATGCCCTCCTCGCCCGTCTGCACCCGCACGCGCTTCAGCGCCACGAAACGGCCTCCGTTCTTCAGGTCCCGGGCCTTGAACACCTTCCCATAGGCGCCCTCCCCGATCTCCGCCACGCACTCGTACTGCTGGTCCGCGCGGCTCAGGCTGTCCTTCTCCATACCGCCCGGACGCCACCCGGCGCGGCGCTGCTGGGACGGGCGGGGGACGCGCTCAGCTCACTCGCGGCCGCCGCTCGCCCTCCCGGGACTCCCCGGGACTCCCCGGCCGCTCCCTTGCGCCCCGGAGCTCGGTCTCGCTCTCCTTCACCCCCACCGACTACCGCGCTCCGGCGCTCGGGCTCTCGCGGCCGCTGGGGCTGGATGGAGCGACCTCCCCGCGGGCGGGCGCAACCCTGGTGCTACCGCGAAACTCCGCCTGCCGAGTCGCGGAGGAGCGAGCCGATCCCTCCTCTTTCCTCTCCGAAGCGCAGTCCTCTGTATAGACACCGAAACGATTACATATTCTCTGCCCGACCGTGTCTCAGTCCACAGTCATTCCACCTAAAAGAGGAGACGGGAGGACAAGAAAGTGCAATCAGATATCCCAGGCTACTTCCTCGGGGTTCCTACAGACTCCCCTCCTCCTTCTTCTCGAAGCCCCTGTCGCTGCCCTCCGCGCGCTCTTGCCCTCTCCCAGGCCGCTTAATCCTTCCCGGCTCCTGGGAGAAAGCGAAGTTACTTTTCCCTCTGCAGGGCTGGAGCGGTCTTCGCGCGGAGAGGTTGCAGGGGCCCCGCGGCGCTGAGCGCACACACGGTGCGGAGGCAGTGGAGCCGGAGGGGGCGTGCCGAGCAGCCCAGAGTGTGCCGGGAGCGGGGGGGAAGGGGGAAGGGGAGGCGCCGGGCACGTCAATGTCACGGCTTAATATTTATCCCTATATCACTGTGTTGCACTGCTACCTTCCATCTCCCCAGGCTGGGACGCGCAGGGAGAGGGTCTTCCGGGGTGCGGAGGGGCGTTCAGGGGTCGCGCACAAGCTGCTGTGGAAGGACTGTGAGGCCACCCGTGTGGGGCCGCAGAATGTGGGTGGGGGATCCCGGGACCCTGTAACCCGATGCTGGAGTGTAGGGGAAGGGGTTGTCAGACATCTGTTTTGAAATTGCTTCCTTTCTACTTTCAGTTTTTCTACGCGGAGACATTTAAAAACGACTTGCACACACAAATGGTCTTTTGGGGGGGGGGGTCAAAGGAGTCTGGGTTGGAAAGGGAATTCTTCCTCCGACTCAGAGGACCTCCCTGGTGGAAACCCATCAGGTCGGGGAGGGCTAGGGTTCCCGCTACTCGAGGGTGGGTGAGCCGCGGGGCCCGGAGGAGGGGAGTCGCCCACATTTTAGCTAGTATTATCTTTAAAGAATAACTTAAGGAGGACGGTAACATAACCATGACTCGTCCTGAAATCTTCAGCCAATTTCAGCTAGAGCAGAACTCAACCTCCTCTTAAAAAAGGGTGGGGGTGGGGACAGTAAATGCTGAGCCTCCGCGGGTGAGAGGGGGCCGTGGCCTCGGGGCCGGGAGTCGCGAACCTTTCCCTACTCCCAGGATCATCTCTGATGTAGGGAGGAGAGGTTTCCATTCGCCTTTAGGCTTAAGGCCTGTAGCCAATCGCCCCCCCCCTCCCCGCCCACCCCGAGCCCTCTGCACAAAAAAAAGTGAGGGATGGGAGGGGTCACCTTCCCACCCCGTTCATTTGCAATACAGGACCCAGGAAACTTCCACCCCACGGCCGCCGCGGTCTCGGCTGGACGTTCGCCACGCCGGCCGCGTGTCCGGAATTCTCCGGGCACTTCGGAATTACCTGCCCTGCAACCGCTGGCCGGCTCGCTTTCTTCCAAGAATTAAAGAAACAAATGGCGGGACCCCCACGGTGTGCGGGCGCAGGGGACTGCAGCGTGAACGGAGCCCCCCACGCTCACTCCATTCAAAATTCTCCTTAAAAGGTGAAGGCAAATCCAAGGGGAGCCGAGGAACGAGCTCCTACAACCTGCCCGGGGGTCTGGGCCAGGCCGAGGGCCACACAGGTAGCGGAGGAGTCGCCGCCGGACGCTCAGCCCCCTCCAGGGTCCCCGCTCCCGGCCCCTCCAGCCCGATGCTCTGCAGCGGAGGAAGCGTCGCGGACGTCCCACCCCCGCAGGGAACAGCGCCCGCTGCCCCCGCCCGGCCCCGCACCGCCCGCCCTGGCTCGCCCCCCTCGCTCCCTGGACCTTCGGCTCCCGCGGAGAGAAACGGGAGCAGCAGAGCCTTTTTCTCCCCTCTCCTCCACTTTTTTTTTTTGTTGTTGTTGTTGCTTTCCCACGCTGGCTGAATGTGACTTGACCCCATTTCAAAAAAGTTTGACATAGTGCTTCAACATTTCCGCATTCCTCCGCGACTACAAAGGCTGCAGCCGCCTCCTTCTGCTTTCTGTCTCTGCTCTCTGTCTTCACACTCAATGAAATCCTTCATGTGCCTCTCCCGAGGCCTGCCAAGCACCGCAAGGGTCGCCACCAGCGCAGTGACAAGAGGCCGCACCGGGGACCACGGCTCCTGCGTGTACGCACACGCAGATGAGCCCATGTGCACACTGGCGCGCTGCGGGCTGCAGGGCGGGAGCTGCTCACTGTTGGGTGTGTTTTAAGTCCAATATTTTAAATTATAAAAGTAAACGTGTGTCCTTGCGGAGCTTCAACCCTGGGCACTGGCAGCCTGCATGTACGCCTCTAAGTGTGCGTAACACGCCCGCAGGGGTTGCCAGCGAGAAGCCTGTGTTAACATTTATCTCGTGGTGGGAAGGTGGAGCCCACACCCACATCCACACCTCAGCGAGCTGGAGAGGGAGCTCTCGCGGGGAAACCAATATGGGGCACGGAAACATATTCTCCCGCACGAAGTCCCCAGAGTGTGTGAGCGTTCGAGTGGTATTTAAATTCCGTTTGAAGAACCTGGATAAGGAGTGTTAGTGTGGGTGTTTGTGCGCACGGCTATGAGGGAGCAGGCACAAGATCTCAGTGTTGGGGGCGTCCCTAGTGTGGGATGTCTTCCTCTACCCAGATTAGGAGAGACACTTTTAGCTCCCCCAAACTGGCCCCTGTAACTACCCGCCTCGGTTCGTAAGGGGTTAACCAAAGCGGATTCCGAGGACATACACCCCTAACAGTCACCCACACCCACACTTTCGCTTCCAACCCTAACCAAGTCCCCAACCGCCCCCCAGGGATCCCCCACCCTGCAGCCCACCCGCCCGAGCGCACAGTTCCTTACCTGAGGGGCCCGGCCTCCTCCGGCCTCCAGAGGGGTCTGCGAGTGTCAGTCCGACCTCCGCACGTGTCCACGCCCGCGCGGAGCAGGTAACCGGGCTTGGAGGAAGGAGTCACCAGCACTCTCTCCAGCTAGGGGGTGGGCACAGCGGCGGAGGGCGGAGGGACGGCGGAGGGCGCCGCCCGCGCGGCTCGTTGGGGGCGGATAGGGGCCGCTGGGCTCTGGCCGGGGTTCAGGGCCCGAGCTGGGGGAGGCAGCAGGGACATGGGCGGAGGCCCGGCAGCGGGGTTAGGGGCTCGCGGCACAGTGGCAAGCAAGTGTGCAAATTAAAGCTTTCCGAAGAGAAAGGAGGCGGCTGAGACCCCGGCTGTGCTCTAAGTCTCCCAGCTCCCCAGCTCTAGACTGTAACTGGGGAGTGAGGGGGGGCTGTTAAATGAAAATTTCCGGCTTTCACTGGAACTAGAGTGGAGGATCTTGCGACTGAAATAAGAGGCGTGATAGAGAGAGAGTGGGATGAGTCGTCGGGAGTCCGCGGAGTTTCCACACCGAGGGTCGCCCAGAGTTGGCGTTTTGACAGAGTCAGGCGGGGGTATCAGCAGTCTGTGATGTGGACGGATGGGAAGAAACACAAAACAACCAACAATAATTATGAGGGGCCGGTGGGGATGGTAAATACACTTACCAAGAAACTGAGAAGTAAGACCAAAAAATAACTCTTCTCTATTAAAAACAACAACAACAACAACAAAAACAAACAAACAAAAACTTGGCAGGACGCTTTGCAGGAAAGAAAATACTAATCTGTCCAAGCACTTTTCACTTTCAGCATGAGCTACATTTGTTTTGTTTTCCTTCGCTTCCTTTCGGCCTCACAAAGCCCTATCTTTTCCTTTTGGACAGAGGATATGATTTGGAAATTGTCAGGCACTCTTGTGGTTAACAATCTACTTGGAGGCGCTGGCCGATTCACAATTATTAAGTTGATAGCAACTGCTGAGGGTTCACTAAGGTATTTCTGGGGAGCTAAAAAGACTAAAATTCAATGTAAATAACAGAACAGCAAGTAATAGATACACACACACACACACACACACACACACACACAAAGAGAAAAGAAAGTAATTCGGTGGGTGCTCAATTTAAATGCATTATTGGAATTCTGAAATTTGAAACCTTGTATGAATGTATCCTTTACCTGCTGAAAAACCTGAATACAATTATTTCAGGTGAAAATGAGATTTTGGAGGGAAAAAAAGTCTTCAAGAGTTTTTACCATGAAGTAAAACAAAACTTAAAATTAACTGTTTTTTGGAAAGAGTTCAGTGTTGTCCAAAAATCTGTTATCTGTAGAATACTTTAAACACCTTAAACATCTTAAAGCAAAGCTAAAAAAAATTATTTATTTCAATGCTCTGTGGAAAAATTTAAAACCAGCAAAATTCTATTTGATTTGGAAATATACCCTCCATAAATCTTTTGACTTTTTAAATTAAACCATGTTTCTATTTTCACTTTAGATAAAAATTTTGTCTTTATAAAATTGGTTCTGTACTACACTGTGAAATAACAGGTTAGGTAAATAAAAATGGTTGCCTTTCCATTAGCAAATATTTTGCAATGAATTTTAATAATTTTTTAAATAATAAAAGTGAATATGTTATAATTGTGTTTATGCTTAAGATAATTCATAAAATACATTTGTACTTAGAAGCATATCTTCTAAAATAAAATCCAATTTCTAAACAAAATTTGCATTTGTAAAGACATCTGTAATCGTATATATTGTCTAGGCTTAAGAAAGCAAATGGTTGGATTTTGTATTTGTATAAAATATAGGATCACTACAAGTCACTAGACTTTAAACAAGAGAAACAAATGAGAATCCTCCATTTTGATAATTGCTCACACTTACCAATGCTTTTTAAAACAAGATTTTCTTGCTGGTAATTAATACATTTATGTAATTCAGAAATAATTGTCACTCAATAGTCAGAGGAACCAGCAAATGATTATAAGAATTTATCTGAGTAAATAATTTGTTTAAAAAACATGAAGCTGTAAATATCTTTAAAAATTAGCAGAAAAGTGTCTTTTCTACACTGCATTGCATTTTTAATTACTTAATTTGACAATAACCATAGGTAGTTTAGACATTCTATAATTTAGGTTACTAGAGCACTTTGGCAATGTAAAAAACAATAAAACTTTAATTATATATATTAATACTGAATATTAACTCTATGTCATCTGCTTTCTCTAATATTGTTAATTTGTCATTGTTCATTCTCCCGGGTTGTGATTACTTAAACCACATCTTGTTACTTAAACCTTCAAACCAGAAAGTTTTACAATGGATTTTATAAAATTAGCAAATATCAGATTGTTTTTGTTTATAGATAACTTCCTCTGTGGGTTATCATAACAAAATTTGTGCAAAGTTTATAAACTGTGAACCAAATTCCGACTCTTGTTTAGGAATCTTCGATGAATGAAAACATAGTATCAAGAATAAATAATAATTTGCACCAGTATTTTTACACTGCATATCAGATATTCTAAAGTTGCAAATCATCTTACAGGTTTTAAAAAATTAGAACTCCTAGGTTTATCTCCAAGTATGTTGTAGCTTACTGAAAGTTTCCTTAGTGTCACAGAAGAGATGTATTCCATGTGTGAATACTTTACATAAAATATCTATAAGTTTTTGTTTTCACTAAAATAAAAGTAAAATTTTAAATTCTGGTAATTTATAGTCTTGTTTAAGAAATGAATACTTTATTTAAAATTAGTCATTATATAATGTACATCTAATTCTAAATGATCTCTGATTTATATTAGCTATATGAATTGAAAAATACATTTTTCAGAAACTCAGAAATTAAGTTTTGCTTAATCTATTACACAATAATTTTAATTGGAGGTCCATGTAAATGTATGATTTTTTGTCCATGAAGTTCTCTTTTTTGTTTTGATAAAACCTTTTCTGGTTTAATAACTGTGAAATCAGTTACCCCTGTTTTAAACTTGATTTATATAAATATGTAAATGTTACTTTTGTTGAGTAATTACCATGAAAAACTATAATTTTAACAGAGATAACATACTATAATGCAGTGCATTTTAATGAATTTCTCCCCCGCAGGTATTTCCGATATTTTCTTGTGTTTTCCCTTAAAATATAATATTGAAAATTTCCTAAATACCCTAGGAAAAAACAATTGTACTACCAACTTTTTCAATTATAAAATTATGAACTTTAAATAATTTTTAAGCTTAATCTTCTAAATAAATTACTTCCCATCAATTTGGAAATGACCTTGGCTTGTTTCTTTTTGTTTTTGCATGTGATCTAGTGCATTGCACTCAAACAGTGAAACTTGAAAGATTTTGATATTTGCTGTGAGGGAAAAATTATATTTGGTCATAGCTTATAAAATTCAAGGAGAAAAAAACAGATATTATTATCCATTGGAACATTCTGTTTTCATGGATTTTACTGCTCTATAATTATATGTGGGCAACATGTAAGTACTATGTTCACATTTGTATCTTTGTCATTGTCTTTCCTATTTTTTTCTTTCGATAAACATTCATACCTTTTTCCTTTGTGTGTGTGTGTATGTGAATACTTGTATGTCCTTGGCATATCATGACATGTTTGAAATGTGTTCTTAAAAATCCTTTCATCCTCTATATTAGAATTCTGAGTAACCAGAAAAATAACTGTGGAATACACTTATAAAATCTGATGATAATCACATGGAAATACCTACATTTTCTCTCCTTTTATAATGTCCTGTGATTTTCATTGACTTCCGACATTTCTTTTCTAAAATAATAAATACTTGCATCTCAACATGTGGCCTAACAATTGTGTTGCCGTAGTCACCTTTGGTTGAGCTAAAATAAAAGGTGTGTTTTAGGTACATCATCCAGATATAGCCATAAAGGTACAATGTGGTGGGGGCTAATAATAATAAAGTGAGATCTGGGAGGTAGGAGGAAGGACAAAGAAAGGCATGTGGGGGAAACTTCTATGAATGGCCTGGCAGCAGGTACAAATGAAGAAAGCACATGTCAGTGGCTTGGGGCCAAGAGATGTTCCTCGGTTCTCTGGGATGGCACATCCAGGCAACTTGATTCTTTCAGAAAGAGCAACGTTCTATGTCTAGTCTATCATGCAATGAAATCTGTCTTATTGAATGTGGTTGTATTCCATATACAAGTAACCTTTTTGTCTCCTTATGGATTTTCCCTGAAAATAATATATAATGGAATTATTTGCAGAATTCTTTGAATGCCTAGAAAAAAAGTTTATAATAGCATAACTCTGTGAATGAAACATTTTATCATAAATTAAATAGAGGGTCCAATTTTTAAACCCTACTTTAAATCTGTTCAAAGTTACTTATAGCTTCTTGTACCTAGCACAGTAACTGGCAAGTGTTTTGTGTCCAGTAAATGTTTGTCAGTGGGAAAATTGGCTTTATATCATTTAGTCCTCCTTCTTTGGGATTATTTCTTTTAATTTCCTTCAGGGGGATATATTAAAATAATTTTTAGCATAACCCCAGCAAAGCTTAAGGATCAGTATGCTGATTTCGGAACCTTAGAAATGTGTTTTCTCTACCTGCATTTCCTTTTCCTTTCAGCCTTCTTCTCTAAATCCTAATATTATTGCAAGGCCCAGCTCCTTCTTAAAATCTAGAAGATCCCCTCTGCTAAATGACATTCCTCTTTGCTCTAATTCCTTGAGGCCATCTACTTTCTACCTTCCTAAAAGCTTGATGCTCCTACTATCCACTACCCTGAGCTCCTCCAGACTGTCCATAGTGCCTTGTTCCCTTTGGTGATGCTCCACCACCCATCTGTGCCATCTGGCCATAGTAGGTGGTCCATAAACGTCGCAGTGATTCTTGTCTCTCTCCATGACTGTTACAGAGTCAAGCAAACACAGAACAGACTGAAATAGTGTGACATAACTAGAATAACATTTGAAAAGTTGAGAACAGTGTTCCGCTTTGCTTATACAAGAATATAAATAAAAACAGGTCGTCCTGCTACTCTGTGTGAATTTGTTATATTTTTCTTGTGTTGCAAATATTAGTTATTTAAAACATTTTTGTCTAAGTGAAAATGTGTTTAGATGAATTTATAAATTTGTTGGAAAGATAAATTCTCAAATCTTAACTGAAAGAAAATGTGTTTAGATAATTTTCTCCATTCACTACCTCTGAAAATTTCAATTAAACAATTTTTTTTTGAAGGGCAAATACTAAACTTTGAGGTAAATTAAAAACGATATGCCCCGAACCTAGAAAGACTGCTAATTTTATTTGCCAATATCCTTACTATCTATGTGAGTACATACACTAAAGGACGGAATCCTTGATTTCTGAGTCTGGAGCCTTGTGTTTTGTTCCTAGTTCTTCCTCTTTCAGTAATGCTCATTGTATATTCAGGAACCAGTCATTTAAACTTTATGATGATCTTCAGTGTCTTTGTCTATTAAATGGGTTTGCTTCTCATTCAGAAAGATATTATGAAAATGGTTTGGAGAGAGGCAACGAAGAACTTTATCTGAGCAAGAGAAGATAGGCAGGTATGATAGAATTTGCTGGTCTATGTGTCAGAGGACCTGAAATTTAACCTGAAGTTGGCCACAAACTACCCATGTGATGTGGTGGGCAACACTCTTAGGCCCTTGCATCTTATCAGTAAAAGAAATGATTTGTCTGGACGATCTGTATGGCCGCTGTAGCTTGGAAATGCTATGGTCCAGTCCAATATCCTATGACTGGCAGCATCATTACACATCTGTTTTTATAAAACCCCTAAACAAGAGCAGTGCCAGAGGATAGAACTCTGGGGTCAGCAGCCCAGAGAGGGGTCTGGATTTTATAAGTGTAAATTATATTGGGGTCTCTCTATCTTAACCATCTGAATTTTCAAGACTGAACAGAAATAAAGACTTCTAGAAAAATGTAAGAGAAACTCATTAGTTTTTCATTAGAGATGGGGAGAGAGGAGCCAGATTTTAATTTTTTGACTGAAACCATGAATTAAATTAACCAACTTTTGTTAGTAAAATGTGATAACTAAATTATGATACTCGAGATTAGAAATTTTCGGTGATCACAGAAATTCTTCAAAGATATCATGAAGCATAACTTTGGCAGATGTGACATATCTCTAAACCACTGAAAATATTTAGTGGCAGCCAGCCTTCCATGATGCAGCGGGGAAGTGGGAGGCGGGGTAGAGTCAAAGACAGTATGCTGTGCATTTGAGGGGGTCCAGCAATATCAGAAATCCTGAGAGCTGCTGAGCCAATACTGTTATTAAAATGTGTGCAGAGGAAAAGGCTGTTGCCTCTGTGCTTTGATTTTCTACCACAGTGGCCCAACTGCACGTTTTTAAGGTCCCCTCCAGATATGCAGGGAAAGGGCATTCAGGCAGTTGGAACGAACAGTCCTAGATTATAAACCTGGCTCCATTATGCAATTTTGGACTAGGTTTTTAAACTTTCATACCCCCAGTTTCCCTCACTCATAAAGAAAGGATACTATTATCCATCAAAATGGGTTGGTGGATAATTAATGCCTACTATGTGCTTTCTGCATTTAGCAGACACTAATAAATATCAATCTCTTTCACGATATCACGTTTCCTGTTCTTCCTTTTTTTTGTTTGGGCGGGGGCAGCTATCCCTTTGTCTGACATGTCCTTTTTAACTAGATACAGTATCTCCACCCACTGCAGGAGAAGCAACCATAAAACAGAGCAAACCTAAACTTATCTAGGGCCTTGACAAAACCACAGCTGTCTCTGGGCATGTGGGGAATGGAGAAGGTGAACTGTCTCACCTGAGACCTCTTTTCTTGCCCAGATATTATCCCAGAACTGCTCAGTCTCTTTAATTTGTTCCTCATTGTTTTTCTCACCTTCTTCCCTCCAATTGGCTCTCTTCTTCCTTTCTCCACTGCTTTGGTGTGGCCCTGGAGCCACCCTATGCTGACCCTTAAATCTCTAGCCATAATTGCTGACATCTGCTTTAAAAGTCCTGCGCTCTGCTGCTGCGGTCCCACAAGAGCTCCTCCACCCACCACCTTCCACAGTCACTCTCTACCTATCACTTCCCCTGGTTGAAGTTCCGAGTGTTAACCTGTTTGTCATCATATCAATATCTTTCCTACCCTTTGACCCAATCTTCTTGGTTTAACAAAAGTTTCCTTGTCCTTAGTAGAAACTGCACTTCCCACCTGATGATACTCTCTCCTTAGAAACGCTTGAGGGGAAACCCCGCCTCTCTTTTTCTTTTTAATTTCCAGGGATATTGCCACAGTTCCCCAGCTTCTTGTCCTTTGATACTCGAATGCTTCCTTTTCAGCCATTTTCCTCAGCTTTCTTGTCAGCTTTCTTATCCCTACCCATGAGCCATCAGATACTTGCACCTCATGGTTTTTGGACTTCTGTTCTCCATGGATACCTACTGACATCCCAAAAGGATGATGGACTCCTTCAAAGTGGGGTCAGAGTCGGTGAACAGGAAGTGTTGGTTGAATGAAAGATATAAGAAACATGGGTGCCATTGGATGATTTTCCATTGAGGAGTGACCTGGCTCTCTCCCAGGCCATATCTTGCTCACTTATTTCCTCTCTGTCCTGAAATACATGTTGTCTCCTTTAAGGATGAACCCTCAGGCAGGGTAAAGGTCTCCATTTTAGTTGTTCCAACACCTCACTCTCCACCTTTGGCTTGTACCATCTGGCCTCCCTTGACAGGAACACATAGAATGGTTGATAGAAAGCTCATGAAACTGAGTGGATCCGACCCACCTGGATTTGTGCTTGGTCAGGAAGAGCCATGACATCCCGGCAGGGAAGTTTAAACTTGATTATTAGGCAAAACATGAAACTGATTTAAGATCTGAGCAGAGAAGGTAGCATTTGGAGCACTGATAGGACTAAAGTCATGTTCAAAGAAGATGACTTTGGTAGTAGCAGGCCCAAGACACTGAGTAATTAAGGCCATCAAACAGGTTCCTGAAAGTGGTACAAAGACCTAGGATGATAGCCTAGGAATGAAAAAAAAAAATAGCTACAACAGAAAAATGACAGGATTTGGTTAATAACAAGATAAACAGAATGAGAAAAGTTAACATAAATATATATATTTATGTTATATATATATATATATATATATATATATATATATATATATATAACATAAATACACACACACACACACACACACACACACACACACACACACACACACACACAGTCTGCCAGGATAGCTCTGAGCACTTCATATAAATTAACCTATTTAAACCTTCTAATTATCTCCATTTTGCAGATAATGAAACTGAGGCATAGGACCAACTTATGACCAGGTTTTGGGTCTGAGGTATCAAAATAATGATGATGATGATAATAATATAGTTTTAATTTCTAGATAGAAGAAAGGTAGCAAAAGAAGATGGCTTTGAGAAGATTTAGGAGTTTCATTTCTGAATTTGAGATAATAGACAAATAAAAATATCCAGTGGTCACATGGAGTGGAGAGCTTTCATTTCTGCCTTAAAATATGCCCAGATCCACCCTCCTGGAGAAATCCACTGCTGTTTTCAAATGACATTCTGCTTTTTCTCTTTCCTAATTTCAGGGCTAGTTTTGTGAATTGCACAGAAAAGCCCTGAGCTTATTATAATGTTTTGCTGTTGTCATCTTAATTGTTTAACAAAGTGCCCATATTTTCACTTTGAACTGGGCCTTGTAAATTATGTATCAGGTCCTGCCTTCCTGATGGAACATCTGTGATAGACATTCCATATGTGGGCATTCACTTCACAGTTCAGGTCTCTATCAAGAACTGTTTACTTCTTCCACTACTTTCCAACATCATCATCAATACTGTCAGCTGCAGTTTCTTTTTCAGTTGTTCAGGTCTGCAATTCTAACACTGGTTTTCAATCTTTTCTTGAAATTATTTCCCCTCTTTGCTCTCATGACACGTGACTTCTGCCACTTCTTGATTTGATGTTTTTGATTTTTAAAAATTTTTTTTGGTCTTGCTTTGCCAGCTTTTCCTCTTGGTCCTACCTCACATCTGGAAGTACCTTCCATGACTGAACAATCAATCAGCGTTGAATTGTTCTTCTGCAAACTTATTTACTCTCATATAAGCCGTTGGACCTTCCTCTGCGGTATGCACATAAAATAATTGATTTTCTATTATCCTTGTAGTATTTGCTAACCACCAACACAACCTGTTTCACTCTCCTTTTTCCTACCTGTTCTTAATTTTTCCTCTTTTTGACCTCATAACGCTTTAAGTTTATGGCCTTTTCTCACTCTGTTGGCTTTCATCTTTGACTTCTCTATTCAACCAATAGTCAGTTTTAGGGCATTCCCTGATTCTAATTGTTTTAGGCCATCCTGGAAAATACTCTGCCTAATCCAGTTCTGTTCCCTAGTTTTTCATCTTGACCAGATACTAGAGGTTAACGTTCCTACCAAGTTGGCCTAAGATTATTTTATACCTTCTCCTGTAATCTCACATCTCTATCACTTTCTTCCCATCCTCATTGTCATGATGCCTTTGCTTTCAATTTCAGAGAATATAGTTTCCTTTAATGTCCAGGACTCCACTCTGTTTTTCTTCCCTCATAGCCACCCTTATTCACCCTCCTTATTGGTTACTTTTCCTGTCTCCAACTTCTAACTTGGTGTGTGTCAGACATTTCTAGCTGCTATAGCAAAAATACCATAGATAGGGTGACTTAAAGAAGAACATTTATTTCTCACAGTTCTGGAGTCTGGGAAGTCTGAGATCAGGGTCCTCCAGTGGTCGGGTTCTCAGTGATTACTTGCCCAAGACCTCTACCTCCAAATACGATCACACTGGGGATTAGGATTTCAAAATTTGAATATGAGATGAGTACAAACATGGAATTAATAACTGCGTTCTGAGGAATAGTCCTTAGACCTCATCTTCCCTCTTTACTCTCACACGCTGAGTAATCTCATATAGTACCATAACTTTGAATATTATTTGCATACTGATACTAAAAAGTTTATATCTCCACTTGGATATCCTTTTTGAATTTCCGACATACATATCTAACTGCCTACATGATATTTCTGCATAGATGTCTAATAGGCATCTTAAATTTAACATATCCAAAACTGAACTTTTCATTTTCTTCCCCAAACTGCTTCTTCCACAGTTTTCTATATCTTAAACACACACACACACACACACACACACACACACACACACACGAACAAAAAACTACATTCTTCTGGTTGCTTAATCCAAAATCTAGCAACCAAGTTTAACATGAGTCTCTTTTTCATACCCTACATGCACTCCATCAATGAATCCTGCCAACCCTATAGTCACACCTCAACCATTAGTGCAGCCACCTTTATCTATTATTCAGTCTATTGCAATAGCCTCTTAACTTATTTCTCTGCTTCTATCCTACTCCACACAGCAGTCAAGTGATCCTTTAAAACTGATGTAAGATCACATCACTGCTTTCCAGAGGAAAGGCTCTCCAGTGTCATCCGTAGAGTGATAACGAAGTCTTTTCCGTGGTTTACAAGGCTTTACATAATCTTGTCCTAATTCACCACTACTCTGATGCTTCTCATCACTATCTTGCTTCCTCTGTTGTAGCCTCTGTTGTTCCTCAAACCTACTAAGCACATTCATGCCTCTGAGCCTTTGTACTTGCTGTTCCCTCTGGCTCAAATGCTCTCCACCTACTCATCTTCATGTCTGCCTTCCTCACTTTCTTCAGGTCTCACTCAAGTGTCATTAGAGGAATGTTCTCTAACAACCCTGCACGATGCAACCACTCCAGTCTATCCATTTTACTTCACTTTAGTTTTCTTTTTTTTAGCACTCATTACCATCTGATACACTTTAAGTTTATTTGTTTAGTGTCAGTCTCCACCCCATGTCCAGAAGTAATTTCCAGAAGATCAAGAACTTTGTTTTATATTCTCTTGTATCATTACAATAATCATTTTGTACATGGTGGGCACTGAAGAAATATTTGTTAAATAAATGAACAAATGAATAAATGAGCTCTCTTCTTATTACCTAGGCTTTCAACAGTTTATTAATTAAGAATAAGTATCTGTAATATATATTTTAGTATATAATTTTAGATATTTTATAAATTACATTAATTTAGGTATTTTACATCTAACCAATATTCTGCTAGGGGACTTCGGCTGGAATTGTTATACATGAAGGTGTTACTTAAAAATACTTGATTTATACACCATAGATAAAATTATTTCTAAAGTGACCAAGACTATAAAGTCAGTATATTCAATTGAAATTATCTCTTACAGTGGAATGTGTGTAACCAATGTGAATTTTATTAAAAATATTTTTCCCTCCTTATATAGAATGGAAAGCAGTTTGGAAGTCAGATGGGGATAGATGGGTTTTAACCCATTATACATTTTTCCTACCATCTTATTATTCTAAGTTTTTGCTTAAAAGTAGGAGCACTAGAGCCAGGCTATGTTGGTTCAAAGCCAGACCCTGCCATTGTCAGCTTTGTGTCCTTGGGGTAAGTTATTTAATTTCTTTGAGTCTCAATTTCTCTACCTGGGTTAAGACTGTCTGCCTCTAGGGTCATCCTGAAGATTTAATTAATTAATCCATGCAAAGCACTTACAGGATTGGCACATAGAAAGTGTATGTTAGCTATGATTATTACTAATATTCTTCCTGATAAAACAGCTGTCACTTCTTAGACTTTTACTGTTCTTGTTCCTGGGCACCTGGCCCAGGATTTACTGCACAATACTCTGTGTCCAATCGAGTTAGCCACCACACCCTTGGAGCCCTTGCTTCTAGTGTTGTATGCTCTGTCTTCTTTTCTCCCTCCCTCTCTCCCTTTGTCCTTCCCTCTCTCTCTTTCTTCCCTCTCATTCCTCTCTTTGTGCTTCTCATAAATCTTGCATTTCCTTACTGTCGTCTACATTTTCTCTCTCACACACTGCAGCCTGTTCTGCATTAGCTTTCTCTGTCCTCTCCTCCATTCTTCTGTTTCTTTCTGCTCTCATTCATAGAATGAGTTCTGAAGGAAAAAGATCTGTCATGTCACCAGGAAGAGTCCCCTGAAGCAAATCTTTCAGAGTTCTCACTTCCTGGGTAGATTTTTGTTCCTTCAAGGAGCTTCTGCTTTAGAGATCAGAGGCACTTTATCAAAGACTGTTTGCTGCTCAAGTTGATCAGAAACGCCATCTCGGCACTTTTAATCCCTGTGTGGGTTATACCAGCAGCATCCAGTACTTTAGAAAGCACTGACTTGTCTTATCAACAATCATGGGCTAATCAAAAAATCAACCATAACCTGTTGCATTGCTTGTTGCCGTGGAGGCATCGATGATATAATGTCGTTGCTTTTGTGCCTAACACAGTTCAATTTCAGAAATGGTGAGAATGTAGGAAGGAATGAAAGATGTATTCAGTGGCAACTTGTTCAGTTTTTATTTCCTTTCATTTATTAGATTAGGAACTTCTTGAGTAAAGGGACCGTGCCTATTGTATCATATTAGGGTTTCAAAATACGAATCTGGGTTGGATGCAACCATGGAGTTAATAATGGTAGTATATTTACTTTCAGTGTATATGACTAGTGTCCAGCTTAGTGCCTTACACATAGTACATATTCAGAAAATAAACATTCCCCCAATTTTTGCTTCCCAAGAATTAGATAAAAGTGGTAAAAAATTCTGAGTACACAGACTAAAAAAAGAAAACCATAAATAAGGGCAGTGTTTTATGTGACTGTTGTTCAGGTTGCTTTGTAAAACAGAAAATTCTAAGTACTAAACGGACACACTAATAAAAGTATTACCACAAATCTCTACAGTCCTATGAATTTTTATAGAATCTTTTTTGTTGTAGTCATTTACTATAAATTATAGTGATATGGGAATATATATTCATTCTCTCTATTACTTGTAAAACTCCTTGGGGAACTAGTTCTTATGGTTGTACCATACACATCATATACATTCAATACCTATTTGCTGAATAAATGAATAAATGATTAAATGGATGACATTGTACTTCCATTCATTCAGAATGTTTAAAAAGATTTTACATACTAGAATGGTCTTAGTAAGTTATTATCTATATGATCTATATGGATTGACATTAAAATATAAAATTAAATAAGTCAAAATGATATTAAACTTTTTTTTATGATTTAAAAGTCACCTCAAGATCTTTAAGTTACCTTTACGTGAGCTCAATTCCATATTCCAACTGGTCTCCTAAAATATACCTCCATCTTTTGTTTTTGTCTACCAGTACTTTATCATTCCTTTAAAAGAAATGTGCTTTTTCAAGTTGTCAAGCTATATGGATTCTAAATCAAAAGCAATTTTATATTTTGGTTGGAAAGATTTAAAAAGGCTAAAGTACATTAGAAAGACATTATAACACTGAACCAAGGTGATGAAAATGATTGCATTTTAATTATTCTTTAATATATTTGTATCTTAACATATTACATTTCTAGACCAAAATAGTTTGTTCATTTCTGTTGCTTGAGCAGGAGGAAATCATTATAATGAAAAGAGTTATTGAAAATGGTCCATGTTGTGTAATTCCCAGGATAAATGGGCTGAGTAGCAAATATTTCTGCTGTGAACTGTTTTTATACCAAAATGTGCATTATTAAACTCATTTGTTGAACACATTGAAAGAGAGAATATCTTCCTAACCCAACACTGGAAAATGTTTATTTGCCATTCCTCTCTTTCCTCTGCTCAGATCTTGTTAGATATTGTTTCTGGGTTTTTTGAAATCCATCCACATTAGAGGACGGAAAATCATAGCTGAAGAAAACAGAGAAGCAGACTTTACAATTTATAAACACATTTAAAACAAGATCATAAGAATTTTAAAATAGTATACATTATAGAAATAGCATATGGGAAAGCACGTAGAATGATGTAGTGGGTGACTATTTTTTACACTATCATAAAGATGCAATATGTCTGAGGAACACAAAAATCACAAGTCATTAGGCAATGAGAACTTGAGTGTAGCAAAAAACAAATTCTTTGATTTTATAAGAATGTTACTTTATGTATAGTGTATGTTTAAGCAATATACATTTAACTATTGCCCTTTAAAACACTGCAACCAAGGTGTTTTTATTTCATTTAGAGTAGTCATATGTGAGC
Source organism: Macroglossus sobrinus (assembly GCA_004027375.1). Taxonomy (NCBI): domain Eukaryota; kingdom Metazoa; phylum Chordata; class Mammalia; order Chiroptera; family Pteropodidae; genus Macroglossus; species Macroglossus sobrinus. Next base: position 30,327 of record PVKZ01000970.1, read on the forward strand.
CCAATTCCATATTGCAATTACTTCCAAAAATAAACCAAAGTGTTTGTTGAAACATCAATGGAATACCCAGACATTAGAGTTGAAGGTAATAGCAACAGCTGGAGTGGAAGGAGCAGAAAACAGTTTTGCCCTTTGATGGTGCTTTCTTCTACAGTAACATCCACCGCTGAGTGGATGTAACATAATTTATCTAGAATTGAATTGGAAGTAGGACATCCAGGTGAAGATTCATTCATATCTATTGAGTCCCTACCAGCTTGGTATTAAGCGTAGGTACATGTTATTAGAAGTTGTTAATGCGATATTGGACTTCTGGAGATATTAGAAAATTTTGTAGTATTTCTTCATAGTTTCCCTGCTTTAACCATGTCAAATAGTGAGAGGATACACTTTCCCAAATATCAGATACTCCAGGCTTTTTATATACATCAAGAATGAGGATGTGGTTCCATAGTGTAGTAGTTAGCACGTCTGCTTTACACACTGAAGGTCCTGAGTTCATGCTCCAGTGGAGCCATGGTCCACGGTCTATGGCCATGCCAAAATGAACAAGCCCAATGTCTAAATTCGGAAGCTAAACAGGGTGGGAGACCACCTAGGAAGACTAGGTGCTGTAGATATAAAAAAAAAAAAAAAGAATGAGATCCATGGGCAGAACCACTAAACTGGAGAGCATGTTATTTTTCAAAGTAATCCTCTGTATCTAAAAGGAAGATGATGTATTCCTAATTTTTTCTCTCTAAATTCCATACTTTGTTTAATCTTACTTATATAATCATAGTCTTGGACTAATTTTTGAAAACACATTACATATGGAAAATATAATTGATATGATTATTAAAATGTGTACATTTTGCATTAGAACAGAGAACATGAATTTTTATGTTTTCAAACATATAAATAATAGCCTGATAACTTTACAAGCATCTAGTATATTTGTAGATAATCTGATTATTGCAAAGCCAGCTTCTTGAATGGGTAGCTACCCCAATTTATTTACAGCATAATGAATGCTATTTAAATCATCATACAATAAATCCCTTCCAAGAAAATTCTTTAATAGGGGCAGTATATTGTAGCAGTAAAGGCTGATATTGACAAACACCTGTCCTTTACAGTTACAGGCTAAAAGGCAGGTGTTCTCCCATTTATTATGCTTCTATTGTGCTTTTCATCACTATTATAACAGTTACCTGAAAATGTTGATAATTTGAAATATTTCAGAGACAATACTGTTTGTACTTTATCACTAAAAGCAAACAAACCCTATTTCTTCATTGAGATGCATTTACTCTATTTCTTCATTGAGGTGAAATTCAATTCTTATTTAAGTGTACTAAGTTCATGGAATTCCCAAGTAATTCCCAAGTAAGATATTACCAAGTAAGATATTTCCTTCTTGCAGTAGTAATTTTCCTTGGGAAAATAGTCATCTTGCCTGCTGGACCCTTCTCTCAGTCTGACTCTGTATCATTTTCTGTATCAATTAGACTGGCTGTCTTGTCTCAATGAGATTAAGTAGCCTCTGGAGACCAGCTACACCAGAACAGCGGTAGATGAACCGATGGTTAGCATACAATATAGCTGTCTTAATTCTTTCTAAATGATAGTTTGTCTAGTCTGATGTCTTTCTTTTATGACTGTGTCTATGGCTCATTTGTTCAGGGCAGCCATGTAGCACACACCAGATCTGATAATCAGTGGTTCGAGTTTCTAAAAAGTCTGGAGAGACACATCTATTCTCTCCTAGGTTAAACATGTTTCCAATACTAAGAAAGAGCCATCTTTTTTGTTATTCCTTTGAAATTTTTTTGGTAGAATATGAAGTATCAGAGTATTTTACTTCAAATAAAGTCAAAATCCTATACACAGAATTTCTCCCAAAGTTGCTTAAAGGGTCCAGTGTTATCAAAGCATTTGTTGAGCCCCAGGCAAAGCTTCATAACTCTGGTGTTAGTCCTGTTATAATGTAGACTCTTCTGTATCTAGAAGTTTATAGTCTGAATTTTCCACAGTCACATTCAACCACGTTTCTTGAGATAAGACTTTAATGATCTCACTAGAGAAAGTAAAGTAATGTTTTTTAAAAAGTAAACAAGACACTGATATATATTAACAACATTCCCTCTCAGCATATTCGCTCTCACTCCACTTTCAGAGATTTCCTACCCTGCTGCTTCGTCAGGAAAAAAGAGACCCTCACGCATAAACTCTAAGTTTGCCTTCCTCACCATTTTTAGACATCTCTAGGGTTCAACCAATTCTTTCTCAGAAGGAAAATGTCTACCCCTTTCTAAGACTCAGCCTTCAACCTGTGACCCGAAAGATCTGGCTTCTTCAGTATCTCCCAATACTTCCATAATGTTTTTGACTCATTCTTTCTCTTCTGGGTACACATGTGCTCAAGACTCCATCATATGTTAAAGAAATTTTTTAAAAAGGTGACAAAAACAGCTACTCTTACATTTCACCTTTTCTTTATAATCAAATCCTTAAGAAAGATGACTACATGACTTACTCTATTCATTAGCTCTAATTCGCTTTTTAATCCACTACCATCTAATTTTTGCTCCACCCCTACCCTGATGTTCTCACCAAGGTGGATAAGAACACTCATTTAACAATCTGAGAGGCAGTTACCTACTTGCCTCTCTCCTCCATTTTCCACTAACTGTTAGTCCTTCCAGCTGGAAAGCATTTTCCCTTCTGAGTTCAGTCTCACTTCCTTCTCTTGGTCTCTCTTGTATAACCTTCTAAGTGTTGTTCCTCCTGCCTTATTGCTTATTTTCTGTCTCTCTGTCCATCCCTTTGAAGCTGGGATTGCCTATGGTTTCTTTCTCACGTTTCTCTCCTCCTTCCTCTCTTCTTCCCCCTTACTCCTCAGCAATCTCATGCTTTGGCCTGACTTCTCCAACCATAGATCGGCATCTCCAGCTTATAGGGATTCACTTTAAGAAGGTACCTCAAAATTCAACACACGGTAAAGAATTGACACGGCACCCTCCCTATGGATTATTTACACAAATCTCTCTTTCCATTCTCCCCAGCTCAGTCAGGACCCCAGGAATTGTTTTGTTTTGTTTTGATTGGGGTATTGGTGCTTTTGTTTTGAATGGCAGTATAGGGTACATTATATTAAGTGCTTATTAATTTACTATGAATATTTCACATACATGACCACCACCTGCATAGATAACTGAAAAATCTTAATTGCCAGAGAAGGATCATATTAAACTGGTAGAAAACAATCTCAATTTGTGGAAAACTGAGCCTACTGAATTAAAAGGAAAGAAATGAACACATAAAGTGGCATATAGTGCTTACTTATGGCACTGGAATGCCAATAAATGTGAAACATCCCACACCCTGAAGTTATTTTTAAAAATAATTATTAATCCTATCTATTAGAAAAGAGAGAACTAAAAAGATAGTAACTTTAGTTACTTATCAAATTTATGCTAAAATCAAAGCTAAAAATAAAAACTAAAAATCCCATTAGTTCCAAGAACCATAGTGTCTCTGTAGAGTGTCCTCCTACTGGTGTTTTCCTCATAATTGCCAAGTTATGGGATGGAAGAAAACATAATCTTATTTTTGATCAGCAGAGGTGGGCTTGAGGGTACCTGGAAAAATGTTACGGGGAAGCAAAGATCAGAAGAACCAGCTCTTCTCTCTTCCCCCACATCTCCCTACGCTTGTAGATTTGCACAGATAATGCTTACTCACTGTATAAAAATCAGTCAGCGTGAATAAGGCCCCTCATATAAATTGGAATATTGATCTGAGTAGGTCTGGTTTCAGAGTCCCATCTTCTATGTGCTAACAAACTGAATTATTTTGTGATTAAAATCATTAGTAATACAAATTAGTAATTATATTAAATAACTCCACATTTTCTTTTAGCATGATGAGCCCTCTCAAAAATAGGGCTGTTTCAGCCAACCCAAGTTAGCTACTATCACTGTATTTTTCCCTTTACTTTTTTCTTTCCTTTTTTCCCCCCCTTGAGTCATGTTTTGCTGTTATGGATATTTCCCAATTTTATCAGCCCATGTACATAGATTTTCACTTAGCCCAAATCCTGCTTCCTACACTCTTCTAATCTTTATTTATGAATCACTCCACGTTTTATATATTCCAGAAATTATACTTACTTAATATAACAGCCACTCTTCCTCCTTTATTTGAAGTATTGTTAACATTCCTCTTAAATGAACTCACCATTGCTCATCCTAATTTGCATAATTGTCGTTGACTCTTATGAGTAATTATTGAGACTTTTTTTCTTTTTCCCTTGCTCATCTTTTTCATTTTTTGTAGAGGGTGGGAGGTTTGAGGGACTTCTCTCACAGGGAAAAGGAACATGGCTGTGAGGGCACTTCTATTTAACACTAATTACCTATTTGGTATTGGCTCATTTAAAGAGGATTAGGCAGGTTGAGATCTGAGACAGAAGGAACCAGGATGGAAAGCAATTTTTCTGCATTAGAAAAGAATCAAGATGGAGAGACTTAGGCTCAGATAGATGACCCAGGTCTTCATGAGAATTTTGGATGTGGGAGTTTTTACAGCTTTTGAAGGATGAAGAAAGCACTCCTCTTATTCTAGAATTAGGAAGCAGCGCTTCACATTTAAAAAGAACAATTTCAGCTTCACCCAGTGAAATGAAATTTGGGGATTTACATAAAGAGGTGGTTTAGTCTTAAATTATAAGATGCTTCCAGGAAATGAAGACATAATCAATTATTGGGTGTAGATGAGATGTTTGGGAGTTCATAATTGTGATTTTCAATATATAACAAAGATAAATAAAAATGTGTAATAAAGATATATGTATATATATAAACATTTAATAATGGCTTTTAAAAATTCAAACAATACAAAAGTGTATATGATGAAAAGTTAAGTCTTCTTCCTTTTCTTCCTTCTACACAGTCTTCCTTCCCCTCTTCCCACTTCCCCCAAGCCCCCTTGCTAGACAAAACCACTGTTACCTACTTTTTATTTCTCCTGGAGAAATTCTATGCATTTACAAACATATATGTGTGAGTTATTCTTTTTTTCACCACATGAATGATAGCATACTATATACATGGTTTGCACCTTACTTTTTCCTCTTATCAGTGTGTCATAAGAGATCTTTCCTTATGAATCCATATAACCACTATAAAATTTAATTAACCATGTCCTTCTTTAGGTTTTTATACTCTCTTGTTTGTTACAAAACTATATTGCATCGTGACTGAGCAGAAAGAATGACATGAAAACCTCTTGATAGGAGGGTTGGAGGCAGAGTCAGACAGAATGAATTGTTACTCTCACATGAACCAAACATTTTGAGGTTCCAGTTCCCTGTGTGCCTCACTGCCTTGCATAAATGGGAAGAAACACAGAGGCACTCCCTAAGAGGGCACTTATTGTTATTCCCATATTAAGTCAGGCATTTCTATTACGTGGAGTCGTTTATGTAAAGTACCCCAAGTCTTACATGGCAGTGACGGTACATGTTAGGAATATATCTGAGTAATCTAAGAAGAGAACTACAATGTTGTGGAAAGAGCATTGGGTATGAGTAGCAAGAATTCTGTTCAAGTCTCAGCTCTGCCTTTTACTGGTGCGATCATTGGAAGCCATTTGAGGTTTTCTGAGCCTTATTTTCTTCTGTAAAATGGGGATAATAGGACCAAACTCATGTTTTGAGGATTTAATGAGATAATGCCAGGTAAGCCAGTGGTTCTCAAACTTTAGAGAATTTCTGATCCAAAAGGTCTGGAGTAGAGCTTCAGAATTTACATTGTATTTCTAATAAATTCTCATGTGAAGTCTATATTGCTAGTCTGGGGGCCAGAATTTGAGGAACACCCATATAAGCTATACAGCAGTGATAGGTGATGTTATTGTTTTTGTCATTATAGCTATTCTCCAAGAGAGAACACAACCTTTACATACGTCCACAGAGAAATAAGAGAAGCAATGGCGATAGCCTTTGAATTAAAGTAGAAGTTCTGCCAGCTGACTATATACAGTGAAAATTACAGAAAGCTCTAAAAAAATTGAATTGGGGTATTAGACACATAATTATGCACACTTTCGAGTTTATTTAAATGTTCACAAAACTCTGAATTTGCTAGTTAACAGCACTTGACAAGAAGTGGAAGTACAAAAATAAACGAGAAAGGCTTGTCTCCTGACTATTTTGCCTTAACTGAACACAGAAAGTCCTGGAAATCCTGTAAGGCTGTCTGTCCCTTCATGATGTCTAGCCTGATTTCAAGATCCCATTGTATTTTATGTTTGTATTAGTCAGGATTCTCCAGATAAACTGAACCAACTGGGGTATATCTCTATCATCTGTCTATCTATCTATCTATCTATCTATCTATCTATCTATCTATCTATCTATCATCTATTTATTATGTCTCCAAAAAGATTTATTATAAGAAATTGGCTTATGCAATTATAGAAACTGAGAAGTCTGGACCCAGGAGAATGTATGGTATACCTCAAGTCTTGAGTCCAAGAACTAGGAAAGCCAATGGTATAAGTTCCATTCCAAGTCTGAATCCAAAGGCAGAGGAAGACCAATGTTCCAGCTTAAAAGGCAGGGAGAGAAAATTCTTTCTTACTCAGACTTTTATTCTATTTAGACCTTCAGTGGATTGAACCAGGCCCACCACCATGGAGAGGGCAATTTGCTTTACTCAGTCTGCTGATTCAAATGTTAGTCTCACCCAGAAACACCCTCACAGACACACTCCGAAACAGTGTTTAATCTAATATCTGGGCACCCTGTAGCCCAGTCAAGTTAACACATAAAGTTAAGTTGACACACAAAATTAACTATCACAATGTTGTTAATGAATACCTGAAATGAGGTATTTTCAGTTTGCTTGTCATTGACTTCCTAGTCCACAATGCTGTTTCAAAATATTTGAAGTTTCAAGGAGCAGAAACTTCAACTGTGTCTATGTGTATAGTCAATTTCATATTGTAGTTGTCATACATTTCACAGTAAAACACATATATCTAAACTGTAAAATATTTTTTAAAAACAGAAAATTTTAGGTAATGATAGCCAGTGGCTGTCATTATCAACCATCACCATTATTACTTTTATTACAAGAGAGATGATGCCAACAGATCTAACTACCAGTATATAAAGACTATTCAATATCTAAATATAAGCTAAGAATAATTCAGTCACTCATTTATTTGTTGTCGCAAATGTGTAGAATCTAGGCATTCAGCTTTTAGCACTGAAGCACTATCTTCTGAAAATTGCCATAGACATTCTCTTCCCCATCCCCTTTCTAGCTAATAAGTATAGATAGACTAACCATTATATATATATATATGGAATGATAGACTAACCATTATATATTCCTGGGATCTCAAGATTTATTTTAATATATAAATATTAAATCAGCCACAAAAGTTCCATGGTCAATTATAAAAGTGACGAAGTAAAAATTTCTACCAAGAAACAGTAAGAAGAAAATATTGAGTTTATATGTGAATAACGCTTTTGTAAATATGGCATCTTATTGTGGTGGGTTTCCTTGCTTTCCATCTCACCAATTTCCCTCTTGACAATGTACAGCTATTTCCTTTGTAATACAGAAATGCTCCCTTACAGAATCTTTTCCCACAGCTGGCTTTCATCACTTCTTGATAGGTACCTAAATATTTCAGTTTCTTCCACTTTATTTTCCCTTAACAATAACTATTGCCCAATCAAATCATTCATCTCTTCTGTGTAATTATTTGCGATATTGAATGAATGTTTCTGAAGCACCATTTGGAATCCCCTATTTTCTTTTGTTTGGCATTTTCATAGACTCTTGGTCTCAATTATACTTGAAAGGTTGAATTAAGTTCCTTTAACCATTTAAAGTTTGAGTTCATTGCGAACTTTTTCTTTTTGTCTTGCCATATAGATATTTTTGTGTGTAAAATAAAAGACTAACCTTAAAATCTGAGACTCATTTTGTAACTTGTATAATGGATTGTGTACATTTATAAATAACATTCAGACATGAATGTACAGAAAACAAATATTATGCTTTAAAATGTTCAAAAATTTTAATAACTCATGTTTATTTTCTATTTACTATGAAATAGGTGCATGACTAGATATTTATGTGCATTAATTTATTTCATCTTCCCATCAACTCAAGAAGTTAGAAATTTTATTAAGTGCTTCTTGTCCTTGGTGTTCATATGCAATCTCATGGGAAATCTCAGTATGATTATAATTGTTTGAGTTGAATTTCTGGTATTTGTCACCCAAGGAGTATTTATTTATGTAAGTGTGATATATGTTATTATGTTTGCATATGTCACTGTGGCTGTGTAAAACAGAGTATATCCTGGGCAAGGGGAGATCAGGTAAAAAAGGTATGTGCTCTGTTTGTCCCATAGCCATTTATACTGATTCAGTTTACAAATCCCCAGAGGAAACTCCTGGGGTTGAGGAAGATATCACAAGGGTTGGAGCCAGGAAGCTAACTTGCACAGATTTCAAGCTAACTTGCATGACCCCATGGGAAGGACTTGACCTCAAGAGAATAAAATCTGAAGATGTGACTAGGTAAAACATAAATCTGGTTTTAAAAACTAAAGAATATAAAAATATATTCAAGAAAAAGTTTCTCTACCACCTTTGCCCTCCATCTGACCAGTTCTCATCCAGTCCCTACCATTGGTAACCACTGTCCTTAATTTCTTTTGTAAATTTTCATAGTTTCTTCAAGCACGTACAAGTAAATACAAATACAGATTCTTATTTATCTTCATTTGTTTACAAACATAGAATATTTTATATACAATTCTGCACCTTGCTTTTTTGTTTGTTTGTTTTTATCTTGGGCTTCTTTCTCTAATAGTATAAAGTTTCTTCATTATTTTTCACAACTGCCTAATGTTTTATGGTATAGATATATCATTATTTAACCAGTTTCTTTTGATTGACATTTGGGTTGTTTCTAATCTTTGGTTCTTAGAAACAATGCTACAATGAAAAACTTTGCACGGAAGTAATTTCTCATCTGTGCATAAATAACTGCATAATAAATTTCTCCATAATTAATTCTGAATCTTTAGTGGTTTTCGTTATTTGAAAGTGAACACCTAGTTATTCTCTCAGTGGAGATGCACCCCAGTAGGAGAAAGGATGTATATGTGTAAAGCTAAAAAAGCTATGACACATTAGCACCCAAGCCACCCTGTTATGAGAACCCCCTTGTAGCCCAAGCTAGGAAGAAGAGTCATATTTCTGTCCACTTTCAAAGGAAGGATGAATATGGGTCTTCAAAGTTGCTAAAGAGGTGCCATTGGAGTGGGAAGAGTGGCCTGAGTAAAGTATGGGGTTATGGTTCAAACAGGAAACCGTGACTGTGTTACAGGCTGTCGAGGCTTGAGCAGAGCTTTGCAAAGATTAGTGACCCTAGCTGTGAAGGTGGCCTAGGGGCAAAGGGTGGCACAAGGGCAACTCTTCCCATGTTCTGACATTTTCTCACATGATACGAACAAGCTAACAAAAACCATAGTACTGTGAAGTCTGGTAATGTTCGTGTAAGTTTTGCTTCATAAGGGCTTAAAGAATAGAGAGATATTAATGAAGGTTTTCTCTAGGAGTTCAGGGTAAGAAGTCAGTGTACCACTTTACCCATTTCTTGATGTTAATAAATGTTAACCAATTCTGTTGAGAGCTGATGTTTATCTTTCCTAATTTTTCAGTACAGGTACCTACATTTACCAACATAAATAATTTTTATATAAATTTCTATATACAATATTATTTTATAATTATGTTTTCATTTTAAATATATATTTAGAGAGCTTTCCAAGTTAATATATAAAGGTCTACTTCAAACTTTTTAAATGCTGTATAGAAGTCTACCACAATTTATTTGACCATTCTTGATTTTGGCTCTTACAAATAATGCTAAGGTAAATATATTTGTACTTGTCCCTGGGCATATATGTGAGTGCTTCTCAAGGACTAATACCTAGATGTAGAAATCCTGGATTGAAGGGTATGCACATACAAAATTTTGATGGATACTGCTATTTAGTTTTCTGAAAAAGGCTTTATTTACTTTCTTGCCAACAGTATAGAAAAGAAACTGCTAACATTATTACTAATATTGGATTGTATTAATCTTAAAAAATTTTCCAATTATATTTAAAATGACATCACACTGTTGTTTAAACTTACATTTCCTAGATTACTAGTGATGTTGAAGTCCTTTTCATTGCTTCATTTGTACTACTTCTATAAATTGCCTATTTATTTTGTTTGCCTATTTTAACATTGGGTAGTTGTTTTAATTAATATGAAGAAGTACTTTATGTTTTTTTGTCTGTTATATATGTAGCAACCATTTTCTCTCTGTCTGCTCTTTGTCATTTAACTTTGAACTTGGTTCTATCTATTAGGACTCTTAGTTGTGTCCTTAGCTCCTTGAACTCTGGACCTGTGATGGTAGGGCCAGTCTGAAATGCCTTTGGGGTCCATTCTTCCATTGTTTTGAATAGTGGGTCCCGACTTCTTGTTTAGATGGTCAACCAATCTCCCTATTATCTTGAGAATAACTCCTATCTTCTGTTGAGATGGTCAATTCATATCAATCTCCTTAACACTCTGTGTTCTTTCTCAATCAAGCTTTCTTTCAAGATAAATAGGCTGAGAATTTTCCATATTTTAAAATTCTGCTTCTTTTTTGACTCATGATTTTACCTTAAATCATTCCTCTCTTTTTAAATTTTATTATAAGCATTCAAGAGAAACCAGGTTGCTCCTTCAACATTTTACTAGAAATTTCTTTAAAGCCAAATATCTGCTTTTCATGGCTTACAATTTATACCTTCCACAAAACACCAGGACAGGAACATTTTTCATCAAAGCTTTTTGCCACTTTGTCATTAAGAGAGACTTTCCTCCAGTTTCCAAAGACATGTTCCTTATTTCTGCCTGAGACCTCAACAGAATGAATGACCTTTATCGTCCATATTTCTACCAACATTCTGTTAACAACCACTTAGGTATTCTCTAAGAAGACTGAGGTTTTCACTCTCTCATCAGAATTGCCCTTAACAGTCCATCCACATCGATGCGAGCTTTTTCTAGCATGCACCTTTAAACGCTTCCAAGCTTCTACCCATTATCCAGTTCCAAAGCAGTCTCCACATTTTTAGGTATTTGTTACAGAAGCAGCTCCACACTTGGTACCAGTTTTATGTCTATTGGGGCTGCTGTAACAAAATACCTTAGACTGAGTAGCTAATTGTATTGACCAGGAAGAAATGAGGACTTTTTGGACTTTACAAAATGGATTCCATGAAAACCATGACAGTAATGTCAACTTGCACATAAAGGGAATGCTCTTAGGGTATAACCGGAAGGCTCAAAACCACAAACATCAGTCCCCATGTGCAGGAGCTGCTAGGCATGAGGATCCCACCTTGAAAGATGCTCAAGCCTGACCCAATAGCATCATGGTCATGTGTGCTAGAGCTGAAGACTCTGACCCTTTGACCCATCACAGCCACTGGTTGGGACCCACATGCAGCTCTCGGCATGGCCAGTCAACAGAGCTCACTTTGGAGATGGTAATGACTTTCACCTTTTCACTGTTGGGTAAGACTCTGTACTCCCCGTCCCTGTGTGCTATGTGTTAGCCTGCGTGGGTACCCAATTGGTTCATCTGAGAAGGTTCCATTCAGTAAAACTGGCACTGTGGAAAGACACAAATACATTCCAGTGTTACTTCGGTAGCCACTTTTCTTGCTTACAACTTATAAACAACTGAAATCTATTTCTCACAGTTTTGGAGACTGGAAATCTGAGCTTAGGGTGTCAGCATTGTCAGGCGAGGGCTCCCTTCTGGTTAGCAACTTCTTTTTATCCTTTCATGGTGGAAGGGTCTAGGGAGCTTTGTGGCATCTCTTATTTATTTATTTATTTATTTAACCTCACATTACACACAGTTGAAGTAAATAATAAAGAAAAATAAGGTAATAGAAGGATCCAAAATGGAACATGGAGTATAAAGAATAGAATGTAAAAAATAATAGAATAAGAAATAGAGGAAGCAGAGTGAAAGTCTTAACTTCCGAAACACTATAAAGGGAATGGGGCAGAACCAATAGGTAAGAAATAATAGCTGAAAATGTTCAAAACCAGTGAACATTTATTTATAACTTTAACCAGTGAAAGTTATTCAAGGAGTTCTCAGAGTGACAGCAGGATAAATTCTTAGAAAACTATGCCTAGGTCCTTCCTAGTAAAACTGCTAAAAATAAAAAAAAACTAAAAAAATTTTATGAGTCAGAGGTGGGGAAAGTACATATTACCTTTAAAGGAACAAAAATTATAAAAGGTAGTTGAATTCTCAACAGAAACACTGGACTACAAAAAAAAAATATGGAATGTCTTCAAAGTGTTGGAGAGAAAATACTAATCTAGAATTCTATGCCCAATGAATATATCCATTATAAATACAACTGAAATAAGTCATTTTCAGACAAATAAAAATAGAATTTCCATTAGTTACCCTACATGAAAGAGAAAAAAAACGGAGAGATATAGAAAACACAGAACAATGGGAAGAGTAATTATATGGAGAAATCTAAATTAATAGTAACTGTATAAAACTGCAATGATAAATGGGATCTATTTTAAAAAAACATTAATATCTTTCCTGAAGATGCCACGCTCTTCACCTAACCACTTTCAAAAGATCACACTTAACTAATACTATCACCTTTGAGGGTTAGGATTTCAACACACACATTTTAGGAGAACACAGACATACAACCATAGCAAGTTGCAAATGACAGAAAAGTTAACTTAAATTAGTTTAAATAAACATGAAAATTTATTGGGTCATCTTTCTAAAAAGCCCAGGAATGGTTGGGCTGCATGTACAACCGTAATCAGGGTTTAAATTGTCATCTAAGACTTAGCTTTTTTCTGAGTCATTCACTCAACAAATTTTTAAGTGCCTACTATATATCACACAATGTTGTGGGAACTAAAAATTCATCAGTGAGTAAACCAAATAGACAAAAATTCCTGTCTTTATGAAGTTTGCATTTTGCCTTTAATTGTGATAGTAGCTCTCAGCTTTGACTTTGCAGTTCCCAGCTCACATCATTCTAACACCAAATTCAGTGGAAGAGGGAAAAATCCACTTCTTCAACAGTTAAACAGAGCCAGCAATTGAGTTTGACTTTGCTTATTTCTGACTTGAATTTTCTGCCTATTTCTGAAACAATCACTCAGGTAGTACGTTGCTTTTATTACCTGGGCACAATCACCTGACCTCAACTGCACTGGAACCATAGTAATTGAGAGAGGGGGAGGGGTAGATGGTCAAATAGGAATCAGCTGTTGCTTAAAGGAGGGTAATTAGATTCTGGGAAGCCTAATCCAGTCAGTGTCCACTGACCGCTGTGTTTTATTAAATAGTTTAAAATTTTTCTGTAGTTATATGTCTCTCTTTTTTTAATTTTTTTTCTGGAGTTCCTGTCTTGTTTAATGTTAAATTTACAAATATAGTTTCCCATATTATCTTCCAGATGTTATATATCTTTAATTATTTAACTTTTAATTCATCTTTTTTTTTATTTTTAGAATGGTATGATATAAAGATTCAGTCTTCTAAAAAAATGTGTATCTGATAATCTGATTTTTACACTGAAAAAGGATGGACTTGTATGATTGAAAAGTATTCTAAACGATTGACATTGCTGTCATTTATGCTCTCGGGTGTTTATCACATCACCGTTGACAGAAGGAGTATGGGGAGGTGATTCAGAGCACATGCACTGGAGTCAGAAGGAAAACGGATTAACCTTGGCCACCAGTTAGCTGTATGCATTGAGTAATTCTCTGAGCCTCCATTTTCTCTTCTGTAAAATGGTGATAATGTCACTTCATTGGATTGTTGTGATAAATGATGAGTCAACTTTTGTAAAAAGACATGTTTATCATTTTTTACATTTATCTTTGTACTTTTTTTACTTAAAACCCTTTCAACAACAAGAATCACTCTTACAACTAGAAAGATGTTATAAAATGCAATGTAACTTGTGCTACAATATAGTACCAATGGGTATGTTCAAAGGGAGAAGAAAAACATGAAAGCCATGAAGAGGCTGAAGAAACATGTTTTGGAGTTTTGGGAGAGAGACCAATAAAAAACAACTATCCACCCCATGGACTTTGGCATCAACTGAGAGGCAAATGGAGATCAAAACAATCATTTTTATTACAAATAAAAGTGAGAGGATGTGCCTTTAGGTCTGTTAGCCAAGCTGGATTGCTAACAGAACTACAAGGTCTTACAGTGTCAGTCAGTGACGGCCTCCGAACTTCATCTCAACAGGCAATGACAGGCAACAACAGGCAAGGAAGAATGTGTGTTCTCATACAAGGAAGAGGCTGAGGAAGCACTATTCCACCATATGCATTTATCATAATTTATTTAAATCACTTCCTATTATTGGGGAAACAAACTCTGCTCCTTCTCTCAAATTCATAAAACAGAAAAGTCACTCCTTCACTGTGGAGGGCAAAGAAAGTACTACCCTGGTGGCTTTTGCTTCATATAAAAACATAAAGCCAGAAAAAAAGAGGAGGAGTGCTTGGGGAGTGTTCAACCACGTAAAATACCACAGACAGATTAACAAGGAAGAGGACAAAAATAATTTTTGCAGAATGGTGAGGAACAAATCAGATTTGAAGAATTCACTGGAGGTAGGACAGTAGAGATAATATGTATAGATTACCATTTTATGAAGCCAATTAAAAAATGAGAAAGAGTTGTAAGTTGAGAGAGTGCATAGAAGAAACAAGGTTTACTTTTTAATTTCATTTCTATGTATTTATTTTTAAAGTTTTAGAATTAGAGAAATTTAAGCTTTTTTTATAGCCCGCAGGGAGAGAACAAAGAGAGAATATCTGAAGAGAGAAGAGAGAGTAACTGATAATATGGCCATCTATAGTTGATTGGATACCATGTAAAGTTTATATATATATGTGTATATATATATATATATATATATATATATATATATATATATTTTTTTTTTTTTTTTGAGTAGGAGGTACCATTAGTCCAAGAGAGAAGCCATGTAGAATAACGGGGAGAGGACTAAAGGCTAAATAGAATTGTACTTGGTTAACTGTGAAGGTCCAACTAATTTTTAATTGAATCAATTAATACATTATTTAAGTTCTCTAGAAGCTCAGAAGCAAGGGAAATAAAGATTTTGGTACATCTGGTTTCATGAATTGTCAAGACAGAAATGGTTTTTAAGGACTGAGCAAAAAAACCAACAAAATTTAAGAGATTAAGCATTTCTTCTTCTTTTTTTTTTTTTTTGAAAAGAAACATTCCAGAAAATAGAAGTCAAATAAAATTTTCAGAAGCATAAGGTTTGGGGTATGGTAAACTTGAAAAAGAAAGATTCATTTTATTGAGGAACCCTCTAAATTATGCTTTATTGTTATTATCAAGTCCAGTTCCATTGAAAACAAATGTATCTAATAAAGTGAGCTAATATGTAAATATATGTTAGAAAACTTTAAGTGATGTGTCATAAATTATCTACTGAGTTGAGAATGTATGCCAGTAGCAGTTCCTGATTTGGATTACATATGCAGATTTGGACATGTTCAATGAGACGAAGCAGGCAAACATACGTAAGCTTTGGTTTTATCTTGTTACTATGATCGTTAAATCCTTTGCTCTCATGCAACTTCAAAACTGGCAAAAGAACAAAGTTAGAACTTAACAGTGCTGCTATTTTTAATCAGTAATGTGTTCCAAATACATTAATTGCATACCAACTCTTTAAAATAAGTGTGCTTGGCTAAGAGACAGGACATAGTGTTTCAGAAATAAAGCATTTCCCCAAATACCTACTTTCCATTAATGTAATTAATGCGAAGATTTTACTGTAGATTGATCATGGATGTGATAGTGACTACAACACAAAGTGAGGAAATACAATATTTAGTATCTGACCTTCTTCACATTTGATCCTGTTTGCATCGATAGGCTCTTTTCATTGGAGAACTGCTTTATGTGTGGGGAGGGGCTCATTCTTCTCTCTTAAATCAAGTTACAAAGGAAGTAACAGAGATTCAGGGTGCAGTTACCAGGTTTGAATAAAAACATGAAGGGGAGAATCTAGGAAAGATGAAGAGCAGAAGTAGGTTGCCATGTTTATATCAGGGCTTAGAAAACAAAGCCATATTTGCCAAGTCAAGATCTGGAGTGTGTAGCATTTAGTAAAGTAGGGAAAGGTAGCACAAACATTACGACAAAGGATGGGTAGATTGCCAGAAGATAGGGGTTTAATTAAGTAGTTTAATAATTCTTCTATCTCACAACTGACCTCACCTATCAGATAAGCCCCTATTTGATGAACCCATGTGTTTCTCTGAACATACATAATAGTATGGACCATGAAAACAAGTCACCTATGACAGGGAAACAGAATATGAGGGTATATTTCTTGAATGATTACATCAGCACTGATGATGAATTTTAGAGGGCCCAAATGCCACTTGCACACCCTGGTGAAAGAACTGACCAGAGTTAGCAATCGGTCTGTATTCATGGTCATTGTACAGAACAAAATGTCAGCAACCAGTTAAGGGTCAAAGTCTTTACTCTGGCTTCAGAAGCACCCTGCTCTAACTTACTGAAGTCACTTGTCATAGACTGTGATCAAAGTTGTTCATACAGGACCGAATCAAAGGTAATTTTCTGGTTCTTCATTTTTTTAAATTCAATTCTGAAATCTATTTCAGACTTCTCTTTTTAGTCATGGCAAAAATTTAAAAAGAGTGGGTGAGAAATATGGATAAAGGAGAACATCCTTTATACTTGTTTCTGAATATTGTGTAATGGGTAATGAGATTTCCTTGGGAATAATCAAATTTTATATATTATAATAGGGTATATGTTCTTGTGAATATAAAGCAGTTTCACTTAATCTCTTTCAAGTTATCACTTTTATTTCCTAATTCAGGGATTGATACTTCTTTCTCTATAAAGGCCAGAGAATATGTTTTAATTTTCGTGAGTCATACTATCTCTATGGCAACTATTCAACTCTGCAGAGCAAATTTAGCCAGAGATAATATGTAAATGATTGGGCATAGCTGTGTTCCAATAAAACTTTGTTTACAAAATCAGACTGTATTTGGATTTGTTTGTTAACCCTTGCTCTAAATTCATGAAGAGTTATTGAAGTTTATTGTATTTAAGAAATTAAAAACATCAATTTACTTTTAATGATGATAATAGCAGCTAGTGTTCATCAGCCACTAATTTAATTTAATTTCCATACTAATTTTCTTTCTACAGGTTAAGTAACCTATCTAAAATGTCATACACTGAGCAAGTGGTAAAGCAGGGCTTTGTACCTTAACAGTTAACTTCAGAGTCTGAACTTTTTACCATGAAAAGTAAATACCACCCAGGAGACAGTTTACCCGTTTTCAGTGTCACCTCATTATTTTGCCCTTGGGAAAGACCCGTGGGTGGGTTTACCTCCCAGTACCTGAGTTGTCCGCCTGTCAGCTTTTCTGTTGTTTCAGGACTGGCAAGCCCTAGTTCACCAGGCTACAGTTTCCCCATGTGGACAGCCTTAGCAAAGAGGGTGTGGGTCAGGCCCTGGCTCTTTATTCCTCACAACATACCACATGAGCTCACATAGGTGCACAAATAGTCAGGAGGTCTTGGTGTGTGTAATGGAATTTCTGACTTACGGGAGCAAT
Source organism: Macroglossus sobrinus (assembly GCA_004027375.1). Classification (NCBI taxonomy): domain Eukaryota; kingdom Metazoa; phylum Chordata; class Mammalia; order Chiroptera; family Pteropodidae; genus Macroglossus; species Macroglossus sobrinus. The sequence continues at coordinate 48,127 of PVKZ01000970.1, forward strand.
ATGTAGACCTATACACTGCATGGAATCTGTCCCCACAGCCCAAAGGAAAAGCACATAAAAAAAGATGAACCTTTTACATGGGAGCCCTCGATAGAAACACTCATGTTTCTAATCTTTCTCCCTAATTTTGAGGCTCCTCTCCTATTCAAAGAGTTCTGAGTCTGAATCTTCATTCACCTTTTGAAGAATCTCACATCCAGCCTATGGAGTGTGGTCTGGAGCTGGGTTCTCTCCCTCCCTCACACTCCAGGCAATGTGTGCAACACAGTAACCAGCAAGGATTCCATCAACAGGTTCTGCCTCCTGACTATTTGTTGGTCTCAGCCAGTAGAGAGCCCTGGAGAGTGAGGTTATGATGTGTATTCCCTGGTTCCCATCCTTCAAGATGGCTGAGATGGTCAGTTTTATGTGTCAACTTGACTAAACTATAATCCCCAGTTATTCACTCAAACACTAATCTAGGTTTTGATATGAAAGTATTTTGTAGATGTGATTAAAGTCCACAATTAATTGACTCTAAGTAAGAGAGTTTATCCTGGGTAATCTGGGTGGGCCTGACTCAATCAGCTGAAAGGCCTTAAGAACAGAACTGAGGCTTTCTAGAAGAACAAATTGTGTCATGGACAGGAGCCCGAGCATTCTGCCTGTACTTCCTGATGGCCTGCCACACAGATAATTTTCAGGCCTGCCAACTTCCATAATTACATAAACCAATTCCTTGCACTAAATCTCTTAATGTTTATCTCTTACTAGTTCTGTTTTTCTGGTTAAATCCCAACTGACACAGTAGTCTTGAGCTGGCCGTGTCTCTTAACCAAGGCCAATGCTCCTCTCAAGTGGCTGACTATATAATTCTCTCCTTCCTGTTCTGTAACTGCTTGGGCCTAGGGTGGTAACAGGCCAAGTTAGTGTAGCATTCTAGTGGTTCTTCCAGACTCCATACTTGTAAATAATTCCTTTATAAATCACCCATCGCTGAATTATCTTATTTTGAGAGTGCTGTTTACTCTTGGGACCAAAGTGATACATCAATGAATAAAAACATTTAAAATAAAAAATAATCATCAAATGCATTAATTCACTTATTTGAAATACTTCTGAGTGCCTATTATAAGCTGGCCAAGTATTAGGCTCAAGGAATATGATGGTTAATATGAACAGCACGGTCCACATCTAGTGCTGTTATAGTCTAGTGCGGAAGGTAAACAAATAAACAATTACCATTTCTACAGGAAATTCTACCACAGAGAAAAGACAGTATGCCATGAGAGCATGGAGAAGGGGCTCCTATCCCAATACTGGGCTGAAGCATCTGGGGAAACTTCCTGGAGGAAGAGATACCCAAGCTGAGACCTAATGATGTGCCAGACAAAGAGAGGTGTGGGGTAGGTGGTGTATGCGTATGATGAGGAAAAGTGTTTCAGCAAAGGGAGCAATATGTGCAAGGCCCACAGTCCTAAGAGCGTGCAGCATCTTTTAAAACCCTGAGAGTCATTAGGTATAAAGGGACACAGCACAGGCTGCAGAAGAAGCAGGGAACAGATCATGAGGGCCTTCTCATCATGTTAAAGAGTTTGGGTGGAGGAGGCCATTAAGGCTTAGGGCAACTGTAATAGAATTTGAGTTTTAGAAAGATCACTCTACACAGTGGAGAAAACACTGAAAGGGTGAGGTTGGACTTCGAATTATACATGCAAGAGGTGATGATGACTAGCATAAGACCAGAAACAAGTCCAGAAAACAAGAAAATGGTAGATTTCTAGAGATATTTGGAAAGTAATTTGACTGATGACAAGGAAAAATGAGATATGGGCTCTGGGGGTTGGGGAAGGTGAAGAGAAAAAAAGAGTTAAAAGTATCTCTTAGTTTTGAGCATTGGCTAGCTGGATGATGGTGCAGTGTCTGATAGCAAACACAGGTTTTGGGAGAAGAAAATGAGTTTGGTTTTGAACATGCTGAATTTGACAAACTTGTTGGATATGTGGGGGAGGATGAGTAGTAGGACAAACAGGTTTGCAGAGAGTTTTAGACAAGGGGTAAAAATCTGAGATTCACTAGCAAATAGATGATACGGTGGTATTGGATGAGAAATTTTAAGGAAAGAATATAAAGTGAGAAAGAGTAAGGTCTGAGAGCAAACGAAGGAATGCCATAATTGAAGGGATGGTAAAGAAAGGAGCCTATGAAGGAGTCTGAAAAGCAGGAGAGGCAGGAAAGAAACCAGGAGAAGGGTGAGCACTCCTAAAGTCTGGCAGTGTTTCAAGCAGTTTTTATACAGAAGTGGAGCAAGAAGTGTCTGAAATTGTATTGGGGAATGAAGAAGGCACGGACCTCTCCTTCTAACCCAGATGGAGTGGGGAAAATGAATAACTTCTACTTGAGAGACTGCAGGAGAAGCTGTAGCTTCCTCCAAGGAAAACTATGTTTTAATTTGAAGCAAGGTGGTAAATGATCAGAGATAAGTCTGAGAAAAGACTTACAGAAGGGGATTTCAGAAGATACAGTTTTAAGCTTGGAGAAAATGTCCAGAGAAGCATGGAGGTGTGTTTACAGGGCAGTGGTATGCCTGGAGTGGCCCTGTCCCCCGCTCCTCCCAACACTGCAGTGTTCTCAACATGCAAGCAAAATAGAAGCACCATCTCTCTGACACACAGGACCCTGTAACAGTGACCAATGGCACCCATTAAAAAGAAATAAGCATTCTTCTACAGAATAAAACAAATCTGAAACATGCAGGGTTAATTTGATAAGCTCCATGTGCTGCTGTGCACAACAGTAATTCCCAAATGACAGACCAAGAAGTTTTCCCTGATTCGAGGCAAAATGACAAAAATGCAAATAATAAATGTTACAATTTTTAAAATTTTTATTTATTTAAATTAATTTCAAGTATATAGTACATTGGTTAGACATCTATAATGTTCATAAAATGATGCCCCCAATTGCTCCCTGCCTTGCAAATTTTTTATACAGCTAAATATATTCAATTTCATTAATTGTCCTTTACCATTAAGTTACGTTATTCCTTCGCTTTTCTGGTTGTCAAATGTTTTATAAATCAATGGTAATAATAAATGACAATTTATTTTAATGATCTTTCTTGGCAAGATAAAATAGTGGCAACCTATCGATTTTGCTCATCTTTGAGTAAAACTGGAAACTGCTCACTGGTGTCCACACTTGTGAATATTTGTTTTCAGTGTGATATAAGTTGCTCGTGCCAATGAGGAATTAAGAAGGCAGGACTTAAAATATTACTTGATGTAATAACTTCTCTGTCATTTCCCATGTAATGTCCACTAGCATCCACTTTAGAACACAGTTTGGAGAAGCTAGTGAATGTACCAGAACTCTAAGAACAAAGGGTTCTGCATTTAATTATACTTGATAAACCTTGCATACCAAATCTTTCTCCTGGGTTTCATAATGCACATAATACATGAAAGATTGAGAAGTCTGGAGTCAAGAAATCAATTAAATTTTATTTATTGGATAAACAAATTTGTTTGTTGCAAGAAAACAATTCCTGGCACATCTAATTAATAACTCCTGGAATAATCTTCTGTTAAGATCAGTTTGAAAAATGTTCAAATAGTTGCTTTTGAATTATAATCAAATATATGTCTTGATGCCATATATCTAAGATATCTAAGGAAATCCAGTTAAAGCAGAAGCCTATTTAAGTGCAATGTCTTTTATTTTTAATTATAGCATACTGATTTTTAGATACCTCAGTCTGTTGGTGATGCTCGAAAATAACAATAGTATTTAAAAAGCAAATACTTAGGTGACATTTACCATGTTTTGGGTACTATTCTAAGTACTTTTAGATATATTACTCATTAATTTATCAAAATATCTCATGAGGTAAGTACTATTATTATCCCTGTTTTATAGATGAAGGTATTGAGGTACAGAGAGCTTATGTCACTTGCCCAAGACCCTACAGTTGAGTCTAGACCTCTAGCCATTGGTCACTCTGCTGTCCTGCCCTCCTTACAGCCAGCATGATCTGCCAAAGCTCAATTTTCCACTGCACAGTGGGACTGCCCACCTGTAAACCTGCCTAAAGAATGAATGATGGATCGAGGTGCTCTGAAACTATTTAGGAAGGGTCCACCTGACCTGGATCGACTGTTTCTCAGGTATGGTCTCACCACAAGATTTCCTGAACTTTCCACAGACTTTGAAAATAGTAGCGGCCAATATGAACCCTCTTCAAAAAGGAGTCACCAACGTATGGACTGACCTCACTTCTAAGGAACCATGGACTTCGCAAGAATCTATCACTGGCCTGGATGGAGTTGGCTAAGATGGACTAACTTCTTGGTCTGTATTTTCTTGGGAAAGGCTCTGGTTTCAAGATTCTTAGCACAAATGGCTCCTGGGAAGTGATTAGACTAGAGCTGGTTAGTGTCTGAGGCTGGGGGTTAGGGGATGGGGACAGAACTGGTGTTAGGTGGGGCACAAGCCTGCTGATCCCTAATTGGGTCTCCACCCCAATTCTCTGCTCAATTCTTAGGCTGTCATATGCAATTAACCTTTCATTTGAGAAGAAATAACATTCTGCTTTCGTGCCCATGAGGAAATTGCTCACATAAAACCAATGACTCAGTTGGCCTCCAATGAAACAATTATGATATGTCACTAGCAAAAGACCTGTAAACTTTCAGTTGTAATTTAAGTCTAAAATTGTTCTGCTCCCATTCGTGGACAAATTCTATTGGGAGAAACACTTCCAAGAACCTTCAAAATTCATCCTGCATTTTAGCTCTATGTAGTTTTTTGTTTGTTTGTTTTTGTTTTTTAGTATAACAAAGCCATTTATCTTGGGTAGTGGAGTACAGGAAGATTGAAACATTTAATTTAAAGGAATTAAAACAAACTAAAACTTAAGAAAGTAAGCAGAGAGGATTTGAAATTAAAATCATACTTATTGAACAACAAACATAGTTTTAACGAAACCATACGTAACAGCGTTATTTACACAAAAACACAAGGAACCCTCAAATATAAGTAGTAAATCTGCTTGGCTAATTTAAAATGCAACCAGACATAGAATGTGAGAAAGAGTGCTTGTTTGTTCTCAGGACATTAGCAATAAAGTCCAAGAGTGTAAAGGGAAGAAAATTCTCTTCTTTGAGGGCATATTTTCTTATTTTTTTCCTAAAATAAAAATTTTCTTCCTGTTATCATGGTTTTGCCCCTTTCCCACTAAACTGATAAGAAGAAATTTCAATTTTATCACAACAGGAGATGGTCAGCCTGGAAATCAAATGGTAGGGTGTCTTTGTAATTGCTTGACAAATCATACTGAGATAAAAGCACTTAGTTCATTCAGAGATGGAGCAAAATATTTGGGGGCCAAAACTGGTTTACAGGCCATTTGTTGATAAGGTCCTAGTTCAGAGGAATTCAGGTTTCCGAGACATCACATCTTAGTATTATTCTGGGTTGCCAGTTTTTTTATGAGTAACTGCACATTAAAACTCCACTTTGTTCCACTTAACAGATGACATCTAAGACCAAAGATGACAAAAGACCGATTATGGAGGAAAGTTGTGGAAAATCTTTCTAAACTATTTTAAAAAAGAAAAAAATTAAACCAATAATAATTAAACCCAGCCAGGCCTGAAGTCTAGATATATAGAGTACATATTGAAGTCACTTCTAGCCCTGTAAGTAATTGATTTTGTGATTCAGCCCAGTCTTTTATACAGAAATGGGCCTAATATTTGATAGAGCAAAATAAAACAGAAAAATCTTAACTATTAGCAAATAAATTAGTGTTAGCAATATTTTCTTAATTATCTATGTTCTTATTAAAAATGAAGGATAAAAGATGCCTGTAAATGTCTCAAACTACATACTCATGGCTATTATTCTCTGAATAGCTTTATAACATCTTTAGTGCCTTTTTGGTATTTATTTGTTTCTGCTTGGTTTTTAGGTAAGAGCAGACTATAAGCACAGGTTTAAAAACATAACAAGAATTTCATATGTATGGCAAAAATGTCTAGAGTGTATTGCAGACAGTTTCTGTTCATTCTCCATGACACCCCCCTGGAAGGTCACCTTCACAGGAAGCTTTCTTAGCTTTACTCAGGCAAAGTAAGTTGTTCCTTCCTCTCTGCCCCACAGCACTTGGTCCAGACCACCACCATAGCATTTATCTATTACTTTAGTGTAATTGTTTGCTTCCCTTCAGGCCGAGAACTTCTCAGAGGCAGAGAACTTGCCTTAATCATTGTTATGGCTCCAGCCTCTAGCACACGCAGTGTGTGTCATGCAGTAAGCACGCAGTCATTACTACTGACCAACAATCTTTTCAATAGGTAGTGAATATAAAAACAACGTTTGACCTGCAGATACAGCCGCAATTCAGAGCCTGAAACTGAGACTTCTTTTTTGCCCTTCAGCTTGTCCACCTCTGTTCAAAAGTCACCTCTGACTTTTACACTTTTACTCTTGTTCAGTCTTCTAGTATGCCAAAACTCTTAGAGAATGAGCCAAAGCTTTGGTTATACTAAATTGTGTTATACTGAATTCAATTTGAGGTTATAATGCTGTAGGAGAAAAATTTGGAAATCTTTGGGTTTTAGATCAAAGCTTGGATGTAAGAGTTACCAGTGTACCTTTATAGTTATCCTGTTCCACTCACTGTAGGGCTATGGCTGGGTAGTCTTTCTGCCATCCAGTCTTAAACTTAATTTTATTGTTATTAAAAAAAACACCTTTATTGAGCTATAATTCATATCCATATACCTCACCTATTTAAGTGTACAATTCAATGGTTTTCAGTACTATATTAAAAAAAGTGTGCAACCAACACTGCTAACTCCAGAACATTTCATCATTCCTCAAAAAATTTTGTACCCCTTCATAGTTATTTCCTATTTCTATCCCCTACCTACTGTCCAGCCTTAGGCAATCACTAATTTATGTTCTGTTTCTATAAATTTGCCTATTTTGAACATTTCATGTAAATGCAATCATACAACATGTGATCTTCTGTGACAAACTTTTTTCACTTAGCATGTTTTGAAAGGTCATCTATGTTGTATATGCATTAGTACTTTATTTTTTATTGCTGAATTATATTCCATTGTATGGATATCAATTCATTAGTTGACGGACATTTGGGTTGTTTCTACTTGTTGGCTGTTATGAATAGTGTTGTTATAAACATGCCTGTAGAACTTTTTCACTTCTTTTGAGTATATACCTAGGAGTAGAAATGTTGGTAACTATGTTTAACTTTTTGAAGAACTACCATTCTCTTTTCCAAAATGACTGCATTGTTTTACATTGCCACCAACAGTGTATGAGACTTCCAATTTCTCTACATCCTTACCAATACCCTTCTTATCTGATTATAGCCAATCTAGTGGGGGTAGAGTGGTAACTACTGCTAGGTAGATCTAATTCTCTCCTTCTCTTTTTTTCTTATACACACACACACACACACACACACACACACACACACACACACCATTGTTTACAACAGCCCCTGTTGGAAACAATTCAAATGTCTAACAACTATAGCATGGATAAATAATTTGTGATATATTCATGCAATGTAATATTTACAATAAAGTAAATGGATTATTTGTTACAAACACCAACGTGACTGTCTCAAGAAATATGATGGGCAAAATAACCAAAAGCCAAAGAAAACATAAAGTGTGATTCCATTTAAACAAAGTTCAAAAATGGCAAAACTAAACTACCTTGTTTAGGGATGCATACCTAGGTAGTAAAACCATAAAGAAACGCAAAGAAATAATGAGTATTCCAAAAGTTAGGATAGTGACTACCTTAGGTGTAAGACTTAGGGTATTGAGATTGGGGAGGTGAAGTCGGGAGACTCCTAGGACGCTATTACCTTGGACTTTTTGACCTTGACAGTAATGACATGTTAAACTAAAAATACATATTTTATGTTTTGTCTTTATTCTCATACTTAAAAAAAATGCCACTAGGGAAATTTCTGAAGTGCTGGAAGCCTTATATTTCTCTTTTTTTCTTAGCTTTGTTGAGGTACAATTGATATACAACATTGTGTAAGGTGTACATGTTAATTTGATACATTTGTTGATCTTTAACAAATAGGCAGCTGAATATTTCTCCAGAAAAATGTGTTATTCGAGAACAAGAAAGGATTGCAATTCAGAATGTGTGGTCTAATGGTAAACCACTTACAAGTCCAGAGAAAGAAAGGAAAGGAGCACTCTTATGGGCTTGGGAAGAGCTGTTGTAAATGAAGAGCCCATTGGAGGAAACTGAAAGTTCATACTATAATGACTTTTCATTGGTAAATTATGACAGTCTCCCATTTGCTGACATGTTACTGGACGAGGAGGAATCTTTTCTTCTTGCTGAGACTAATTCAGAATCACTTCCTGTGGAAGTTGAAGACACAACAAGGTACTTCTCTTCCTGCTGGGGTCAGTAATGTGTATTGAGTGATTTGCATATGGATGCCTTCTCTTCTAGCTTCTTGATTGTTTTAAATGAGGTTTCTGTTTATTAATTTTCACACATTTATAAAGTGCAAAATGGTTACCACCATAATACTAGCTACCACCTCCATCTTGTCACATGTGGTGGTTACACAAATTTTGCTTTAATATTTTATAAATTAAGTTTACATATGATTTGCATACTTTTCTGTTTGTTGTATTAGACTTAAAAATCATTAAAAATTAATTAGATTTTAAAAAACTTTATGAATTACTCCCTGTGTACAGAATAATGTTCAGATTCTTTAGTCTGAACTTTTCTAATTCCTCCATATACTGACCACCTCAGGCTTTGTAATCCTAACTCCCACTATTATCTTCAGTGGAAACCATAAAAACCCCAAACAAAACAAAACAAAAAAGCCCCAACATATTCTAATTTTACTAAATTGCCTTTACCAAAAACAAAAAAAAAAGACCTTTCTTCTTACTCTTTATTTGAAAGTAAACGAGGGAGGATTTTGAAGTGCCTACCACACTTTTTTCTAAGATGAATCAGAGCAGGATGAAATGCCTGCTTAGTCTTTTGCTATAATGAATATGTGTCTGTGACACAATTCTCGGAAAGAACACATTTTCCCCAAGTTATTATCTAGCTGACACAGTGTGTTTAGATTAAAATTTAATTTCAAATAAGCTGAAAAAAATGTGTTAAAAGCAAGTCTGTGTGATGCTAGATGTTAGTTTGTGCTCACCGAAACACAGTGAAAACTAAATGACTGAAATTGATCAGTCTCCATGCACAGTTTCATATTAGTCATAGTCAACTTCACACACAGACACCACTAAAAGAACCAGGGTCAAATGTTCCTGGAAAATGGGACTTCTTAGGTTTATAGACATTTGCTGCAAATACCTGAGCCCCATGCTTTGGGTGGAGATCTCAAGAAGCCCGATGGCAGCTTCTAAAAAGAAAGAAATGAGGGAGGGACGGGATGTGGTCTTGGTGATTCAGACTTGGCTCTCCTTCTCCACCACCAATCTGAGTCAGCATGCAGCCACGTGGCCTCACATGGTTCAGTGATTGCTCTGGATGAGCTGTCATACCAGCTCCTCTCTCTGGCCTTCATTAAAACAACTGGTGACTTCAGAAGCCCGATTTGCATATGATTGGTTTTACTGTTTCCTAAATTAGCCAAGCAACAAATCATGGAAGCTTTCTGACCTATATGATATGGTGGCATGAAGTGTTGTTGGACATTTTAATACTTGCTTGCTTCACCCAGTCCTTAAAAGTTAACATGCATTTGGATTCAGCCAAGCATAGTAGTTGAGCTCCTGGGTGTTGGTACCAAGCTGACTGGGCACAGGAAGAACATTGTACTGTCTGCAGTAAGAGAGAATCTTAGTATGAGGAGGTTCTCATCATTTATCTTAGAGGAAGAAATGATAGCTTGGAGTCTTAGAAATTAGAGGTCATTGTAGCTTAGTTTCATACATTGTGGTATAGTAGTTCATTATGTATATATACCAAACTTTATCCATTCTATTGTTAATAAACACTTGGGTTGCTTCTAGTTTTGTGCTATTAAGAATAATGTACTAAGAACACTCTTATAGCTATCTTTGGCACACATGTGCATGCATTTCTTTTGGATTTATATCTAAGGGTTGAATGGCTGAGTCATAGGATAGGCATATGCTTAACTTTACTGGCAACAAAATTTCCAAAGTAGTTATAGCAATTTATACTCCCACAGCATCGTATGAGTTTCTGGCAGCTCTCTATCGTCACAACACTTGGTATCATCAACTTTTTAAATTTTAGCTATTCTGAGAACTGGAAAGAATCTACATGGAACTAGCATTAGATATATTCCTAATTCATTCTCTCTCTCTCTCTCTCTCTCTCTCTCTCTCTCTCTCTCCCCCCCATCTCCCTCCCTCTCGCTCTCTCTCTCTCCACCTTTCTCTGTCATTTAGATGATTTTCAACAATAAGAAAAATGAAAACCTCCCAAACCCACCTCCCACTGCCTTAAAGAATAACTCCTTCATTTCCTTTGTTTGCTCAAATCTCACTTCCTCAGTGAGGTGGACCAACCCTCACTTGACTCAACACCAAAACCTCTCCCCTCAGTCCCAACAATCCTTTAACCATGCTCTATGCTTACATTTTTCTCACTTACTGCTTCCAAACATACTGTAAAATTTTATGTTTTTAGTTTATTTTCTCTCTTGGCTAGAATGTTAGTTCCCCAAAGGTGGGGTTTGCGTGTACATAATTTACTGAGATAGTCCAGGCACCTTGAACAGGGCACCTAGAGCATCCCACATGGTGCTCAATAAATATGTTGAGTGAATAAAAGGAACTTTATTATCTCATAAGAAGATTTGATAGGGTGGCCCCACAATTGTTGGTTCTGTGGCTCAGCGAGAACCATGTTCTCTTCATCTTCCCTGTCTGCCATCCTCAACATGCTAGCTAGGTCTCTTAGTCTAGCTCTGTTCATGGTTGCAAGATGGCTGCCACAGTTCTAGGCATTACATGTTGATGTAAATCAGAAGCACAGGAATGGCTGCTATCTGCTTCTGATTTATTTCCTTTATTTTCTTTAATCAGTGAGTCATATTTATTTTTTAAAAATCACACTTGCATATACAGCAACTAAAATTAAAATAAATGCATATAATTTCATTAGTTTCTAAGCTAGCCCTTACAGATAAGAATACATATTCAAAATATATTCAAAATATAAATTACTCAATTACAACAACGTTAGATTTAGAAGAAATATGTCAATGTAAATTTATGAAATATTAAGAAGGCATTTCTATGTATAGTGAGTATAATGATTTGACATTGCTTTTGAAAAGTTTACCAGCTGGGAAATTATTTTTAAAAATACATATTAGTTATTTATTTTGATAAAATTTTTAGAGGAAAAAAATTGAGAAACTCTGTCATGAGAATGATTAAAGGATTGACTCAACTATAGTAAAGACAAAATATATTTTAAAACTGTGAAAAAATATTTAAAAATACAAAATTTCCATAAAGCATGATACAGCCAGAAACACATAAGAGATAGCTTATGCATTTTTTTGGTCTAATCAACTGAATGCATATTTTATTTAACTTAGGTTATAGGTAAAATAGATTAAGAAAATTCACTTTTACTAGGTAAATGACATAGTGATAATGGACTTGTGGAGTCCTTTTAATATTAACTATTTTGAAAAAACAATATTTAATGTGAAACTGTTCATTTTAAAATGGGCTATATTGGTCACAATATTGCTCAACATATGTGTAAGGCTCATGCTTATAAATTCTGAAAAGAAAATAACTACAAATCATCCTGTTAATCTGTTGGGCATTACTAGCTGAATTAAGTTTGTTCTTATTAAAGAAATTATCTTTGTTTTTTTCCTCTCCTCAGGAATGCATGTAATACAGTTCCTGTATCAATGTATGCCTAAGGCGAAAAGTTCAGTACTCAATTACCTGCTGCCTGAAGTCTCATATTTTGCAGTGAGCAAGTGAAATAGCATTTAAATCAGAAGTCTTGACCTATGCTCTTCTTTTCCCCTTCCTAGCCCTGCAAGCTATTTGGCATATAAAGGTCCTGACCTGAGAAAATCATCTTGGATAACCAGGGAAAGGAGAAGGAAAAATGCAACACCTAGGAGATTTCAGTAAACAGTAGAATCATGCCAACCTAATCTGTGTTAAAATGCTTGGAATGTGGGAGCCGCTGATGATGCCTGTTGTCTGTGTGTCTGACTGAATCCTTTCTTTTCTCAGAGCAGCAAAGCAAAGCCTGGGAACCAGGCCAAATGCCTGCCACTTACCTTAAATTGATCAGCCACTTTGAGATTAAAACCCCTGAAAGCTGCCACACCGTGAAAACAAGGCCTCCTTCACATTAAAGGCAAATTGCGACTTTGAGTTTGCTGTGATCTTTTTTCCATTTTATCCAGTTTTTCACAGTGCACACTTTTTTTCCTTTTCCATTTATGCTCCAATGTAGAAGCCAATAGTTACAGCATCTTGGCCAAGCATTCATTAAGGTTTATAAGGACAAAATTTATGGTTATTTAGGAGTTGGCACCAAGACAGACTGTTGCTGGAAAAAGAAAAAGAAATACAGGTGGGAAATATAAGCCGCAACAAAGGCCCATACTATACAGCAGTGTGCTAGGCTCTCGATAGCGGTCTGGGAGGAAAACTATATCATATTTAAAAACAGCTACTCCTCTGTTCTGGATCCTTCCCATTTTATGGCTCTGCAGATGATTGAAACAAATATACTGGTCATTCCAAGAGACTCTTCTGTCTTGTGTAAGTGCTACCATTTATAGGAGCAGGCATCAACAAATGTGTGTTCATCTGAGTGATAATCTGTCATCTTGAATAAAGAACAAAGTGCATTTAAATATGTATATGTATATGTGTGTGTGTGTGTATAAATATATATTAAATACATATATATGTAAATATATAATGGATCAGAATATGGGTTTGCTGATGAAGAATCATGTTATCCTTCTCAGTAGACCTTACATAATGGCAGGGCTAGTGTTCCCAAAAATGTAGGGTGTGGGCAAAACACACCCTTAATCTTTGAATTTGGGTAGTAATGTGGAATTCTGGCACAGGCTGGAAGTCTATATTCTCCCTCAGGAAATATTGTTAATGATTTAAAACAAATGCTTTCTGATGTCCTGCTCTAGAGGAAGAAAAAGGCTCCTTGTCCTGTCATTTGCAATATTTGTGAAGCAAACATTATAAGAATATATTTGTTTCTACTCATTGTTTTCCAAGAAGTACTTATATGTATTGAGAAAATATACAGCTTCAGTGTTTTATAATAAAACTGTTCCCAAAATATCCTAAAATTGTTTTTAGTTGTGCCAAAAACTCACTGTGTGATGTAGGAAAAGTTAATTTAAATGCCCAGGCATCTCCTACTATCAAATGAGAAATTTAAAACTACTACTACTACTACTACTACTACTACTACTACTACTACTACTATTACTACTATATACTCTATCAAGTACAATATGATAAGGTATTTGCTTGCACTTTTATGACCTTGCACATACTAGAATGTTTTCTCCCTTCTTATCCATGGAATTAAGTTAATCTTTTATACTGATTTTGTTTTGGAAAATTTCCACCTAGTTCTTTTTATTCTTTTTTATCACCTCAATGTAGAAATACAGTGTTATGTTAACTTGCATTTGTTCACATGTTGCTCTGCAAAAAACCTTTTAACTTGTGCATAGATATGAGTATTTTGCCCTAACCACACACAATTTTGGCTCCCCAAAAGCAGGGGTCATGACCTTCTTGATATCTCTCCACCAAGGTGCTCATTAAATTTTGAAGATTGAATATACACACAATCTTTTGCATCATTTCGTAAAATGCTAAATAAAACTTTGGCTGCATGAATATACAATGTAATCACCACTTGCAGATATTACTGATTATTTCTGAGCATGAGCAAGATCATTAGTTAAGTAGTGATAGATGTCCCTTCCCTTATTTTGCAGAGTACCAGAAAGCCAGAGCCACAATAGAAGGAACAGAAAAAGCTATGGTTCAGGCTGGTATTATTTCTGTCTCTGCATCTTTTTAACCAGTTTGCCTTACAACTTTGTCATTTAAATTTTCTATCATGCCTAACAGGGTATCATCTTGACTACTGATTTTTATCATAACCTCCAAGTCTTCACACTTGTATTTCCTATTAATTTTGATTCTTCCATATTTCATCAGTTATTAAATATTTATGGAGGGACTGATATATATTCAGTGTTAAGGCTAAGAGTAATTAAAAATTTTCTACATAATAATAAGTAGTTGATAAGAAAATATAAAGCAAGCAGACAACTGCCTATTGTGATTTGCTCTTCATTTTGTTGCATAGGGTAATAATTTGAGGACAACTCAAGAGAATGTACAATAGAGTCATATTTCATGAAGAAACAGCCAGTATGGTAGTTCAGATAGTGTGCACAGATTAAGTGCTTAATATTGTGAGGGAATAAAAAAGAGGGAAAAGCACTTTCTAGGAGCCTAGAGATCAGTTAAGGAGACAGAGCCAGATCCATATAATAATTAGGAAGCAACACAGGCAGGGGACTGTGCAGCACAATCTACCTCTGCTAAGAATTTCACCTGAGAGGTCTTAGCAGTTTGGCCATAGTTGATGTTGCAGGAGAAGGAAAATTATATTGGGCTAGTCTTTTTTTTTTTTAATAGAAATCATTTTTTATTGAGGTAACATTGGTTGCCTCAACATTATGTTTCAGTTGTACAATATTATAATTACATTTGTATACACTACAGTGTGCTCACCACCAAAGGTCAAGTTTCCATTGGTCTCCATACATCGACCCGGTCTACTCATTTTGCCCTACTCCAATCCCCTTCCCTGCTAGTAACCACCAATCGATATGTCTCTTAAATGGGCTAGTCTTTGAACTATGCCTAGCCCTTTCGTATGAGTGACAGAAGAAGCTCTGCTCTTAAGAGGACGGGAACGCCTTGGCTATTCATCCATATTAACAGCCTATTACCTATTTAGAGCAGCCAAAACATAATTTTATTATTTTGTAGCCAGCCCTCTGTTTATACATCCTATGTCCAGAGATTCAGTATAAATAAAGTCTAGGGATAATACCCAAGGTATTTATTGAACACAATCGTGCTGACTGTGTAATATTTGTTATTTATTTAGCTCTCTAAATGTTCCAATGTGGACAACAAAACAGGAAGGCTAGGATCTTGACTTTGGGAAGACTTGGCAGTTAGAGAGAGGTTGCCTAGGTAGGAGGGAAGAGAAGCTGAAATCTCGGAAAAGCGGGGATGGGAATGTGGAAGGAAGGAAGGACTTTTCATGAAATCCTTTAAAAGTAAACATGATATTTAGTCACTATAATGCCCTTGAAAAAAATTTTTGAGAGCAGGAGAAAAGGTTGATAAAAATGAATCTGATTGTGACAATACAGTCACGTGTCGCTTAACGACTGGGGTACACTCTGAGTTATGCATTGTTAGGTGTCAACGAGGGAGTGGTGGGTGAATGTGAAGGCCTAAGACGTTACTGGTACACTATTGTAGACTTTATAAACACTCTCCCACAAAGCCCCCCATACCCTCCCTCTACTTCCTTCCAACAGGGTTAAAAATAGAATGTTGAAGCTATCAATGCTGCTCCACGAACAGGGGTGTGGGTTGGACTGATGGGAAATACTGAGGAGAAACTGGCTGGATAAGGTTTAAATCACCACAACAGTGACTGTCAGGAGGGAGTGAAAGTGAGCTGAGGATCAGTAGGAAGAAATCAAGATAGAGAGATAAAGAAACATAAGGGATTGCTGTGGCGATGTGGCTTTGGCTATTGCATGTTGGAACGGTGGTCAGGTTAAGGAACTTCGTAGTATTCATAAAAAACATGGAGAGGGTGTAGAACTAAGGACTCAATATTTTGACTTGTAAATTTGTTTTTGGTTCCACTGACCCTATCTAGAACAAAAATCTCTCTCTGGAATTGAATTAATGGAAAAAATAAAATTTATCTTAGCTTTCCATTATTACAGCCTGAAAATATTTCCAAAGCACAGGGGTAGGCTGGCTCCACACTACCATAGAAAGCTCTTACTGAAGTGACTGTGGCACTTGTTAAGGTAGTTCCTGTAGACCAGTGTCCTTGTACAGGATCTTAGGTCCTCAACAAAGAATCTACAGCAGTCTACTCTGAAGATGATTAAGCTAAATCTGGAAGGGCTCCAGTGCCCTCTGAATATGTAGTGCTGGGGGACAGGCTCCTCTGTGCTGACACAGATCAGTGGCTGGCTAATCGGGAGGCAATCTGCACTCAAAATTAAGGTGCTGCGAGCGAGACAGAATATATCGGCAAACTCCACAGATATTGCTCCCATCAGAGAAAAAGAATTCCTCCTGAACCACATAGTCTTCCACTGCTTACAGGAAATTCAGCTTCTGTATAATCTTATGGGGCACTGTCGCATATGAGGTCTGTCTTTGAAACGTCATGCATGGTGACTGTGATGAGTAGTGAAGAACCATTAGTACTCTAGCACCACCTTCAGTATACCAAAGCCATCATATGCCAGGCTACATGCTAGACTCTTGCATATACTATTTCACCAATTTTGAAAGGCTGATTTTAGTCATCCCTTTACAAATATGGAAACTGAGGTTCTGAGAGGTTAGGTAAATTGCTCAAAGTGACACAGCTAGCAAAGAGATGAGCATGAATCCAAAGTTGGATCTGACTCCAAAGTGCATGCTTTTTATGCCATTCTTACCCCAAAGCAAAGAGAACATCAAGATATGAGGAACAGACGGGAGGGTTAGAGCACAGTCAGGCTACTTGTACACCTTTGGCAACAATTACCTTTGGCGATAATACAATGCAACCACTGTAGCATTTAAGGGAGTACATTTCTTTATGTAAGAAAAAGGAGAGTCACAGCTGGAAGATGAAATGACTGACCGAATTGCATTTATCACTTGCAAATAAATAAAAAAAAATCTGTTGAGGCTTATGCTAATGTTCTGGGAGAGCAGTCAAAGCATAGAAATATGTGGTATGACTATGGAGAAAAAGAGCAATGAGGAAAGATGAACAGGATAAAGTTCAAACCTCCTCAAGAAGTGGACATTTAAGAGCTCTGGATTTGCAAGTAATTGTATCTTTCATGCTAGAGTCTGTGATCAGGCTATGTTTGGCTGCCTGCCTTTTTTTTTGTCCCAGCTGCTTCAGAATCCACTGGGATAAAAATCTGCCTGTCTGTCTATTCTATCATCTCCCGTCTCTTTTCCAGGAGGATTTAAGCAATTTTAAACAAAATATAGCTTCCCAATAAAGTTAATAAAAGTTAAATAATTATATATTTACCTGCAATGTTCTTTCCCAACACTTTACCCCCAGTAAACCCCCATCCATCAAATTTAATCTCATACTTTGAGATTCATCTTAAGTCTACGGCTATACCACCTTGAACGTGTCTGATCTCTGAAGCTAAGGAGGGTCAGGTCTGGTTAGTACTTGGATGGGAGATCACCTAGGAATATCAGGTTCTGTAGGCATAAAAAAAAAAGATCCAATTTAAAACTCCTTATCAATCTGACCCTCTGTCTTGTCCTACTACTATTCTGTGGGCATAATTTTACTATAGCATTTGTTAGACTGTCTTACAGTTACTTGTTTCATGTAAATTTTCTCATTAGACTATGAGGTCCTCAAAGGTGGGAACCAAGTTGTGTCCATCTCTGTATCCACTTGGCAAAGTGTTTGACATGTAGTAGGTACACAAATAGATATTAAATAAATGAATGATAAAAATCAGAATCAAGAAAAATGAGTTAAAGCAAGTATTCTAAACATATAGATTAATATATATTTTTGTTGTTTAGCGTCAAATATGGCTCTGGAAGCAAGAGCAAAAAGAGAAACACAGAAAATCACATTAGCATTACCGGAAGAAAAAGGCAAACAAACTCTCAGGGAAGCAGGGTTCATACCTAATTACATTGCTTCTCCCTTATCCACGGGGAATAGGTCCCAAGACCTCTAGTGGATGCCTGAAACCACAGATCGTGTAGAACCTTATATGTACTCTGCTTTTTCCTTTACATACATACATATGACAAACTTTGATTTTTGAAATAGGCACAGTAAGAGATTAACAATAACTCATAATAAAACAATTATAAAATATACTGTAATAAATGTTATGTGAATGTAGTCTCTCAAAACATCTTTTTTTTCTTCCTCTTGTGATGATGCGAGATGATAAAATAATGTGTAAAGGTGAAGTGAGGTGAATGACATAAGTGATGTGACAGAGTTAGGTTACTATTGACTTTCAGGTAATATGTCAGAGGAAGATCAAAACAAGCACAAATTTCTTTTTCCTTCACAACTTCATGGGTAGAAGGTTTGTTCTTATTGTAGATCTTAGCAACTTCAGCATTTGATTTCTTTGTTCTTTATTAAGTCCAGAACCTTCAAATTTTCACTTAAAGGAAGCACTTTACAACTTCTCTTCGGCATATCCAAACTGCCAGCATCACTACTCTTGAGCTTTGGGACCATTATTAAGTAAAATAGGATCACTTGAACACAAGCACTGTGATGCCACACAGTTGATCTGATAACCTAGACAGTTATGATGTAACAGTCTGGAGAATGTGGACAAAGAAAGGAATGATCCACGTCTTAGGTGGGAGGGAGTGCGAAGGCTCGAGATTTCATCATGCTACGCAGAATGGCATATGATTTAAAACTTATGAATTGTTTATTTCTGGAATTTTCCATTTAATATTTCAGACAGTTGACTGAGGGTAACTGAAACCATGGAAAGTGAAACAGAATAAGGAGGAAACTACTGTGCAGCAGGTCCTTGAATAACATCCTTTTATTCAACATTGCTTTGTTACAATGTTGATGAGAAAGAAAAAAAAAAGATTGATTCTGGCCAGGGCCACTGTGTGTGTGAAGTTTACACATTCTCCCATGTCTGCAAGACTCGGGTTCCCTCCCACATCCCAACGATATGCACGTGAGGTGGACAGGCATGTCTCAGTTGTCCCAGGATTAGTGAGTTAGGGTGCAAGTGCTCCCTGAGATGAAAGGGTGTCTGTCCTGCGCGCTGTGGGTCCTGCCCGGCTCCCTGAGCTTCCAGGAGAGGCTCCAGCCACCTGAACCGGAATAAAGAGGTTGGGAAATAATTACTTATTTTTATTCGTCTTTCTTATATGTATGCATATGTCGCATTTATTTCAATGTTTAATGTTGGAAGAGTTTGGGTCTTCATTTAAAAGTTTGGTGATGTTTCTGAGACCAGAAATATGCCATAGGAACTTAACTCTTGTTTATATCAATTAGCCAGTGGTAGAACTGGTTTCCTTATACACCCTTTTACTAAAGGTCACAATTTCCAAAAACTTACTCATGACTTAAGTGAGGACTTACTGTATGCCTAATTAACTTTTGTTTGGGGCATTTAAGTAATATGTTATAAATTGATTTTTACAAGCAGAAGTTTTATATTATATAAAGAAAACACATCTACAAAATGACGGCCAAGTTGTCAGAGTTACAACTTGAATTTCCCACTACTATTGAGAAAAGATCCCTACATTTATCTTTTAAAAGTGACAATATTATCACGAAAATGCTTTTTGCTTTGCTGTTGGTGATTCAGTAGGCCACCAAAGGAAGTACCATTCTAATCATCCATCAAAGTAATTCATAATGACATTATTTTTAAATCATCCATCCAGTGCCCCCTCTTTTGACACGTTTGTTTTGAGACACTGTGGTTCAGTAAATAGGGTATTCTTGGAGTACGGGATCCTTAGTTTTAGTCCCTAGTTCTGCCTGTTATTTGCTATGAAATCCTGGAAAAATTATAGAACCTCTCTGAGCTTCAGTTCCTCATCTATAAAACTTATATCCACAGTATATGAGACAGCATATGTTGAGTACCTAATTTTGTGGTCCTCATATGGTAGCCACTCAATCAGTGATGGTTATTATTAAGGGTAAAAATTCAATCATTCCATGGTTGCCCTTAATTAGGACATGTGAAACTATTCCATATATTTTTAGGGCAGGAAGTTAGGAGTGAGAACACGTTTCAGGCTGTTCCCCTGGGGCATGCTGCCTTTGACTATTGCCCTGTTGACTGTTGCCAAAACAATCACTATCTTACAACTCGCCCTGAGGATGTCACAATATGTTGCAACTGGGAGCTGGAATTTTTGCCTATTTGAAGCTCTCTTGCTCCCGGAGGTGCTATTTTCCCCTGCCATCTATCATACAAATTCTGCTGGAGCAGACATTAGAATTTTCTTAGATTTGTGCTCTTTTTTAATTCTCAACATCTTGCATCCTGGTCTTTATCACCCGCCTTCACTTACTTGGTTCCAGCTGTTTCTATACAAATGACCAGGACAATCTTCCTCAAACTCCGAGTTCAGTGTTTAATTGTCCATTTCAAAAATTTAAGAGATGTGCTAACCTGTCAGATTATGGGTCCATTCACATCACTATCTTGTTTCCACATCAAGGAAAATTTTATGGGAAGTCTCAAAAGATTATGAAAATACCTTAGTTATCTTTAGCAATTTCCTAAGAACTTATTACCTATATATCTGGAATTTCTTTGTTTCCTTAGGATAGGTTTCTTAATATAGAGAATGACATACTGTATTGTAGAATGATCCCCAAAGGAGAAAGCATATGGATCCTTTTTAGTTTAATCTCAAGTTTCTGCAGAGAATGGGAAACAGTCACTTAAGGCATGTAAACTAGAGGTGCTTAGACTGTGGTGATAATTGGGGTGATGTGTTTATTTCAACAAAGAAGAAGTGGAGATAAAAATGCTCTGATCTGGTGATTTTTGCTTTTCTCAGAAAATGAGACTGTAGAAACAAAAAGCAAAGGGATATCTTGGTCCACATAGGAAAAAAAAAAAAATGACAATACTCTGCCTAAGAGGAAGGACAGTAATAACTACTTTAAATGGCATCATTGATTTAGAACTTTCTGTTCCCAAATTTCATTCCTGTTTAAATCCTGATTTGTGCTCATCAGATATGGACTTAATATTTAGGTGCTGGATTCTGTGACTTCTCATTTATTTCCCATATAGTTAAACTACTCAGCTTTCCATTAATCACAAATATTTCTTCATTGACTACTCCAAGAAAGCATTATAGCCAGACACTGTAGCCTAAGTAAAGTAGCATATGACTGCAGTGGACATTCATAGGATTTTGGATTTATTATTATTATTATTATTTAGCTGCTCAGTGTCCAAGTGCCTTCCTATTTCTGGAAATGTCCCATGTGTAGTATCGGTGGGATGGAGAGAGAATAGGGCAAATCTCTCTTTTCCCTATCCCTCTTGTAGCTAGGATGTAGACTGAAATAATTTCTGCTATTGTGCTTTAATCTAGAAAATAGTGATACAAAGACACAGGAGTTGTTTAGATATTATTTATGGTAGCAAGAAGTGATGTCCATCAAGGCACAGATGGTCTGGCCAGAAGGAGCATTTTAGCCGGATAGTTCCTGTGGCCTGAACTTGATTATGATTCTTATTGCTGAGTCTCTGGTTCCTGCCTACTGAGTCTCCAACCTCCCTTTATATTTTGCTGTTTCTTAAAGATTTCTGTTCCTTATAAGTCTGACTAATGAAATATAAATACAGCTCCTATCTACCCATACTTCCCTCTGTGCCTCCACTATTTCAGCATGGCTTCCATGTTTTCTGCAGCAGAAAAAGAATGTGAGAACTTACACTGGCTCTTATATGCTTTCACCCAGAGGCACTTCCTCTCATGACGATTAGCCGGAACAAGTCATACGACCTCCCCTGACTGCAGGGAGTCAAGAAGTGTTATGTTCCTGTGTGTCTAGGATGGAGAAGAGACTCACAGATAGCAGACACTACAACTCTGCGCCATAAAGAGTACAGACTAAGTGCTAAAACTTCACTAAAGGTGGACAGTGATAGAGGCTTGGACAGTCAAAGTGTATCAGAAACAGCTTGAGCGCTTCCTCAGAGTTAACGTGTACCAATGTCTCCTGGACCCTCAGTCACTTGCTCAGCCCGTCTCAACTGCAGAGGTCAAGTGGTTCTAGTGCTGAGCAGTTACTGGGAGCAGTGGAGGCTGTATAGCGTCTCCTGTCTCTTCTGGACTTTATTGAAATGCTGCACAGCAGGCTGTGTAATCTGGCTTTCCAAGTGGATGCCAAAGGAGCTAAACATGGCAACTTGGAAGGACTGGGGAACTAACTGCCGGTGGGTCACACTTTGACTAATGGAAAACAGGAGTCAGGAGGTAAGTAGGCAAATACATTCCCGGCTCTTCCTCCTTCCCTTGAGGCACAGTTTCTTAAGAGATTGGTCAGGAGACCTCCCGTGTCTTGCCCATTGTAAAGGAGTGGCCAGCATAGATCTTTCACCTTGTATGGCTTACTTTCTTTTCCAGTTTCATTTTCTTTTCCCCTTATTCTTGCTGGCTTGGGATGGTATTCCCACATATAACATTTTAAGAAAAAAATCTTAGTTTCCTCTTCTATTGCTTTCTTCTCTACTACTATCATACTCACACTTCTGGCCACCAAATGTGTGGGGTTTTTCTCGACACATTAAACATATCTCTGATTTTCAGTGGGCATCTACTGGGCGTCCCACAATTTAATTCTGTTCTGACATTATCTACCTTGAGTTATTGTCAGATCCCACAAATTAAGGTCTCACTCCTATGAAACTGCCCCCACTTGAGGCCAATTGAAAGTCTCAGGTTGTCACCTGTACTTTGGACCTACTAGCAGTAATTTGGGGTTCCCATGACCCCTTTCTCAAGTTCAATAATTTGCTAGAACAGTTTATAGAACTCAGGGAAACACTTATATTTACTGGTTTATTAAATAATAAAGGCTATGATAAAAATACAGATGTATAGCCAGCTGAAGAGATACATAAGGTGAGGTCTAGAAGGTTGCTGAGAGCAGGGGCTTCTGTCCCCATGAAGCTGGGAGGTGTCACTCTTCCAGTACATGGATGGTTTCACCAACCCAGAAGCTCTCTGAGCCCAACAGTTCAGGGATTTTTATGGAGGTTTCTCAGAGAGGCATGATTGATTATTAACTGAATCTCCAGCTCTTCTCTGCTTCCCAGAGGATGAGGAACTGGGCTGAAAATTTCAAGCTTGGAATCATGGCTTGATCTTTCTGGCAACTAACACTCATCTTGAAGCTATCCAGAAGCCCACCAAGAGTTGCCTCTTTTTTGAAATAAAAGCTTCTCCTATCACCCAGGAAATTCCAAGGGATTTAGAAGATTTGTGTCATGAATTGGGGCCAAAAACCAAATATTAGAACAAAAGATATTCTTACCACCTGTATCGATTAGGAAACTACAAAGGTTTTAGGAGCTCTGGCCAGGAGTCAGGGATGAAAACCAAAATATATATTTCTTATATCACAGTCATCAATACTTAAGGTATTCTTGACTCAGGCTCTGCTTTCTAAACATTCCAGACTAAAAAAGGCTTTACGCAAAATGAATTAATGTTATACAGTATATTTAAGGTTTAAAAGTACTAATTATATACAAGATTTACACTAAGAAAACTCAAAGATTAACAGTTTAATTAATTATAAATTAAGAGATGATTGTGTATATTCAGAAAGAATCCCTTTTTATATTTACCAATTTTTCATTGTTAAGTCAGGGGAGGATGTAGAGTTTAAGGAACTTTGAGATCATAATAAAATTTTATAACTCTCAAGTTCTACAAAATTAGAACTATACCGTTGTGAAGCTAAATGTAGTTATTACACAAGAGTAGAAGGTAGCACAGATCAGAGTACCTGTAGAATCTGTAATGCAGAATATTTAGTATTAGATGTAAAGAAAATAATTTAAGATACAAATAGGTACAAGAAAGCAGGTGGAATAGAGCCAAATCAGTTAACTAAGTCCAAAAGATTGAATTGAGAACAAACAAGTTCCTGTTAAAATTCTTGTTGCGCTATATATAAATTTGATAAATACACAAATTGTTCTATAAGGCTCTGAATGGGATATGTGCCTAGGAAGAAGATAATTTCTTCTGGAAACAAGTGAAGCAGTTAGAAATCTGGGAAAATATTAAAAGAATATCATACTATAAGTATTTACCATATAAAAGCTCTAAGAAATTAGTTAGAAATTAAATCTATGTCTGCATCCCTCCCACAAAATCCTTACCAGTGGTCAGTCACTTGGCCTCTGTTTGCAGAGTTCTAATCATGGGGCATTTATTTTCTCAATAGAAAGATAATTTCTTATGTCATTGTGTGTGAGTGTATATGTGTTTTAAGAGCAAAATTTGCCTCCCTTTAACTTTAATTGATCCAAGGTCCTAAAAACAGACAAAAATGGTAAGCAAATTGATAAGACAGAACCAAGGATGGTGTCCTATAGCACAACAGTAGATAGTGCAGGTCAACCTCAACCTGATATTTTAATCAATTCTCATTGGGTACCATCATCCATCAGTTAAAATACTATATGGTTGTGCCAAGCTCCAAGAGACTTGTATCAGAAAACCTGCTGAAATACTTTTCTAATTGGTTTACCGCTTTTCTCTTCTACGTTCTCAGTTACATTAGTAACTGACATCCTACTCTATGTCAGGCACAATCAGCTAGGCTTAGGTGTTGCCATGTGGCCTGGCACTCATAGATAGGTCTTGGTGTTCACCCATTGAACATAAATAATTTCACCTAGCATCAACATCAGACCAGGCCACTCTCTGACCATGATGGATCAAGACAATGACTCTGTAATCATGCTGAACAAAGAAAACATGAATATTGTCCAAGCCACACATTACCAAGCATCCTCTTCCTCCAGCTAATGTAAGTGACCATTGTTTCTTTGGCAATTCCAGCTTTACCTTCACTCAAGTTCTGTCCTTCCTAAAGATAAGACTTACCTAATCATAGAATTATCTCTACTTTCTGACAGCAGCCAATCTAGAATGAACTCCTACTTTCCTAGATCCTTCCTGCAAATCACTCTACCAAAGCCCAAGTCTATTATAGGTTCTAACACCCTCTTGCTGAGATGCCCCATGGTTTCCCCACAGTAAGCAATAAGTAAAAAACCCAACTTAGGAACTATAGGGGTGTTCCCCTTGGCCTTTGGGTAGAAAGTGTAGACATACTCTCAGAAAAGAAGGAAACTGTATTTACATACACACACACACACACACACACACACACACACACACACACACTTATTATTTTCACTTTTGCCCTGGGTGACAGACATGAATCCACAGTCACAGATTTCTTATTACTATTTTCCTTGCTAAGAATTCAGAATGACCCACTGGTTTTCTTATCAGAAGAAGGTAACCTTCTCTCCCCTCTGTATGGGCACAGTTCTGTTCATGCTGGTTCAACCACTAGTGATGGAAACTGGGGCAGAGTCTATATTATCCTGGCCTCATGTCCCTCAGCCCAAGTCTTCTGCCTGTACTGCTGCCACTGAGTCCGACGACTCTTGAAGTGGTATAAGGAAACTACTTTGCTTGTGGTGACTGTGGTGTCTGGCTCTGGGAGAGCAATTCTTCTCCTGAGTCATGGGCAAGCCTAGCTCATGGGCTGAGGCCAGGGGTGGGAGAGAGATAAAAGCTTTCCTTCCCTCTGCAGTACCCAGCTAGAACCAGACTCACTGAACCAGACCCAGCATTACAAATATTGTATTCATATGTAGCTTGATATATCCATTTAGTTTCAGGGAACTTCAGTGTTTTCTTGGCACTGGATTTTATTTGCACTTAAAGCCTGTGATTTTTTTTGTACCAGTTTACATACTAACTGTTGCCTCTTACATTTTAACAGCCTTTCTCTTTCCAATTACTACAATACATATTTTATTCCGCACCCACCACAGAGCTGTGGAGAATACAAAGATGAATCTAGCTCTGATTTTAAGAAGTATATAATTTAGAAAAGAGTATCAGGAATATATATAAGTAAACAGACATCACTGTTTCAGTAAGCACATACTCAGTGCCAGGCACTGTAACATAAGTTGCATGTTGATAAATCCTATCCGTCTACATGCTAAAAAGTGGCATTCAGAAGATAATAATCTATTTATTGAGGACCTTCTTTGTGCAAGTACCAAACTAAGAACTTTTACCTGAGTATTTCTCCTAATCTTTGGAAGGTCCCTTTGAGATTGCTATCATCACTCCGTTTTGCATATGAGATAGCTGTGGTCGTGGTATAACTTGCAAAGATCCCAGAGCTAGTTAAGTACTGGAGCCAGGATTCAAACCCAGACAGTCTGTCTTTGGATCTGTGCCCTTAACAAATACTTGTAACTTGTGTTTTTAAAAACTCTTTTGGTCTACAGTTGTTTGGGATGTTGTTGATTTCTGAGAACTTCTGCTTTGGGGAAATTTGGAATAATTACAGTGCAACCAGACATTTAAAAGGTGTTTGATTTTTTTCCCCCCTGCACTTTCATCATATAAGAGCACATGTGAATACATAGGCACCAAAGCAAAGCCTGGAGTCTACAGCTATGAATGTACTCCCGTTGTTCTATGTATTCTGTACAGTCTTGGGAGGTTATTTTTAATGCACATGCCAGAGTGGCATGTTGAAAGATCCATAGTAACCAGCTAACAGTAACAGCAGGGCCTGCCAAGTAAAAGTTCCGTAAATCAGTCATAAACGCAGTTACAAAATCCGGCCAGCGTCGTGTGCATGAGGGAGTGTCCTTGGAAAAGGCACAATTCACACACAGTTTCATGGGATCTCCTCGAAATTCCACGGGAGTAAAGAGCTCTTATGGCAATTTTTTTTTTAAAGGGGAAAAAAGTAAGAAAGAGGCTTCCCATAACTTTATTCTAACAGTAAACTTTCCCCCATGTGATCAGGTAGCTACAGAAGCTAAGGAAAAGAAGCTCAGAGAAACAAATGTTTCAGATACCAAGCACCCTCCTTTCTCATGTTTTTAATATTTTTGGAATCATTCCTTTTCCACTACCACAGCCCACGTCCAGGTTTTAATAACTTAGTGCACTGAAAAGCCTCAACACTTTTTATCTATCCTCCCTCAAATCTACTGAATTCACAACAGTAAAATAATCACCCCAGGAAGGATTTTGGACATCTTACTTACCCTTTGAGTGAGAATTTTACAAGGAGTCCTCAAGGACCATTAAACCAAATAAAAACCCACACTTTGAAACATGAGGGGCCTTCTCCTAAGATAGACTTAAAATAAACTCTGAAGACGCAAGATGCTTTACCTGGAGTGTGAGAATTATGAGGCTTTGGGATAAGGACTTTCATATCAGGCGATGGGTATGTTGTCAGTGAATACTAACAAGTAATGTGTTACATTTGAAAAGTCAGAAAAATCACTTTGACTTATTTGGCTCCCTGGTTTTACAGAAAATCTGGACATGGCGAGCAGTCCATTCATTACCAGTGGAAAATACTACCCAAGTATAAAGTACTCCATGGGCAGGAAACTGGATCATTGATAACTTAATGCTCCATAAAAGGTTTAACCTGGGCTCGCAGGAGTGGACTTCGATGCCCTTCCCCAACCATCACAATCATTCACATCACACACGTTTTACAAGTGGCTGGCTTTCTCCTTGCTTACTTTTTTTTTTTTTTAACAGCTTATTGTCTTCTTAGGGAGATGTTGGGTAAGGGTAGGAGAGGACTGAAGAATTCTGAAAGAAGAACCTTTGGAGCAATGCCACCTGAAGAACCATTCTAAATAAATGAGATAAAATCCCTCTGCCTATATAATCTAAGTTAGTGGGAAAAAATGATTAGGCTTCTAACTTTATAGAAACATAAATACTGGGGGAATGAGGTGGGGCTCTGTAATCAGAAGGGCTAGAGATAATGCTTATTTGGAAAACTCTTTCCATGATGCTTGCTCAGGACGCCTACCTGGGTCGGGAATTCCCCAGGTCAGGTTTTCCCCCAGAAGGAGATTCTTGCTGAATGAAAGGGAGTGATGAAACTGATTTTTCTCTGTTTCCTATAAGGACTTTAATACTTTGGGCACTTTCTTTTTTATTATTGTGGTAAAATATACATATAACTTAAAATTTATCATTTTAATCATGTTTCAAATATACAATTCAGTGGCACTAAATATATTCACAATGCTGTGTAATCATTATCACTACCTATTTCCAGAACTTTTTCATTATCCCAAACAGAAACCCGAATCACTTAAACAATAACTCTCCATTTTCCCTTTTCCTAGCCCCTGGTAACCTTTATTTTACTCTCTGTCTCCACGAATCTGCTTGTTCTAGGTATTTCAGATAAGTGGAATCATATATTTTTCCTTTTGTGTCTGGCTTATTTCACTTGGCATGTCTTCCAGGTTTATCCATGTTGTGGCATGTATCAGAATTTTATTCCTTTTAAAGGCTGAATATTTCATTTTATTTATATACCACATTTTGATTATCTACTCATTTGTCAATGAATGTTTGGATTGTTTCTACCTTTTTGACTACTGTGAATATTGCTGCCATGAATGCCAGTGTACAAGCATCTGAGTGAGGTTTTGCTTTCAATTCCTCTGGGTATGCACTTAGAGGTGGAATTGCTGGATCATATGGTAATTTTGTATTTAACTTGTGGAAGAACTTTGGGCACTATTAAAGAGAGTGTAAATCACAGAAGCAAACTCTTTCAGAATCTGTGCTTTTCAAGCCAAATGAGAAATGTCTATTGGATTTGGGGGATTAGTGACTCCAAAGTGAATGGTTTGGGTGAAGGCGTAGAGGCAGAAGCCAGATGGGAGTAAATTGGAAAGTGAATGGAAGGTGAGTAAGTCGAGATAGCCTTTTGGGACAAAGTTGAGGACCGACTTTGTTAATGGGAGAATCTTGAGCATGTTTAAGTGCTTAAGTTGAGATAGGAAAGGAAGTGGGGAAGATCATCAACAGAGGGCAGTCGGGGGAGCTGCCCTGGCCTGCACTGAGGATCTATCTCTGCATATATGCTGAGAGAAAGGTGCGACTAAGTTTAATCATTCAAAGATATTTGATGAGTTTGGCATTTTAGGGGAATACAAAATGAAATGCTACCTGGTAGAGGAGGGAAGGCTTGAGCTCTCAAACTAAAAACAGGGCAGAGAATGCTAAATGCCACAAGGGAATCATGCAGAGAATGTATTATGAATTTTGGCAGAGGGAGTAAGTGCTTATAGCAATAAGCGAAGACTTCACCACAGTGTACACTATTTGAGATGGGATTTGAGATCTAGGTAAACAGCTAGCAAAGTGGGATGAATGTCATGTTTCTCAAACTGTGTTCTATAGGATACTTAGTGAGTCTCTGAGAAATGGAAGTGGTGGTCAAATTAATTTAGAAAGTGCTATACATAGGAAAACTATATTGTACAACATGAGGCATTTTAAATGCTAAAAAAATCACTATCAATTATGCCAGGACAACAGGTGCTAATTGAGGTTGTCCCAAGCTGGGATGAATGGCTACTCTCATTCTATACTATATTCCCCTTTTGGAGATTTAAATAAACATTTGGATTTTAAAAGGTTCTGAGAAGTACTATAGTAAAAATAAATAAATAAATAAATAAATAAATAAATAAATAAATAAATAAATAACCCTTTTTTATACTGATTAATGCATTTCCCAGATTTATTTGACAAAGTTGGGACCCCCAACTTGGATTTTTTATTCCCCTCTAAGAAGCACACATTAGCACCTAAAAATTGCTCCAAAGGTAGAAAATAGAAAGAAGTGGGAGTCACAGAGGACTTGGTCTGGCATAAAGAGCTGTGGAAGATGATATTAGGAATGCTAGTTGAGCCATATCCTGGAGGCCTTGGAGGACCAGACTGAGAATTTAGACTTGATTTCTCACAGCAGCAAACAGAATATGTGCCTATAACTTGAAAAGAATTTCGAAGAATCATGACCCTTAGGAAGGTAATATGGTATACTCTTCCTTGCTTTCCTATTTCTGGTCTTTCCTTAATCTCTCAGATTAGGGGTGAAGAAAAATTGATTTAGGGATCTTCACGAGGCATTGAAGGCTGAATTAAAAAACTCCTATCTGTAGTCATGTCTTCTTTCCTAACTCTGGTTTTATTTATGGGGTCTAAAGAATAAAGAGATGGAGGAATGCTAGATTTTGAATAGAAAAGTCATCCAGATTGTTTGCTATTGTGGGTGCTAAAATGTGATTTGAATATAAAGAGTTTGGCTGGCTAGAGCGGCCGTGGTAATAAAACAAACATCAGTGATAATCGTTACATGGCCACAGTCATAATTTTCTTAAATAGAGGTCATATATCTGCCAACCTAATTTATAAGACAGTAGATAAGAAGCATGAATAGTTAAAAACAAACTTCTTGAGAGGCTAAAATTTATGTCACAAACACTCCACACACTAGGAGCCACAGACAAAAAATGACTCCCCTTACTCATTTGCACACACTTCCAGTAAATCTAGTAACCCAGATTTCTAGCACACAATAAATTTAACAGCAAATTAAAAGGGAAAAAAAATTAACAGTGGTCAGTACATTTAAGTGAAAAAGGAATGTGTAATACTATGAAAATTCAGTGAAAGAACATAGTGTAAGGTTCTGAAGGCATTTTAGAGGCAAAAGTTTGACCGAATCTCAATGATACCCTCTGAGGATACTATCTGGTCATACATTAGGATCATACTTGTTTATAAGAGTTACTTTGATTCATTAGAGGATGTTAAAGTATGTTCCATTATTCTGTTTGATAGTAAGAAAGAACGTAAGACATTTTGGAAAAATAATCCAAAATACTTGTGATTTTAAAGGTTTGGTCACTTAAAGCTGTTATCTGGCAGAGACCTTGCATAAATCCGATACTCTGTTCAGGTGCTATTTCTTTCAAAAGAAGTTCATTGTTAGTTTTTTCCCAATCGCATTTCAACATCAGTTATTAATCCTGTAGGTTAAAAGAGGATCAACATGGCAACAAAGTGTTTTGAAAACAGCCTCTTGTGATTTGAAGATTAAACAAATCATTAAATTAAATTACTCCACAATCAAATGTTTATGACTGTTTAAAGTTGGCCAGCTAGTGGCACTCTGTAAAGGAACACCGGCTAAATCATGTCATAAAATATAGCAGCTAAACTCTATCTTATCGCCTTAAAAGCCACTTGTGGTTCTTATATAGGGTGCTGGCTGTTCAAACTGGCAGGAGACAATCCTACATGTAAAGAAGCAGTTGTGGGCATTGTATCAGCTGCTCTTCAGGAAACAGAGGGCCAATGGAGTAGTTTATGGGGAGCTCTTTTTTCTCCTTACTATTTGATTTTGGATTGGTTTTGCCTACTTTAAAGACACTTGGCAATTTTTATCTCACCAAAAAGTAGATAAAAAATAAAACTGCCCTTAAGGTAAACATGAGCAGAGTTTAAAAAATTAACACTATTTAATGCTCAGTTTGCTACTGTTGATAATAATAAAACATGGTTTGCGACATATGGTCATCGTCCTTAATTTCTGGGCAAACAACAGCATTTCCTCTTCCCATTTCAAACTGAACTAGACAACTGAAAAGTGAATCATACTAGAAAAGTGCATTTCCCCTTGGATTATCAAAACAAGCAAAGATTTATCAGTCTCTTGTTCATAATTGAATGATATTTGCTTTTATTCTTTATCAGAAATATAGATAAATTTCTTAAAACAACCGCCACCACCACCACCACCACCACCACCACCACCACCACCACCCTATCTCTAAAGTAAGAGCAAGCTCTGGGAATTAAAACAAAACAAAACAAAACCTAGCTATAAAAGGCAAGCATGTAGGACACTCAACTATAACTTGAAAAACAAGTAAACAAACAAGACTTGTTATATGGCTCAGAGGCATGATGACTACCTTTCCATAAGAGGTTGTGAGGGATACAAAATTTGTCTGATCTATAGGATTTGATTTTTAAAAAGTAACAGAATTTTAGGGTTTGAAAAAAATCTCAATGTGTGATCCTGGACCAGAAGCACTGGTATCACGTGGGAGCCTGATAGAGTTACAGATTCATATACCAGGACATTTGAATCAGAATGTGCAGAAATCTGTGTTTTATAAAGCATTTCTAGGTGATTCTAATGCATATTGAAATTTGACATTACTGCTGAGTGTCACTGACACTATATCAAATATATACAGGGGCAATGATTATATTCCATGGCTATCCATCCTACAGCTGGACAATTTTAATTTTTCTGAGATAAATCTTCTGAGTATGGAGATGATACCTTTTATGTTCCTTATTTTTTTTAATTAGAAGCCATACAAACAAGCCCAGTCCTCTTTCCTTAGTTGGGGTGTGAAATGAACGGATTCTGGTTGTGAATGCTAGCTCTATGATTAACACATGTGTGCCTTTGGGCGAGTTATCTGACCTCTCTGAGCTTCAGTTTTCTCATCTGCAAAGGAAGAATAATATTAGTTTCTCCTCTATAGGGTTGTGGTGAGGATTGAGATAATGCATGCATGTAGCTCATAAGGAGCACTTAACAGATGGTAGTTGCTTATGATTATTATTTTTAAAAATTTAAGACAGCTATTATGTTCCCTTTAAGTCTGTTTCTTTCCAAGTTGTCTCTACCATCCATATTATAAATGATTTTAGATTCCCTCACCAATCTGATTGCTTTTCTCTAAATATACTTTGGTCTTTATGTCTCTACCAAAGTGTTGCTCCTCAAATAGAAGGAGCTCTATATTCCAGACCATCCTGATCTCTGTGTTGTTGAACACTACTGTGGCCTTTTTATTTTAAATACCATTTTTCTGTCAATGTATTTTGACAGTTATTTCATCCTTTGGAGTCATACTGACCTTGCTTTCAACTAAAACACTGAAGTATTTTAAAATAAATACTATTTTTCATCGCACAAATGGGAGAGCTTCGATAAACAAAAAGAGAACAATAATGCCACCAAAACCCGCTACACAGGGATAGCTATGGTTAAAATTTTGGTATGTACCTTTCTAGACTGTAAAAAATATAATGCTAGGTAGTGAATTTTTTGGAGCATAGCCAAGAGCAAGGATTTTGAAATACTGACTAGCTGTATAACATTTGGAATTCATACAGTCTCTCCTAATCCCATTTCTCACTGGTAAAATAGAAATAATAACATCTACTTTATTGGGTGTTTGTAAACCATGAAACAAGATTTCAGAAAATGGTACTCTATTATCATCAAAATAATTACAGGAATTACATGTACATTTTACAAAAAGCAGAATTAGATCTTCTGATTTATTACCTTTTTCCAATCAATGATATATTGTAAACAACTTTCTATTTCAATAAATTTGTTTTTCTACTTTTTATTTTGATATTACTATAGACTCTCAGAAGTCGCAAAAATATTACAGAGTGGTCTTCTGTACCCTTCAGTTAGCTTTCCCCAATGGTATTGTCTCGCCTAACTATGGTACATTATCATAACCACGAAACTGACGTAAGTATAATACGATTATGTGGATATAGATCTTATTTGCACTTCACCAGTTTCAATAAAATTTTATAAAATCATTTAAAATTACTGCATGTATATAAAACACAATTTATATACCCATTCTCAATTTGGGATATTTTGTATGCATATACATGTATGTGTGTGTGTGTGTGTGTGTGTGTGTGTGTGTGGCCATTATTAACAATGCTCTGATAGTCTCTTCAATAAATGGTGTTGGTAAAACTGTATATTCACATGCAAAAGAATGAAATTGGAACCCTATCTTACACCACTCACAAAAACTAACTTGAAATGCATTAAAGGCTTAAATGTCAGATCTGAAACTATAAAACGCCTAGAAAAAAAGATATGGAAAAAACTCCTTGACATTGTTTTTGGCAATAATATTTTGGATATGACACCAGAAGTACAAGCAACTAAAG
Source organism: Macroglossus sobrinus (assembly GCA_004027375.1). Classification (NCBI taxonomy): domain Eukaryota; kingdom Metazoa; phylum Chordata; class Mammalia; order Chiroptera; family Pteropodidae; genus Macroglossus; species Macroglossus sobrinus. Next base: position 82,143 of record PVKZ01000970.1, read on the forward strand.
CAAAAATCATTAAGTGGGATTACATCAAACTGAAAAGCTGCTTGAACAGCAGAGGAAACAATAAACAAAATGAAAAGGCAACCTACAGAATGAGAGAAAATGTTGTCAAACCATCTTTCTGATAAGGGGCTAATCTCTAAAATATATAGAGACTCGTACAACTCAAAAACAACAACAGCAAAACAACTTCATTGACAGATAGACAAAAGATATGAATAAACTTTTCCAAAGAAGATGTACAAATTGCCAACAAAAATTTTGAACATCTATGGAAAGATGCTCAACATCCACAAATCATCAAGGACATGCAAATTAAAACTACAGTGAGATATTACCTCATATCTGTTAGGACATTTATTGTTGAAAAGACAAGAATAAGCGTTGACAAAGATATGGAGAATAGGAAACCCTTGTGCACTGTTGGTGGGAATGTAAATGGGTGCAGCCACTATGGAAAACAGTTTAGAGATTCCTCAAAATATTAAAAATACATCTATCATATAAACCAGCAATCCTACTTCTGGGTATATATCAAAGGAAATGAAATCAGGATCTTAAAGAGATACCAGTATCCCCATGGTCACTGCAGCATTATTCACAAAAAATATACAAATAGAGAGTATAGGTGGCCCACTGTATCCTCAGGTTTCACATCTGCAGATTCAACCAACCTTGGATTGAAAATATATATTTTTTAAAAAGATCCCAGAAAGTTCCAAGGTGCAAAATTTGAATTTGCCACATGTCAAGCACTACACCGAATCTACATAAAGTGACGTGTAAGTGTACCCTGCTGTACAAATAAATATAGATTAAACGCAAATGTGACTCCATTGCATATAAGGGTCTTGAGCATCTGTGTATTTTAGTGACCCCGGATTTTAGTATATGCAGGGGTAAGAGTGGGGTGCGCGTGGAGTTCTGGAAACAATCCACGCCCCCACCACCAGGGTAGATACTGACAGACCACTCTAGAATGATGGCTGCCAGGGCTGAAGTTTGGGAGAAGTGAGGAGATTTGGTCAATGGATACAAACTTCCAGTTATAAGAAAAATAAGTTCTGAAGACACTAATGTACAGTGTGGTGACCGTAGTTAACAATACTCCATCACATACTTGAATGTTGTTAGCGGAGTAGATCGTAAATGTTATCACCACAGAAAAATGGTAATTATGTGAGGTGAATAATGTGCTAACTAACCCTATGGTGGTAATGGTTTCTCTCTACATATACATATATCAAATATCATATTGTATACTTTAAACTTCTATGTTATATGTCAATAATATTTCAATACTGCTGGAAAAAAAATAAATGCTGTGGTTAACACTCCAGTAGCTAAATACTTATGTGCATATTTAATTATTTAATTAAGAAAATTCTCAGAAGTATAATTATTTGGATAAAAGGGCTGCATGGTTTTATGATTTCCAATACATATCACCAAACTCTTACAGAAGGACTTACCAATTCACACTTTGGTATATAAGAATGCCTATTTCCTTACATCCTTTGTCAGAGTGAGAATTACCATGTTTCCTATCTGTTTTGGTAGATTAAGGAATTACTGTTTTAATTTATCTGATTAATAATGAGAATAGTTTTATTAATTTATATTTCTTCTCTGTATGGTTGTTACTTCGAGCCAGTTCAAGTCTGACTCTTTAAAACACACACACACACACACACACACACAATCACACACACACACACAGTTCCATGCCTCTCCCATCCTGTATTTGTACACAGTGTTTTTATTTTTATGGGTCAGAGTACAGGAACTTACATTTTCCCCTTTGTAATCATCTTGTTAAATTCAGCCACATGTTCCAGCTTTTTGGCTCCTGATTCTCTCATCCCGTGTTTGCTGTCCTTTCTGGTTTGTTTTTAACTGCAGAGCTGATGGTACATTTGTAAAATATCTTTTTATTTTCATTTTTCAAAAACGTGTTAGCAGGACAGGGCCTGTGGCACCCCCTCAGGAGTTGTCCCTGTCTTGACATCAATCTATTAATTAGATGGGTTTACAGGGTTACATACTAGTTAGGAGACGACTGTCAGCACCACCATGGATAGTGGAATCACGAGCATTCAAATGTTCTCTTTCTTTGGGTTGATCACTGCAACTGTGTGTTGATGTCCACTGAAACAACAGGATTAAAGAATTTCAATTTTTCCTTTGGCTCTACATTTCTAAAAAGTTAGTGATAGCATCTTACCTCTTTATGTCTCTCCTCTTTCCTCCTCCAGTTTCTTGGCCATAGTAGTCATTCAATGAAAGTGTCTAAAACTGAATATAAAATTTCTTGGCTGCTTTGCACATAGAGACAAATGATTCACCTCCTCTCACTATCCCCTCAGTTAGGGCTATCAATCCTACATCAAAGTAGCAATATACACACAATAAAACTTCAATTAAACTCCAACATGAGAAACCTCATGTTAAGTATTCCCTAGTTGAAAAAGGAGGAAAATTATATGAAAATCTTTATACCCTGTATTTTTTAAAAGAGTAATTTCTTCTTTTGCATAATTTTGGCAAAGATGGATCTATAGTAAGAATTTAGTTTTGAAAGATGAAACTGAGGCACTGACTGTAGATCATAAAGATTAAATTACCTTCTTTAATGAGAAAAGCATACCAATACACTTTTAAAATATTTTTAAGAAGGCTTTAAACTTAAAAATAATTTTTTGGTTATTCAAAACCATCAGTCTCAAACATTCTAGTTAATTGAGGTGACCTATGTTCTTTTTTCTCTTAAGTCTGGCTTCATTGTGGTTTTGAACCATGAGCATTTTGATTATTTCTATTTGACAAAGTTTAAAATTCTCATTTCTTGCTTAAGCACTTTACAAACTACCTCACTGAACCTTACAACAAAGAAATGCACAGAACCTTTTTAGAGGTAAATAATTCATATGGACTTTTAATGCATAGGTCAATTATTTTTAACATACTTATATAATATGTACAGTGATAAAACTAGATTTAAACTCATTAAAATAACAGAACAAAGATAAATTTAGGACTCTAATATAAAATTGCAAAACAATGTAATTCAGAAGGACATTTATATGATTAAGGTGATAGGTGGTCTTCTTTTGAACTCTGGGTTCACTATAGGAAAGATTTGAATTAACTTGACTTTTTTGATTTTGAGTACTACGAACCATGGTTTGAATCATCATCTATATTATTAGTTTTTCTCTTAATCAATGATCTTGTTTTCAACATTGACCCAATCATTAAATATAGTACTCCCAAAACAATATTAAAAAATTTTAAAAAGTTGTTAACATACACAAATCCTTCACTGTGTTTGCTATTATTCTTACTGCTGATACCATACAAGATGGTATGTACAAACCAGGATTCACAGTATAGCCACTCCCAGGCTGACTGTGTTCCTGGCTGCTGTGGGTGGGTTCTTCGAGTCTAGTTTCCCTTTTGTTTAATGCACCAGTGATGGCTGGGTTTTCCCACCATTTTCTCTACTTAAATGACTCTGAACTTCTAGTTTGTGCTACTTGCCTAGAGGCCTTTTGGCTTTTTACGTGGTGAGAATGAGATTATCAACATGAATAGACATGGGCACTAATATTATTTGGTAGTGGTTACAGGAAATTTATCCAGACGATGTCAACAAATTTTTATATTTAAAAATTTTTCATTGAAGTGAAAATTCCAAATTAAAGATTTCTATGACTACTTTACAGGGTTGTTACACATATGTGTGACCATCATCACAATCAATTTTAAGACATTTTAATCACCTCAAAAAGAAATCCTGTACCCTTTAGCTATCACCACCTTATATCTCCATCTTCTCCCTGCCTCCCACACCAGTCCCAATCAAACACTAATTTATTTTCTGTTTCTATAGATTTCTCTATTCTAGACTTTAATGTGAGCAGAATCATACAACATGTGGTTTTTTGTGACTAGCTTTTTAAAACTTAGTATAAAGTTTTCACGATTTGGCTATGAAATAGCATGTATCGGTACTTCATTTCCTTTTATGGCTGAGTCATATTCTGTTGCACGAATAGTCCACATTTTTTAAATTTATTCATCAGTTGGTGGACATTTGGGTTGTTTCCATCTTTCGGAGATTATGAAAACTATTGTTGTAAACATTCATGAACAAGTTTTTGTATGTACGTATATTTTCATTTGTCTTAGGCAGACACACCTAGGAGTAAAATTACTGGGTTAAATGGGAACTCTATGTTTGTTTGAGGATGTGCCATACTATTTTCCAAAGTATTGCAGTATTTTACATTACCACCAGCAGTGTAGAGGGCTCCAATTTCTCCATGTTCTTATCAACACTTGTTATTACCTGACTTTAATTGTCCCAGTGTGTGTGAAGGAAAATTTCCTTGCGGTTTTAAGCCTCTTTTAAACTGTTTAGTACTAATTTTGTTTGCCTATTTTTGTTTCATCATCTCTTGTTTTTTTAAAAAATGGAAATCATTCTTTTGTGTTTTATTTGAACATTCTAAATTTACTTAAAGTCTTCATAAGACTATTTCATAAATTATTTTAATCGGGATCAAATTCATGCTCTCATTATTTAGTCTTTTCTTAGTGTTATATTTCCTCGGTGTGTAGGTTCATTTTCAGTTGGAAAAATCTAATTAAGACTCTCCTCACACTGTGCTCACATCAGTTTGGTGGTGGCTTCAGCTGGTTTACCACATACCTCTATCCAGCACCAGAATTTATAATGGTATTTTGAGAACTCTTCTGAATACTGGGGATCTTGCAGATCCAGTTTGTGAGCCAGCAGGAGGCATTACCAAGAAGCTGTATTTGGTCTGTAGATTTTCACCTTGTTAAAGGCAGTGCCCTAGTTACTGGTCAGTAATAGTTTTTTCCAGTTTTCTTTTACTTATCACAGATCACATGGTTAAAGGAGCTGACAATTTAGAAGATTGAGAATTGAATTGGAAGTGGGGAGATAGTTTAACTCGCTCTTAACTTTAAATATGGAAATTCTTATGTATCTATCACCTACAGCTCTGTTCAAAACTTTGTTTCTTTTTTTTGCTGTTTTTTGGTCTACAAATATTAATATTTATTAATATTTTATTTTTGTACCCACTTATCTTTTTAAATTTTTCTATTTTATATTTTCTTTTAATATAGTTGGAGCAAAGGGAATGTATTAAAGAATGGACTCCTTGCATCATCTTAAATAGAAGTCTGGTTTTATTTAGAAAGGAAAATTGAGGGCTGGGGTAATTTTGCAGAAGCTTGAGAGTTAACGGTTCTCCTTGTGTGAAGGAGAGTGGATATTTTGTTTTTGCCTTCCTAGCATTCTTTCTTACATTAGGTAACCCCAGGTTTCCTTTGGGAACCTACCCTCTTTTCTGAAATCCATCAATATGATTTGAGGTTTGGTTCACCCAACCCCCATAGCACCAGTATGTGATTCAAGGCCTGGCCACAGAAATTGTTTCAGGATGAGCAAATAATACAAATTCTCCAATGAGCTCCTTTTTGTTATTTTTCTATCAGAAAAAGGTCTACTTTCCTTTTCATATCCCTGGTTCCCAGAATCCTTACCTGTAAAACAGGGATTAATAATATCTGTTTTATAGAGAATCAAGTACTAGGAGTAAATGAGATAATACATAAAGCACAGAGCCTGGCACATGTTGGCTATGATCACCATCATTGTTATTAAGATTTTATGTGACATTTACAGGTGGGAGAAGTTACCCTGGGTTGGTTTGGTCTTGGAGGAATTCATACAGAAGGTGGAATTTTAAGTGGATCTTAAAGGATAAGTAGTGTTTGATGGAGATGAACACAGAAAAAGCATTATTCAGAGGAGTTGCAGTGGTCTACAAGGGATTGTGAGAAGAAAGGTCAGGTGAAAGCTGAGAGTGTGTGGGGCACATGTTTGGACCTAAACTAAAGAGTTAAGACTTTGTTTTGCAGGAACCCAGGAAATTTTTTGGGTTGGAAAATAATATGGCAGACATGGTGTAGCTTATAATAAAATGACTAACTCTTTTATAGGCAGAGGAGAAGTAAGCAATCATGTTCTCCTTCACTGTAACCTATTGATGACTTAAACCTCAAACACAAAGCCAAAACATCCATAGGAGTTGGTCTAGAAGTATGAAGAAAGTGAAATAGGAAAACAATTTTCTCTTTCCCCTCTGGACTTAGCCCATGTTTCAGTTGTGTGTGTGTGTGTGTGTGTATTAACTAAGTCAGCTTTCCTTTATTTCTAGGCATTGTACCCTGAATGTGTGTATGCGCACATTACATTTTTCATACAAATTTGTGATTTGTACAAAATTACACAGCAATTTTACCGATTTATGAATGTCATAGTTGGTTGTGTCCACATCCGTTTTACTATTCTTTCCTTAAATAAATAGATCACTGTAGGGACTCCAGCAAGAAGTGGGAAAACCAAACCTAGTCTGAAATATCTGAAGACATGGCATCGAATGGCTAGACTGGAGCAGTGATTGTTACCTTTCAAGAAGAAATGTGTTCTACACTTTGCTATGGTTGTCATCACTCCCTGTTATTCTCCAACCCTGAGCTTGTGTGTCAATGTTGTTTATCATCACACTAGTGCTATTGTTTTGCCTCTGCTCAGTTCCATACATAGATTTTCATTCCCTACTTGGCCTCTGTGGGCATTTTAGCTTGTGACTCACAGATAAAACCAATTTCGAATTTTCTTGTCTGAAATTGAATATTTATAGGTTATTTATTCTAAAGATTCTAAGACAAGCTAAAAAGCAGCATTAATTATCCTAAATACTAAATAGCTGAGGTCAGGGCAACTCTTGGTTATAACTCATGTATACCACCTTTCTTGGCCTGGCTAATTTTGTGCATGCTTTGAGAGAGGGGATCTGCCAGGAGTTGCTTTCTACCTGATGGCAGGCCAGCAGATGCTGTGAAATCATGCCAACGTGTGCCAAGTTGTCACTTCATCCACATCTATCAGGGAGTTCACTGTATAAGTCTCCTGCCTACTGTTATGCCATATTTAATTGCTCAGATAGATAAGGTTCATGCTAGATGAACAAATTCTTAGGAAAACACTATTTTTACCCAATTCTCTAAACCACATATGAGTGACAAATATTTCCATAGGATTAATGAATAGGTGTTTCAGTCTCCTTCACCCTTATTAAATACTAGCCTTTTCTTTCATAGTTGGAACTCTGTTGAATTTGTGGATGAGAAACATTTTCCATATGTAATGAATCCAAGGACTTTTTAACCTATTAGATTTTGTTGCATATGTTGGTCACTCTTTTAAATCTAACCAAGAATCAAATAACCCCCAAATCTGGTACTCCATCATGTAGAATATTTTCATATTTTTGAGTAATTTACATAAATATTTCTTGATAAGATCAAGACTTGACCAAGGGAATCATGTAGCTTTAGCTATCCTTGTTTTTATCATTTGCCAAAAAATTTTCTTAGCTTCATAGAAACCACATAGAAACCAAATGACTTTTTTTTTTCCACTTCTCTAGGCAACAAACCAATTTTTCAGTTTCCATGGACACCCAGTTGAACAACAGTAGTTAGATCTGTTAAAACTGCTATCTGACTTGGAGTCTGATGGTGATCTACCAATCAGTGTTGGGATGACAATTCAGGCTTGATCTCTAAGGGACTGATATGTATGAGATTGCATTGAGCATATGAAACAGTGTCAAGTTGCTGCCCCTAACAAGTTTCTTAATTTGTGGAGGCTTATGAATTATTAGGAATCTTGTCTTGATATCTGGAGAGTTAGAAAGCTCCAAAATAAAGCAGTGGGAATGGTAATAAAACATGTGTGGTTGAAATAGATTTACTTTCCACTTAGTTAGGAAAAAGGCATCACATACTGATGGCTATGTTAACTCAGTTGAGAAATAATACATACTTGGAAATTCCTTTGGAAAGCTCAAACTATACTTGAAATGAGAGAAGTCATCGATTGACATTTTAGTATATATGTAGGGTAGCTCTGAATCTAGGCAGTAACCATTCAGGTGTAGAAGAAACATAAGGAAAGCCTGAATAGAATTGTCCTGTGTCATGTACTAATTCTCTGGGGCCTGATCCCTTCTAGCCTAGAATAAATGAATAATTACATAAAAAAATTAATCTGGTTTCCGGGTTTTGAATATGTTGATTTTTTGCTCTTGCTAGATGGGTAAATCTCCATTTCCCAGTTGCTCTAATATAAACAAATTAAAAAGTAGATCTTGAAGACCATTAATCAGTGTTGTCAATGTTGAATAAGAAAGGCATTGAAAAATACTGAAAATGATACTTTAATTTTCATTAGGGTAGGAGGCTAGACAGAATTCTGCCATAAATATACTAGACCATTGTAGACCTTCATTTCTTTTTTCAGTCCCTATTTCTTCATCCATAAAGGAAGGAAGTGGTTGCTAATATTCCCTCTAGCACTAATGTTCTACTACTAAATGAAAAATCAATTTTAATTCCACATACAATAGAGGCTATGTCATTACTTGACAGATCCAGCTCTTCCCAGGAATAAAACCTTCAATTTTATAGCCACAGGAAATTGAATGAAAGAACTGATCTTGTACTTTCCAAAAATGATTCTAGTTGCTTCTATTTCTCTTTGTACTATAGAAGGTTTCTACGAATACTGAAGAAAATGAGTTGCTGTGTATAAGAAGTGGCTGTTTCTCAGGAAGCTTTATTTTTGGGTTGCTTCTAGTAATTTGAGATAGAAAATAGAAAATAATTTTTTTAAAAAAACTTTTTTTTTTTAAAAGAAGAGACGGTAATAGATGGTAGTTAGTTATTGAAAATCAGCCATGGTTTTGTGGATGTATAATTAATTGATGATCTGAGGTGATATATTTTGTTATTAGTAAATCAGAAACAGGAGAAAGATTTAGGAGAAATGTAATGGAGATACCATAGTTCCTTGACAGTTTCTTTATTGTGTGTTAAGTTTTCTATCTCACTGAAGTAACCAGGGTAAATAAGAAGGAAAAGGCTTTCCAGGTAGAAGTAACATCATGGTCAAAGACTGAAAGCTATAAGACATCATGGTATGTGGAAGCACTGTAAGGAATTTGTTTAATTCTCTTGAATTACAAAGTGTGGAAGGAAGCTGGACTGTGGAAGGAACTCATTCAGAGTTCAGCTGAGATAAGAGAAACCACTTTAACGATTTTAAGAATACTAGGGAACAAAATTGTGGAGAAACATGGAACAGAAACCAAATTAAGTTCATATATATATAATGTCAGAGATGAGGAGTGTCCAGTGGCTTTGACTATGAGGAAATCTTTGATGTCCTTAGCAAAAACAGGCCATGGTGTGAACTGGGCCACACTGGAGTAATTAAACCATGAATAAAAAAAAGAGAAATAGTAAGCGAAGTCATCCTTTTATTTCATTTTTCTATGGGAGCTTGGCTCTGAAGGAAGAAAAGGAAGAAAGGAAAATTTTATCTGAAGAACACAAAATGGAGGAATACTTGATCCTAAGCTGTAAGAATCTTAAACAAGTTTTAATGCAGAAGGAAAAAAGTCAATGATTAGGTAAGAATTGAAGATACAGGAAAGAGACAAATATTAGATACTAGATGCCTACAGATTTGGAGGAGAAAGATTCAGAATCTAGGAGACAGTGCTGGCTTTAAATAAGAGAAAGGTATGTGTTTCTCTTACACAAGGCGAAGGAGATAAAGCAAGGGTGAAGAAGGAGATATGCTTGTAAATTAAAGAAGGGAGTAGAAATCACACCTAATAGATAATTTTCTTGATGATATAAGAAGCAGATCATCTCCTGAGAGGGGGGAGAATGTGGTAGGGATGAAATAGGGTGGGGTAAGAGATTTGAGGGACAAATCTGTTTTGGGAAATAAGCCAAAAGTGATCAAAGACAGAATTGCTAAGCAAAATTGACCTCGAAGAAGTGGGGGAGATTTCTGAGGAAAGCCATAAAGTAATATCATATTTGTTATGACCTTGGAATCTTTGATCTTTTTGAAAGTAGTGGTGGCTACTTAAAATGATAGGGTTTCTCTTTAAAGTATATTTGTTTTGGAGCCATCCACTTGATGATCAGGTAAGTTTGCAATTATCAAAATCATCATCATCATTATCATCTATTAATGTTAATCATCTATTAATAAGATTAATATTTTATTTCTGTTGTAATTTTGAGTTTTTTAACAGGAATAAGAAGTGATAAAAGTTTATCATTGAAGAAAAAATTTTCCAAGAATTTACATTTCAAAGTACTCTTCTGTGACTGAAAGTTATCACTTTATGTTAAACCTGATTGAAAATTTAAGAAATCTACCCAAAAGACTAAATAAGGACTTAAAAAGATGCTCAATATTATTAATTATCAGGGATATGCAAAATAAAACCATAATGAGATACCACTATATATATATTAGAATATATAAAATTAAAAAGACTGAACATACCAGGTGTTGGCAAGGATGTGGAGCGACTGGAATTTTCATGAACTGCTAGTGGGAATGAAAATGGTTCAACCACTTTGGAAAAGTTTGTCTGTTTCTTAGAAATACACACACACCATATGAGCAAAACATTCCATCCTCAGATGCTATAAACATTTGTGTATAAGTCTATGTATAGACTACCCAAGAACAAAAAATGGCTATACAAAGATACATATAATCTTCATACCTGTTTTATTTATAATAATCAAAAATGAAAACAACAAAACTTCATCTACAAGTAAATAAATAAATGTGGTATATCCTTACAATGGAATACTACTGAGCAATAAAAGAAAATAACTTCTGATTGCACAGCAACATAAATGAATCTCAAAATAATTATGATGAAAGAAGTCTGACAAAAGAAAGTTCATAGTGTATTATTCCATTTATAAAATAGTTTAGAAAAATTCAAACTAAATTATAGTGACAGAAAACATATCAGAACTGCCTGGAGATGAGGATGGCAATGGAGAAGGGAAGGAGGCAGAGATTACAGAAGAGCTCCAGGAAACTCTTTCGGTGACACGTATGTTTATTATATTGATTGTGATGATGGTTTCATGGCTACATTCATTGGTCACAACTTAGCAAATTGTCTATTTTACATATATGCTGTTTATCACACTTTAATAAATCTGTTATAACAAATAACACATATGTTCAAAAATTGAAGAATGATTTAAGTTTTAACAGTAAATTCTTTGAACATTGTCTTTTAAAAATCATGTTTCTGAAGAACATTTAATAGCACTGGAAAATGCTCATAATATTCAGAGACAAGTGCAGTTCTGTTTTATAATGATTTATTAATATGATGTTGTATTAAATTAAAAAAAGAATACAAAAGTGCATACATAATTTAACATGATCCCCATTATGGTAAGTCTCTTGTCTTTCATAAATAAAAGGAAATACCTCAAAATGTTAATTTAACATTGTTGTTTCTTTGAGGTGACTGATGTATGATTTTTTTTCCTTCTTATGCTTTTTTGGGCCTTTTCTAATGTTGGGCTTTCTTTAATTTCACAAGCAGACAAAAACTCATAAATAATCTTTCAGAAGATTCCTTCCCATAAAGGGAACTGAACGGTGCAAATATTTTTAGAAACTATATCAATCTAATTGAAGCACATAGCATCTTTTCCTGTTTGTGCACAGTAACATGCTAAGTTCTGGGGGATTTCAGTGTGGAATAGTGGATGTGTTGCAAAGAAATGCTGTTAAACCAGCTCTAATTTACAAGTAGCTTGTGATGTACATGCCTTGAAATGCCTATTTATAAATACATTTTATGTAGCATCAGGCATTTGCTTACCTTTGTCACTTTGCCACTAGCAGTTCCTTGATCAAACAAGGTCAAAGACAAGGAAAATAAATTCCCTGGGCCACTCCCAGTACAGATTTGTCAGGAAATGTTCACCCAGGGTATCCTGATGAGAAAAGGAAAGCAGTTGTCTGAGGGTGTTCCTATGAAAGTAGGTAATTTCTCAGTCTTTTGTCTAATCAATGGTGAACTTTTTGCACCTTTGACTTCTTTCCTCCTTGAATCGAAAAGAAAGTCAAGGAAGAGCTAGGTCTGAGGGGTGAGAGCAAAAGAGAAAGGCTTTTTAAAGTGGAGGTCAAAAATGTGGAGGAATTGGAGAGCTCTCACGTACAAGGATGTGCTTTTATTACTGTCCTCCAAAATATGAGTGACATATGTGTTGTGAGACTTCCATTTTGCTTTTCTGCCTGTGTGGAGAAAGGCTGTGACTAGATGCTGTCTGCAGCAAGGTGTGATCTGGCAAGGGGGCACAGAGCTGGGGCCTGAGGGAGAAATGTTGATGAGAGCCAGGACAGCCTTCACACCCTGTGATGCCAGGATGTTGGGATTGTACCTTGCAGCCTGATCTAGTCCTGTCCAGTAATATGAAAACAAAATAAAATGGAGCTCGAGAAGGGCTTGAGACACAGATGACCAGGGGTCAGCTTAGAGGTGTGAATAGAGTTGTTCTCCCTTATCCACAGTTTTGCTTTTTATGGTTTCAGTTTCTCTCAGTCGACTGTGGTCTGAAAATATTAAAGAGAAAATTCCAGAAAAAACAATTCATGTTTTAAATTGCATGCCATTCTGAATATAGTGATGAAATCTCATGCCATCCAGCTCAGTCCCACCTGGAACATGAATCATTCCTTTGTCCAGAGTTGCCATACTGTTCCGAGCCCGTTAGTTACTTGGTAGCCATTTTTGTTTTCACATAGATCGTTATGAAATTTCAGTGCTTGTGTTCAAGTAATCCTCATTTTACTTAATAATACCCCAAAGTGAAAAAGTAGTTATCCTGGCAATTCAGATATATCAAAGTTCTTTCCTTTAAATGAAAAGGTGAGTACAGTTCAAGAAGATATTTTGAGTGAAAGAGGAAAAGAGAGAGGAGAGAGGAAGAAGAGGGAGGGAGGGAGGGAGGGAGAGAGAGAGAGAGAGCATTCACAGAACTTTTATTATGGTATAGTTGTAATAGTTCTATTTATCATTATTGTTGTTAACCTTTTATTGTGTCCAATTTATAAATTAAACTTTATCATAGCTAGGTGTGTATAGGAAAAAACAGTATATATAGGATTCAGTACTATCCTTAGATTCAGGCATCCACTGGGAATCTTAGAATGTATCCTTCATGGACAAGAGGAGACTATTGTAATAGCTCTTAAAGTCTGCAATGAAAAAAAAAAGGCCTCCAATAAAACTACATTGCAAAAAAATGGGGAAAAAACATAATAGAAAGAGTAAAAAAGATGAAGAGGCAGAGCCTGAAGAATTTGATTTGCGATGAAAAAAGCACAAGACTAACAAGTACACAGTCAATGGGAAGGTGGGATATTTCCTGAAATGACAGGTTATACAGATGTGACATATTAGAAACGTGAAGTAAATTTAGATTGTCCAGAGTTTATTGAAACATTCTTAGTTCTCAAAGGGCTAGTAAAGGGAAAAACAGTACAAAAAGAAAATCTATCCGACAGTGAATTTAATGATAGTGCATTAAAGAAGAAAAGAGATGCTGCTGACAAACCAAAAGGCTTTGCCACAGGTCTTGATCCTGAACAAATAATTGATGCCATAGACAACAGTGGAGAACTAATGTTTCTCATGAAATGGAAAGATTCAAATGAGGTAGATCTGGTGCTGGCAAAAGAAGCAAATATAAAGTGTTCTCAAATTGTAATTGCTTTTTTGTGAAGAGAGACTAATTTGGCATTCTTGTCCAGAAAATAAAGTTCAATAATGGTTTACATTGCTATAGAAAGATATAGATAGATCAGATTAAATATATATAAAATCTGGTTCTTGGTTTATTAGTGTAAAGAAATAACTACATTCTAATAAAATCAAGTGTGATATATTCGTTTTAAAGTAGTATTGGGAAGTTTTTGTTTTATTTTGTTTTTGCATCTATTGCACTGGTTTCTTTGAAAAACGAAGAAAAAGCTTTCTTAGTTTCTTCCTTTACCAGAAAAAAAATTTGATATCATGGTATATTATTTCCTCTGTATCATCAAGAACAGCTTTCCTAATGTAAGGGAAAATCTTCAGAGACATCACTAAATCAGAATGTATGTTTAGCTCATATATGCCTAAGGACAATTCTGTTTTTTTTTTTATGTGTGTATACATAAAATACATAAGTAAATGATTTTCCTTCCTTCCTTCATCCTTCCCTCTTTTCCTTCCTTCTTTTCTCCTCCCTCCCTTTCCTAATATTCTTAAAAATAAAAAAATAAAACAAAACAAAACCAACCATGCCATTTCACAACCATGGATAAACCCGTATTTCTGGGATATCATCATTGTGAGCAACCTAAGAAATGAGTCAGTTCAAGTTGAACTGCAAATTTATCTGAAGCCTTAATCTTTCAAATGAAATAGATAGTTCTGTTAATTAATTGGACAATTTAAATATAGTATAAACAAACCAAACTGGATAATTCAAGAACAACCATTTCAGAATCTATATCTACATCTATAGTCATATGAATACAAATTTATTTGCAAAATACCTGATAGGAAAAATTTATCACTACCAACAACCTGCTCACCCAGATGAGAATACTAGAGAAATTCTGGTGTGTAGTGATTAGCCGAGCAAAACTTAGTTAAATGGACATTTGAAAGTTCTTTCTAGTGAAACTTTCCTTCATAAAAAGTTGAAATCCCTGTGCTATATTGACTAAAAGGTCAATGTCTTGGACTTTGCTCATGGAGACCTAATCAGGTGGTTAGAGATGTTGGCAGTTTAGGAACCAGCTGGAATAAATGGGTGAACAAAGTATTATAATGTAAACTATTGATTTGCATGGTTTTTCTTTATTCCCAACTCATTCCTTATGTGTAGGCTCAATCTTTTTTTAAAATTAAAATTATTAGGGTAACACTGGTAAATAAAATTATATAGGCTTCAAGTGTACAATTCAATAATATATGTATATTGCATTGTGTGTTCACCATCTAAAGTCAAATTTCCTTTTGTCACCATATATTTGATCTCCTTTACCCTTATCTACCTTTCCCTCTGGTAACCACTTAATTGTCTGTTGTCTATGAGTTTTAGTTTGTTACTTTCAGTTTTATATTCCACATATAAGTGAAATCATATGGTTCCCAACATTTTGACTTACTTTGCTTAACATGATTATCTCAAGATACATCCTTGTTGTCACAAATGGCTGGCTGTATTTCATCTTTTTTATGGCCGAGTAATATTCCATTGCATATATGTAAGACATCTTTATCCAATCATCTATCAAAGGGTTCTTTGGTTGTTTTCATATCTTGACCACCATGGATAACTCTGCTGTGAACATCGGGGTACATATATCTTTATGGATAAATGTTTTCAAATTTTGGGGTAGATATCCAGAAAAGGGATTGCTGGGTCATATATTTTTTTAATTTTCTGAAGAACCTCCATACTGTTTCCATAGCAGCTGTACAAATTTACATTCCCATCGGCAGTGTATGAAGGTTCCTTTTCCCCCCACAACCTCTCCAATATTCGTTATTACTTGTCTTGTTGATAATAGGCTCAATCTTTTCAATATTTGGATTACTGGTTTAGCAGAAGCCTAAACATTATATATTGTTTACTTTATTATAAACAATATATGAGCAGTGGTAAGCAGTGGTCAATAAATACTTTTATATTAAAAAATAGAAGATATGTAAACTTCCACTTTTGAAAATCGTCAATAGCTTAAAACAGTTTAGCTTTTAATTTCTTCCTTTGTTAATTATTTTAGAGTTATAAGCCAATGCTTAAAAAAATGTTTCTTCAAATGTCCTTGGGATTCATTGCTATGTGAACAATCTCACCCTTTATCAGTTTGCAAATTTATCTTTTTATCTTCAGATACTTAAGTGTTCTGTGCCCACCCCTCCTCCACCCACTCTCTACCTCCCTCAGATTTACCTGGAATTTTAAGGAGGATCTCTGGTCACTTCATTATAACTCTTCGGCCTTTTGGATTTACCCTTAGCCTCTACATCTCAAATGGATCATCAGGCCATAAAGGCTACTATCATTGGGTAAAAACTGTAGGAAACCAGTCCTACTGCCTGGCTAGGGTCAGAGGTGGTGAGTGGAACTGGGAGTAAGGAGAGTTCTCTAGCTAGAAACATTTTAGGCACCACAGGCAAGAATTATATATGCTTTCTTCTTTCCTTAGAAACATTGTCATATATGTGGATTATGTTCTAGAATGCTATGATGATGGTGTTAGTACACTCATGGTTAAATAAGATATAGTGGCTCACCTGTGTTTTAAGATTCTTTGAAAACTGGTATACATGTGTATATATAATATTATATATCTATTATTTATCTACTTATATTTTATATTTCTATATAAAATTTTTGTTGAATTATTTATTTAACCTGACCTTTGATTAAGAAGACTGTATTCCCAATTATGCTTGATAACAGAATTTGTCACATTTCAACTTGAATGAAATGATGTAGGAGAATTATATGCTCATAAATATGTTTTTTTTAATCATGTCATCATAGTAAAAGATTTGATCATTGATCACAATATTCTGCTTTTTCAAGTTGTCCCTAACATTAAGTTGAACAATAACTAACTCATAGTTCCCTCTACCAGACTATTACAAAATCATTAAATTTTGTATGGGCAGTTGTTTCATAAATAATTTCAGTCTTTTCAGTATTAAAAAAATGTTTTTGTATCCCAGGTGAATTTCACACATTTGTGAATAAATAAGTAGTGAAATTCTGAATGTACTGTTGATTAAAATAGGTTTTAAAGATACTCTTGAGAATTTAAAGAATAACCTTGGTATAAATCAGCATTCAAAATGAGATACCCACAACTGAGGAAGAGATCTTTATAAAGTCTGCAATAAAATTATTTAGAAACTCTGAAATAAAATCTGTGCAATTTAGGTCTTGGGAATCAATTTTTAGAATATATTTTCAATGCCATTTTCAACATTTAAACCTTAAGATTTATTTCCAGTAAGACTTTATTAAGGTATGCTTATCAATAGATTATTGTTCTTTTAAAACAAAACTTTAAACCAAATAAGTGTTGTTAGTTTAACCCAAATAAGAAGTGTTAGTTTTTGAGTTCTGAGGATTATAGATATGTGACATTTATACTTTCTTGCACACACAGAGAAAAAAAGCCATTTTGAAACAGAAAACTGCTTCATTCCATAAGCATGCCATTAATGCATGATTCATGATGTCATAGTTTGGATGAGGTAATCAAATTCCTTAGATGAATCAACTGAAGGCAACTGCTTCATTTAAGAATGATTCAGAAATACGTAAATTGAAGATAATGGGTTGAAAGGGAGAGAAAAAGAGGTAAGTGTAAGGATATTACTGAAAATGCAAAATGATAAAAAATGATCATTATGACTATTGGGCCAATTAAAAAACTTTACATTCATTTGTCCTTCAAGGACCTACCTCCAAATAAAAGTACAGCTCTAGTTCTACTGTTAACAAGTACATATTTGATATTGACAAATGACATGCCATCATTTTGAGACTGAATTTGAAACCCTTGGGAATCATCACAGAATAAACTCACATTCTTTAAAAATCCCGGTCCAAGAAAGTTTGTTCTCAATAATAATAATTCATGTTTATAAGGTGTTTTTTATTCAACTCTTAAGATTCTGTGTATAGATGTGTTTAAGTATATATGGTCATATATTACTGTCACTATACATCATAGCCCAAATGTTTCAATTCCTTAGACATAAAGCAACTCTTTATTTCATACATGAAAATACAATCTCTACCTTTGCCACACAAATTTTCCACAAATAACACCTTCTTATGTATGCTCCTTTATTGCTTGTGCTCAAAGATTGTTAATACAATCTTTTCTTAAAGCAATGTTCTAAAAATTCTTTAAAAACTAAACACCTGTGTTTTCTGGCAGAACAACAATGTATCAGCCAAAATAGCTTTATTTAACGACTGACTGTGGTTAGCTAGCGCCCCATAATTCATTTCATAATTGGAAAAAAATGTAACATTTGCTGACATCATGTGTGTACTGATCTGGACCCATTGAAGAGGGAGTTTTCCAATAAAAACGATTTAGTTTTCCACTTCATAATTCAGGAGGAATTTAGGATTAGAGTACTCATGGAGACTAAAATGATTTTCATTTGATAAATTTTAGCTCAAAAAATGGACAGGAAGGAAGACTGAACATAGTTTAACTTTTAAGCCAAAATGTCACCTGTAAAATATCACTTCCTCTTATGCACATTGATACCATTCTGAGATCAAACATTAAGCTCTAAGGAATAAATAGTGTTAGACATGAAAAATCTAATGGGTGAGGAAAGACAGAGTTACCATAAGTTCTATTCTGAAAGTTTTTAAAAGTACTTTAAGTTTCTTAAGTACAAAGCACTTAAACAATGTACTCATCTGATTCTTGCCTACCTGTAGCTCAAGTTTATTTGAAAGTTTGCAGTGCAAAATACACATGAATAGTGCCAACAATTATTTAAAAGTAATGCACTATCAGTTGTAGTGGTATTATTTGATAATAATATGGTAATGGATTCAAAACTTTATACAGTGTACTGCAAATATGGGTAAAGAATATCTAGCCTAATCTTTCTTAAGAAAACTCATGTTTATTATGAGAGGAGCCAGATAAACTTATTTTTAAGGTTGCCACCATCAATATTTTTATCTCCTCATTTAAACAGTCTTGGGAATATCCTTAATTCTCTAACTACTGCTCTTAATTCGAACTATTTCTCTCACCTAGACTTGCTGGACCCACCTGCCTATTTACCCTGTACTGGCATCTGAGCAGCTGAAATGACTGAAAACAAAAAACAAAAAACAAAATAAAACCAAACACAATTGTGTGTCCTGGTCTCTCTTTAAGTTCCACACCCAACAGGTCCAGAATCTTACTGTTATAGGACAAGGGTCTCAGGGTTTGGGTGGTTCTTAATAAATGCTATTCTTCTTAAATGTTAAAATGTAACAGTATTTTGCAGAGTTAAGCTGTAAACAGGATGAACTTGACAGGAACCCAAGGGGATAAGTGTAGCCAACCTCTCTCTTGAAGAAATCAACATGTAATCAACCAAATAGTGTATATGAGCAAAGGCTGAGCCTCCCTCCTGGAGATAGAGCTTTGGATCTGAATCCCATCTCCTTTACTTGCTGTAAGTAAATAAAACTACCTAACGACAACCATGTCTTGTTCTTGAATAGAACACCCCAACCAGTGAAACCTTTGAGTTTGGTAACATTACTAAACTTTAATAATAGTCTTAGTCTACTCAGGCTGCCATAGCAAAATGCTATAGACTGGGTGACTTAAACAAGATAAATTTATTTCTCACAGTTCCAAAGATGGAAATCCAAGATCAATGCCAGTCAATTCCAGTTTCTGGTGAGGGCCCTTTTCCTGGCTTGCAGATGGCTACCTTCTTGCTGTCCTCAGAGATAGTCTCTTTCCCTCCCTCCCTTTTTCTCTATCTCAGCTTACCCTAATCCCCTTTCTCTCCTACCTCCCCCACTCTTCATTTTCTTCTAAGGTCACAGTCCTATCAGGTTTGGGTCTCACTTTTATGGCCTCATTTAACCTTAATTACCTCGTAAAGGTCTTATCTCCAGATACAATTACATTGAGAGGTTAGGGCTTCAATGTATGAATTTTGGGAATTTACAAATTATTATTTTACTCTTTTTTGAAACTCTTACATTACTCAGCCTCTTCCCTATTTTCACTGCTCACTAAGTGTATCTTATACTTATTTATCAGAAAAGTAGAAGCAATTAGACAGGAGCTCCATTGTCCCCCATGAAAACTACCAGCCTACTCCTATCATTACTCCTTCTCATTACTATAGATGATGTGGCTTGTCCCAAGCCAAAAAACTAGCTGGTCAAAGGCCTCCGTGGTGTTCCAGATCCTTTCTAGTGACTTAGTTTCTGTAATTAATCCCTCTCTCTAAAATCAACATGTCCTTTGAATTGCTGTTCCATTTCTCTGCTGCCCTTCATAAAAATGTTCTTCAAAGAATTATCTAGATATTGTTCCCTTTACTTTTCAACTCACATTTTCACCTAAGTTACCTCAATTGGACATCTGTCCCTTCAACTTCATTGACCTTGCATTTGTCAAGATTACTAACAGCCACTGTATTTCAAACACTGATGGCCATTCTGTCATTCCTCTCTTGCTTGCCCTCTCAGCAGTATTTAATGAAGATAATTATCACTTCCTTGTATTTTTTTAAAAACACATTTATTTTTTAAATTTTTTATTCTGCTAAGAACACTTAACATGAGATCTCCCAACAGATTTAGGTGCACAATATCTTGTTAACTATAGGCACAATGATGTACAGCAGAAGTCATTCATATTCCTTGAAACAGTTACTATTCTTGAAGTCCATGACACCTACTCTCCTGCCTTCTTTCTTAGCTGCTGCTTCTTAGCCTCCTTCATGGGTTCTGCGTCTCTTCCTGAATGTTAAAAGTCAGAACACTCCAGGGCTATTCCTTTTTTATCTATCTATACAGTTTTTCCAATCAACCTCATTCAGTCCCATGGCTTTAGATACTGTGTGTCTGCTGGTAATTTCTGAATCTTTGTGTTCAGTTCTGACCTCTCCTTTAAGCTTCAAATTATGTATCTAGGTCTTTTTTTCACATCTCAACATTAAGTTTAAATCTCCTATTTAATGTGCCTTGTAGTAGCCAGGGTGCTTTTTAAAAATAAAAATAAAATTACAACCTTCCTTTACTTGAAATTCCTCTAATGACTTTTTATCAAGATCAGAATAAAATCAAAAGTCTTGACCTGAATAACTCTAGGCCTTGCAGCATTTTCAGTGTATTCTATGAGGGAATTAAGCTTTGCAAAATGATTTCAACATTAAGTATGATGTTAGCTGTGGGTTTTTATAGGTGTCCTTTATCAGGTTGGGGAAGTTCCTTTCTATTCCCAGTTTGTTGACTGTTTTAATCCTGAAAGAGTATTGAATTTGCCAAACTACTTTTTCTGCATCATTTGAGATAACCATATGATTTTGTCCTTTATTCTACTAATACAGTATATTACATTGATTGAGTTTCATATGTTGAGCCAAGCTCACATTACTGGGAGGTTGCTGGATTTGGTTTGTCTGGTTTTAGTAGTAAAGTAATATTGGTCTCATTGAATGAGTTTGGAAGTGTTTCCTCCTTTTCTATATTTTGAAAGAGTTTTTGAAGATTGGTGCAAATTCTTTATATTTGGTAGAAATCTGGGCATGGACTTTTCTTTGTGGGATGTTTTTTGGCTATCAGTTCAATCTCCTGACTTGTTATAAGCCTATTAAGATTTTTCTATTTCCTCTTGAGTCAGTCTTGGTAGTTTTTAGCCTTCTAGGCATTAGTCCATTTAAATTGTGTTATCTAATTTGTGGTTTTCCCTTATAATTCTTATTTCTATAAGATCAGAACTTATTACTTATTTTAAAATATTATTTATTTTAGTAATTTGAGTCTTTTCTCTCTTTCCTTGGTAGTTTAGATAAAGATTTGTCAATTTCAATGATGTTTTCAAAGAATCAGCTTTCATTGATTTAATAGTTTTTCTATTCTTTATTTCATTTATCTAGATTCATTCAAATTCTCCTCTCTTTCTGTTTGTCTTTTTGTCGGTCTATCTGTAACTCTGTCTGTCTCTCCCATTTCTCCACCTCCTTTCTCTGTTGGCTTCTTTTTCAGTAGATACATTTTCCTAACCCAGATGAAAAAGATTCTCTCTCTCCAATGGTTTCACCATCCCAAGATTAAGTTTCACACCTATCTCTGAATCAATCAGTGATACTGAATATGTGATTACAATGATTGAACTGGCCTGAGACCTAGACCCCATAGGAAGCTAATGGTGGAATCAGCCCCAATTACCCATAGTGACAGGGAGTTGGAGAAAAGAGCTTTTTCAAAGGAAAATTGAGGAGCTCTTATCAGAAGAAGGAAGAGATGTTGGACAAGCAAAAACAACAAATGACCAATGTTCCCGGTGTCTTAGATCATAAGAATCACCAGAACAAATATTCAAAACAGGGATTCCTGGGCCCTACCCCATTCTTATTGAGTTAATCATTTAGAAGAGCTATCTAGGAATTGGTGTTTTTAACAGAATTAATGATTGCTCCACTTGCTTCTGGTAAAATGTAAAGTACTTGGAATATTCTCTTTTTCCATCTGACTGAAGATATACCTCTCAACTAGGTTATACACCCAAACTAAAGAAGAGTGAACAATCATTGACTGCATTTAAGTTGTGTAGATGTGCATCCTCTGAAATTGGTATGGGGATGATCTGAAGTCAATGATGCTTCTCTAAACCATCACCACTTTGTTTTGACTTCCACAGTATAAAACAAATAACATGTTTTACTTTAAAAAGAAAGCAAAAATAATAATAAAACAAAAAACTCTTCAATTCTTTCTTTTTTCCTCCCAAAAGGCAAAAATAGGTAAATAATTGCACTCTGAATTTGTTGAAAGAGGAGACCATCTTTTCTGTGTTCTGAATTATAGCCACACTCCTTGTAACTAAAAATCTGTTTAGGCTTCTTTACTTGAAAAGAAACCATACTCAACAAATTGAAAAGTCACAGTGAACACCAATGAGTTACTTGTTGTATACGTCAGCTGTGTTGGCTGATTTAAGCGTATGATGTGGGAAGTGGCTATGAGAATGGAGGTTTACTGTCTCCTTTGTACTTTCATAAAGGTGTGTTGGCTTTTCTGGATTTTATGTACCTTGTGGATTTGAGTCCTAAAGCCAATATGTACCAATGCCAAAGATACTTAAGCTATAACACATACTTCTGTACAATTACCACGGAACTCATGTGCTTTGATATGTTCAATAGTAATAATAATAGCAACAATACCAATACAAACAACAATACATTGAAATTAAAAATAACATTTATTGAGTATTTTCTATATACCTACTACTATGTTAAACACATTACTTGAATAATCTCATTAAATACTAACAACAACCCTATATGGTAGTTGCTATTATTATCCCTATTTGATGGTGAAGAAACGGCAGCACCAAGTAATTCACCTAAGTTCACATAGCTATGAAATGGCTGAGACAAGTTTAGTGCAGTTGGTCTCCATCCATATTCATCCACCCTTTCCTCTTAGTGACTAATAGGTTTACAATGTCAGTGGGGATGTGCTTGGTGGTAATGTGTTCAGTTGACACACAGGAGGACAAGATAGCAGGATCATTTTAAGTATGACCAAATCAATGACTTTCATTAACTCAGTACTCTATTCGGCTGAATGAGCTTAGCACAGATTGGGTGTTTTGGAACACTTAGAAGTGATTAAAGCCTTGCCTCTGGGTTGAAGCCTCCTGGGCTGGGAGTGAACAAACTTCAGGAGGCCCTGCTGTCTGCTGGTGTGGGATAGACGGATTAGGTTCACAGAATACAGGCAAATGAACATGCAAGTAGAAACCTGCAATCTTTAAGTTCAATGAAAGCAAGAATCAAACTCATTCACTTATAGCCACCACTAGGAAGTCCTAATTTATTCAACCTGTGTCTCTAAGAATAATTTTTCATTTTTTTCATAATTCATTTCTATATTAATTTTATTTCTTTGAAAATGATTGTGGATTGTTCAAAAACTTGTTTTGGTATTTTTATTAGCCTCATGGAAAGTTAGAAGTAGCCTTATGATTTGCAAAACTGGCTTGAATTAGATGCACAATTTTGAGTCCATCAAGTTGTAGAAAGATTTGAACTTTCCAATCCGGTTTATCATCCTTTTTATAAAACAGGTATCAACAAAAGAAAAAGGGAAAGCTTGCCTCAACAATCCTATGCAAAGAGCCTCCCAGTTTGTTTTTTCTTTAATTATTGTCAGTCCTTGAGAAATGTACATATCTGTTGCAATAAGCAGGAGTTGTGGCATGCTCTGTGAAGATGGGCCAAACCTCCTGCAGGACTATGTGAATGGAATTCAGTATACATTGCAGACTAAAAATATTGTTACAGCATTCCACTCTTCTCATGTGACTTTTCTTTCTTATTCAGCTGTATTCAGAACTCTGTGGGGAGCAAGTGAGAGTCTGTGGATTCAATGAAAAGTAAAAGCAGTGGAGGCTTCTACACAGCCTTCTTCCCATCCTTCAAGGTCTTCATTTGTCTACAATACTTGATAGATCAGTTTAGTCCAGAATTCACTGATAAAGGAAAGATATTGACTTGCATTATTGTGTAAATATAAAAAGCCCCAAATCAAAACCCCTGCCAGTGACCCCAAGCCCTAAGCTCTAGGAACTATGGGACTGAGACAAGAAATTGTAAGAGTCAACAATGGCACTGACAACCATAGGTTATTGACTCAGACTGATTGGAAATTAAAGCACCAACTCCAGAGGAAAATTTGCAAAGAAATCAGGGAGTGCTCAGATACCCTGTATTATCAAGCTCTTTTTCTTGTCCTAGCAAGATCATTATTAGCAAAGACAAGTAGAAAAACTGCAAAATATTTTTGTTAACCTCTTCTCCCTATAAAAAAGTTGTCATTGACTAAGGTCTCATATTAAAACTGGGATGGGACTTGAATGATTTATATCATTTTGCCTCTACTTCTGAATTGATGTGACTTTAGGGAATTGATGTGACTTTAGGGAATTGATGTGACTTCTGGATATCTTTATTTGTTTTCATTAACAAAGAGTGAGGTAATCATATCTTCTTCCTTTGTAATCCTCCAAGACAGCTTGTTATCTGTCGGGCTATGGACAATGATGTGTTGAATTCTGAGCAAAGAAGGCTCGGATGAAATTTAGAATAGTTTCCTCCCTCACTGTTGTATTTTCCATTTGTTAAGAATCAGTGTAGTTCCTCTACATCCAACAGACAACAGAGTAGCACAGATATGTCCTGTCTTGTTTCTGGTATCTTCTTTCTCTCCAAAACATTATCAGTGATTTTACCAATAGGAAAGCAGAGCCTGGGAGACTGGATTTGTCAGTTAACTTGCACTCCCTCTGCTGGTTAGAGGGCTTGTATTTTTTTCCATGACTCCTAGGCTCTAAAATTAATTAATTAATAATTAACATGTTTATTTATTTCCAATAAAGTTGAAAATTTGCATACTTTCTGGAGCATAATCAACTTAGAATAGATTTGTGATATTGTATGTTTTCCAGTACTTGGAATAGCTGTCATTTTATTTGGCATGAATGTGAAGTCCAGGTTCATAAAACTAGGTTTTGTCAAGGTGGTGTTATCAAAGATTAGCAAATCTATCCAACTCCTACTTTGCAATGGCACATACAAATAAAGCACAAGAAGTAATACTTATCTGGCATCATGTGTCAACCATTGCCTTTAAAAATACTGAAGGGGTAGCTCAGTGCACGTGAGAGTAGTCTGATAAAAGCAGCCAGAACATGAAATCTGTTCAAAGTCATAAGTTAATAATAATATCAAAAAAACCCTAAGCAGTCACCTTTAAGTGATGATAAAGAATTAATTCATTATTTGAACACTGGTAAATATAAGGTAAAACAACAACAACAAGCAATTATCCTGTCTTTTCTGTGTAAATTACACTATTGAGTAATCTAAAGTAGATGAAAGAAGTATTTATTCCAACCAATAAATGTCAAGGCAATGATAGAATTAGAATATCTCCATTTTGTAATCCCTAATCAATTAATGTATCAAGGCATGAAGCACTAAAGGCTATTAACATCATATCTAGAGCTATATCTCATGCCTCTTGATGAGAAAACACACAACAACCTGTGCCAGTCTGCGGGAAATACAGAGCACAGAGGAAGTGCTGAACTGCATCATGAGCATGCAGTTAGCAAAATCCAGACTATGGAAATCTCTATAGGCCATATGTCCTGGGATTTTCAACAGATAAACTGTAAAGAAAAGAAATGGGTAGAGAAGAAATCTTTAAATAAAAATGACTTAAAAGAGATACCAAGTTTTTTTTTAAATGGCAAATATTAATTAACCAGAGTGTCTGAGGGGCACTCTTAGGTGATAAAACTATGAAGAAACAGAGGAATGATTATACTAGTTAGGTTGGTGCTTACTTCTGGGAAGAGGAAAGGTGTTGAGATTGGAAATGGGACATGTGGAGGTGCTCCAGGGATGTCAGCAAAGTTGTACATCTTGACCTGGATGGTGGTTCAAGGATGCTCATCTTATGACAATTCATTAAGCTATGAATTTGTCTAGTTTTGGTTTCTATGTTTTTTTTTAATCATAACAAGTTTTTAAAATAGGAATCCAGAATGAGAAAGGGACCTTCTCCCTATTACCTCTCTCCCTCTTCTTCCCATTTCTCTCCCTCTCTTGTCTTTCTGTATTTCTGATCATCATAATTATTCTTCCCAGTTTCCTGGCCATCAGCCATTCTTTAGACCGTAGCTTTTGGCACCTCACTCGTGTAGATGGCAAGAGGAAAGAGAAAAGAGAGTCCAGGAATCAGCTACTTTTCTGCTGGTTTTCAAGCTCTGCCAGATAAACTCAATTTCATCAGAGCTCATGTTGTATTAAGTATTTCCCAACGTATATTTTTGTACATTTACATGATTTCATGTTTCTTTTAATCTTGTTTATCTTCTGTTATTTATACATTTAATTTAAAGGGTAGATTCAAAAAGGATGAGTAAATAATTTAAAGAGATGTTTAAGAAATAATTTTGCTAAGTACCTTCTATAAGCCATGTACCAGGTTACTTTTCTTTACAGTAGTTGTAGAAAATATTAGCTACCATTTATTGAGCATCAACTATGTACTAGGCAGTTTACATATTATCCCTAATCCCACAAAGGGCATATTATCTCAAAAGGTGGGAATCGGTATCTCTGTTTTACAGATAAGAGATGTAAAGTCCTGAAAGGTAAAATGATTTACTTAAAGTCACACAGACAGTTACTTGTGAAAATAAAAGTAAACTCATCTCCTTTTGGCTCTGTTCTTGCTCTTTTTCACCCTGTAGTGGTGACTGAATATTGAATGACAACATGGACGTTTTCATTATATAGTTAAAACGTCATTTTCTAAATTAACGTCATGATGAGATATGGTACTGGACTTGAGAGTTAGTATAAGCTATAAGATTTATTGTGGATGATGGTGTTTGGGCTAGCTGTCTTTCCTGTTATGAGTGTAAAGCACAACTGTCGTGGCTTATATATAAATATATAAAATTATATTTGAGTATCATGAATTAACCTAATTTTAGGGAAGACTTCCTGATTGCCCTGCCAACGGTCACCTTTCCTTTTCTACTTCTGGCCCTGCCTCACTTTAATTTGCTTCACTTCATTCATGATTTATTTTTGTCATATTACAGAAGGTTGATGTGTTGATAACACATTAATGATTTCTTGGTAAATCAATGAAAAATGACTTTTCTTCTGAACTAATAGGTATTGGTAAAGAACTAGAACACTTATGGTGAGAACTGACTCCACGTTACAGTCAATCTCAGGACTTTTTGCTTTGGACGTATAGGAGACAGTAGACAAGATCAGACTAAAAGAGAACATATTCGTTTTATTGTAAAATTTTTCATTTGACCTAATCCTCACCTGGAAAAAGCTACTTGATGTTGGGAGTTTTTCTATTCTGGGGATCTATTTACTGCACAGGAATAAGTATGCACAGACAAGGGGATAAGAACTTGACTTTCTTGTTTAGTAGCAATCTTATGAGGAAAAAAACTATGTCATTAAAACTTTGCCCTTTTTATTACTCTCTTACAGTTTTTAAATGACATTTGAAAAGAATTACGATTTTTTGGAAAGAACTGGTTTCTGATTCACTTAAGCATTAATGTTATTGGCAGAGATTATTTCACCTGCCACAAATGCAGCAGAAGGAATATTAAACACAAGTTATATTTGTATAAATCTTACTTTCAAAAGTATATATTTGTTCATGTTTATAAAAGTGTGGCTATTGCTGATAGTGGTTTTTGTTTTTTAAGAATCTAAATCACGCATACACATCTCAAACAAAACCCATGCTTTTCTTGTTCAGTTTCTTCAGAAGAGAAAAAGCCCTCTAATATCTGGGAATGAGTCTGGCTACTTTTTTTTTTTATGCAACTAATGATAGATTTTTAAGTTGCTAAATATGACCCTGAGAACTATTTGTATGTTAATGGTTGGACTTACTGGATATTTTTAAAGCAACCAAGTTAAATATTTTCCTTTTGAAGAATATGACTACCATTAGAGATACTTAGAACACGTCACAGACATAGTACTAATAGTATATATGTATATATATATACCTAAAGATCAACTTACAAAAGAAGAGCCCCAGGTTTTTGACCCTACCACACAAAGTGAAAGTTATGAGGCAAAGTAAGATGTTTAAATGGGCAACAATAAGGAAAATCCCTCAACAATTAAAATACAGAGTTCCAAAAAGCAGTTATTCTTTGACAGCCAGTGGTTCTTAACCCAGCTGTCCATTAGAATTACTGGGAGAGAGTGTGCGGGAAAGTTTTCAGTAAACGCTGATGCCCATTCTCTTCCCAGGTCTCTAGGTGTGAATTGCAGGCATCATTATTTTCAAAAGCTCCCCAGATAATCTTTACCTTCAGCCAGTGTTGAGAACCACTGCTCTACAGGAAAATTTACAAATATGCTGCAAATGGTATCATTATTCCTTGATTAGAAGGTTTGACTTATATATGAAAGGTAATAGACAGGGTTTCCTCACTGTCAATTCCTTTATTTCATTTAGAAGGCATTGTTGCATGGAGAGGGGCTAGATGTGAAGGCTCCAAAAATATTTTGCCAGACATTGGTGGCACCAAAGGGTGTGGAAACTTTTCAAACTGATGTTTTTCCAGACTGCAGAAGGTTTACTCACTTGGGACAGTGTGAAACAAGTGCTTTTGGAGGTCTGGGAGAGCTTTTTACATAAGGGTCTAGGGAAAGTGAACTAGGAAAAGTTTTTTCTTCCCCTTCATTTTTACTTTTTGAAATGTGTTGGTGGTACCTGGACTGATCAAGAAATAATGTTAGTCACATGAATTACCCAGAATAATGAATGCTTCCTCTAATGAATGACAGTTTGGTAGAAGCTCAAAGATCAAACTTTATATCAAAATTCTACCTTCATGTTCAAAATCATCCTCTCCCATTGATAATAGCTTTCAGTTTCTTTTGATACAGTGGGCATTTTGCTATGTTGGAGATACTTTGTTTGCTTAGTTTATCTAATATAAAACAAGGGTGGTGTGTAAAGTAGATTGGCTTTTAGGACATTGTGGCAGTTCAGTGAAAAAAGACCAGCTTGTGTGGTTCATTCTAATTTATTAAAAGCCACCAGGTTTGGCTATACTACAGATCCAATAATCTACTTCAATCTTCAATGTAAACATTTTAATTACTATTTCTAACACTTGGCTTTCATTAAAAAGTTAGAGAAAATTTATTTTTTTTTCTATGAAGTAAATACTGGAAATCCCCTTTAAAAACTGTGCGCGTGCTCTCTCTCTCTCCCCCGTGCGCGCGCGCGCGCGCGCACGCGCACACACACACACACACACACACACACACAGTTTTGATTTTAAAAAAAGAAAAATCTATAAACAAAAGAAAAACAAGGAGAACAAGAATAAGAATGGAAAAGAAAGAGGGAGGGAGGGAAGCAGAGAAAGAGGGAGGAAGGAAGGTAGAAAAAGAAAGGAAAAAGAAAAGTTCATATATATCCTATATCACTCACAAAAATTAACTTGAAATGAATTACAGATTTTAAACATAAGACCTGACACCATAAAACCCCCTAGAAGAAAACAGAGGAAAGAAACTCCTTGACATTGCTTTTGGCAATAACGTTTTGGATATGACAACAAAAGCACAAGCAACAACAACAACAACAACAACAACAACAACAACAACAAAATCAACAGGTGTGACTATGTCAAACTAAAAAGCTTCTGCACGGCAAAGGAAACAATCCTCAAAATGTAAAGGCAATCTATGGAATGGGAGAAAATATTTGCAAACTATATAGCGTATAAAGGTTAAATATCCAAAATATATAAAGAACTCGTACACCTCAATCTAAAAAAACCTCAAATGGGCAGAGGACCTAAATGAACATTTTTATAAAGAAGATATATAAATGGCTAATAGATATGTGAAAATGTGCTCAACATACTAATCATCAAAAAATTGGAAATCAAAATCACAATTAAATGCCACCTCACACCTGGGTAGAATGGCTATCAAAAACAGAACAAAACAAGAACTAAGTGTTAGATAAGATGTAAAGAAAAGGGAATCCTTGTATACTGCTGGTGGGAGGGCAAATTTGTTTAGCCACTATAGAAAACAATATGCACGTTCCTCAAAAAAATTAAAAATAGAACTACTATATCATCCAGCAATCTCCATTCTGAGTATATATCTAAAAGAAATAAAAACAGGGTATCAAAATCAGAATATTTGAAAGGTATCTGCATTCTCATGTTTTTTACAGCATTATCTACAATAACTAAGATATGGAAACAACCTAAATGTCTCTCAAAGATGAATAAACAAGGAAGATGTGATACACACACACACACACACACACACACACACACACACACACACACACACACTGGAATATTATTCAGCCATGAGAAAGAAGGAAATCTTGCCATTAGCAATGACTCTAATGGACCTTGAGGGCATTACGCTTAGTGAGATAACCCAGTCAGAAAAAGACAAATATTTTATGCTATTGCTCATATGTGGAATCTTAAAAAGTCCAAACTTCTAGAAACAGAGGGTAGAATGGTGGTTAATATGGGCTAGGGTAGGGGAATCGGGGACATGTTGTTAAAGGGTACAAACTTGCAACTAGAAGATGAAGAAATTCTGGAGATCTAATGCACAGCATAGTGGTTATAGTCTATAATACTGTATTAGACATTTCAAAGTTGTTAAATGTTCTCACCACAAAAAAGAGATAATTATGTGATATTGTTAGCTAAAGCTACATTGGTAGTCATACTGCAATATATAAAATATCAAAGCAACATGTTGTACACCTAAAGTTATAAAATGTTATATGTAAATATATCTTGAAAAAGTAAATAGATTTTTTTTTAAACCCAGTAATCCAACAATCTAAAGGCAAAGTTTAGATCCTAAGAACACGAATAGAAAAGAGGAAGCCTTAAACTGATTCTGAAATTCAGAAATACCTTTTTGGTAAAGGACTTCAAAAAAATATGATGAAATTTTCATATGTTTTGTACATGTATTTTTTTGTACATGTATTTTGTTGATTTCAAAAAGATCTATGGTAGCATGTATGATGTGTTATGGTACAAAAACAGTACAATTAGCATTGAAAACAGAACCTAGGCTATCTGATGGAATTTAAAGGGAAAGGATGTTACCAGGAATTTGGGATAAGTTGCTTAGTTCATCTGGGCAATGGATTTGCTTTTAATTGTCTTGGAAGTTAAGGCATGAAAGGCAACACGTTTTTCAGCGTTTTACCTTCCTCTCTTCTCGTCTCTTGACAAAAAAAAGAACATATAAAGTTGTTTTGTAGATGGAATTGTTATAGAATTTACAATGAGTTACAAATGTAAATGTTTTCAATAGTGGGTGTTTTCAAAGGTATTGCACCATCACAACCTTCACTTTTGTTTCTGGTTGTGAAATTCAGATACAGATACAGATAGATATAGATATAGATATAGATATAGATATAGATATAGATATAGATATAGATATAGATATGGATAGTCAGTAGGTGACACTGCCAGAAAAGAAAAAGGAAAGCTATAATATAATTTGATGAGTTCTTCTCAGCTAACTCCAAGGGTCATTGTAAAGTTTTCTTTGGCAGGATGTACGTGAGCGTGTACTCCTCGACACTACTGGATAACATAAGCTACAACTTATTTATCCTCCTACATGAGGAGTGTTAGTTGCAGTTCATATGTGTTTCTTGTTCTGAAATTCAGTTCTGTGTTATATGGTTAGTCTTAGCTGAAAGACTAACTTCATATTCTAGTAAGTAGTAATGTATCAATATCTTATTGGTTCTTCACAAAGCAGAGAATGGGAGCAAAATAGAATAGAGAGGTAGTGGCGGCAGGGGAGGGTCATGGTAGTTGGTAGTAAAGACACTGCATATTACTTTGAGTGATATGGGAAGCCATTGGAGGGTTTGGAATAGAGAAGTGATATAATCTGGATTCTCTTTTAAAGGAGTCACCTTGATTACTGAGTTAAGAATAGACTGTAGAAGGCAAGGGCAGCAGCAGGAATGTCAATTAGAAGACTGTAATAGTCCAGGAGAGAGATGATATAAGTTGGATCACAATGATGGAGGTGGAGAGAGATATTTTAAACATAGAGGCAACAGGATTTGGTGATGGACTGGATGTCTGAGAGAAAGAGAGAAAGTAGTTGAGAGTATAAGGTTCTGGCTTTGGAACAAACAAAACGATAGTAGCCATTAACTGAGATGAGGGAGAATCCTTGAGGAGCAGGTTTTAGGAGGCAGATTTGGGTTTTCTTTTCAGATGTTTTAGGTTTGAGAAGCTTATTAAATTTCCAAGAGCAGAAGGCAGCATTTGGTGGAGGACAGAATCAACATTTCAGGTAGTCTGGAGTTCAGTGGAGAGGGCAGAGCTAAATATAAGAATTTGGATCAGAATCAAATAGTGTGACATGTTATGTTTCTATAGAATATTGACTAAAGCATTACTTATGAAAGGGTGACTTTTACATTATTTCCTTTTGAGTTGACTTTTTTTACTTTAGACTCAAACTATTATACTTTAAAATATTTAGCTGTTTTAATTTAATCTTTACCTCTTTACTAGTATTTATTACAAGTATCTATGCTTTATGTATCTCCAGATTAACTTTATCCCTGGTTTCTAGCCCAGATGCTCAATATGTATTTGGGAATTACATGAATATTATGTCTTTGTTATCTTTAAAATGGAATCTAAAATGTCCTCTATATAGTTTGGTATGGTTTGTGAATATCTTAAGTCTTAAATTTCCTCTTGAGAAACTAATCTCTCACATCTTATGAAAGGTATTGTAAAAATACAATTCAGGAAATCAAGCAACCTATCACGTGAAGAAATCTCAGGCCAGAGGCCACTAATGAGCCCCCTTCCCATGCTGGTCTGCATACCAGTCATAACCTAATGCAGAACTGAGGTCCTGGTAGTGCTTGGGATGGCAATGGGTCTAAAAGTTCTGGCCAAGTAAGCCAAAGATTAACCATGATAACACTCAAGAGGCTATAACTATCATAGTAGATCTGTGGACGTGGGTTAATAGGTGATGGCTTTAGGAGTTCTAGACCAAGTGCAATCAAAAGAACAAGTAAAGTGTCCATATACTTTGACTAATTAGCCCAGGTAAGGTTTGGAATAGTTCTTTACTGTGTTCTTCAGGAATGGAGAAGACTTAGGATTTGGTTGGTTCTCTAAGATCACTCCAAGGTGGGACAGGAATATTCTGAGAGAGCCTAGGAATTGGAGGGAAAATAGTACTTGCTTAGACACTTTTTGGCATTTTGTATCTGATACCTTTGAATCCATTAAAGTCAGAAGGAAGATGGAACTTAAAGGAAAACAGAAATGTTGTAACTTCACTACTTGGATTCTGGCTTTCTGTACACCATTCTACTTAGCAATGGTTTACTGAATATCTACTCCATATTAAGGACTGTGACTTATGAATTGGTTTTGTTACTATTCTTGTTAAGTGCAGTGTATAAATTTATTAAAAATTAGAAAATAATTCTTAATTACTGTTACAATCATGAATTCAAAGCAGCCAACATCAATAGCAGTTTGGTTAACTATAGGCAAAATTTTCACAGTGAAGTAAAACTATTCATTGAAATAGGATTTTAAGACAATAAGTTGATATAAAAAGTTTTGCTGCCATATGTGACAAATGAGTCTTCTTTACAGAGAAATATCCTTATGTATTGCTATTAAAAATACTATAAAATAGAAAAAAATGAATAAAATAATTAAATTATTCAAATAAGAAATATGTGTGGCTGATAAACATGAAAACCCTGAATGTTATTAGTTATAAAAATTTTGCAACTACAAATGATCACAAATACTATTTTTCCTGCTAACATTTTATGACTTGGGTTTTGAAACTTGTATTATTTTTATCTATCCAACTATCACATGAATTGAATATGAATTAACCAAGTAGACAAGGGGGTTGAGGGTCTGAGAGGAGAGCACTATAGAGGCTTGAAGTAGTATTCTGTGTTGAGAACCATATGAAAAGTTAAGCAAAGCTGGAGTTTACAATGCAAGTGGGAGCAAAAGAGTGTATGTAAGGCAAAGTAGGAAAGGTCAAGATCATAGAAGACATTGGGTGTTCTCATGGTGCAGACCTTTGAGTATATCTTGAGGATGACCAGGAGTGAGCAGAAAAACTTTCTTTAGGAGAAATCCCAGTCAGATTAGAAATTTAGGAAGAATACTTTGACCCTACAGGCAGGGTGAAGCTGAAGACAGGATGACCACCCGGGCACTACAGGTGGTCCAGTGAGATGGGGGAGCTTGAACCTAGCCAAGGAAAAAGGGCTGGAGAGGAGAGCAAAGGAACTACAAGCAACCTCTGCAGCACTCCTTCCTGAGTTTACAGGCTTAACGTGATATACACTTACATGCAAAGGAAAACACCACCGAGGACACACTTAGACTCTCTTCAATTTTAATATACATTCACCTTCAAAGTTAAAATGCCTCTTCCCTTTTGTTTTCATTGGCATCACTGGTGGTGGGCGGGGAGGGGGGCAGGAGGCTGTTAATCCAGAGCTGGGCGTAGCTTGTGGTCAATACAATTTGTGGGTTTCTTTCTGCATGTCACTGTGGTTAGCTGGTCCTCACCCTGGCTGGAGGTATCTGATAATGCAAGGATTTGGACCCAAGTTGTAGGTACCTCCTATCTTAGGATTCCTGCGCAGACCCTTGGGGAGTTTCCTGGAACCTTGTACTCTATTGCTACACTCTAATGAGCTCTACTCGAAATGGTAGCCAGAGAGAGACTTGGGCTCTGAGGAGAAAAGAAGCCTATAGTCTCAAGAAAGACTGAGAGGGTCTTTAAATTCTCACTTGCAATTTATTTTTTGCTCTTCCATGAACATAATACATCTGGTTATTGCGCTCCTAATTCGTTCTGCATAGAATGAGGGTAAGAAACATAGTTTATAGCTATTCCTCCTCCATTATTTCATTCTTTAAAAAAAATATTGCACACAATTTCACAAGTAGACCAAGAAATGTGCAATTTCACTTTTAAATTATAAATTATATTTTTATTGCTTAGGAAAAACTTTGTGACTAACATTTTTTAAATTACAGAGAATAGTTAGTGGCTCTAACTATAGTTTGGTTAGTGGATCTATTTTCAATATTCAGAAATGACTGATGTGTTTTATGTTGGGTATAAACTGAGCCCCTTGGAGCTAGTAAGAGAGCATATGAGTAGTCATTTGGCAAAAACTAAAAGTCAAGTATTGAAATAAAGAAAAAGGAATTCTTTGCTGGGTAGTTGGGAAAAGTCTGTAGATGTAGGGATGGACATGTCAAAGGTGAAGGTGTAGGGAACACAGATCCACAGGGAGTGGGAGTTCTCTAGATATTTTATAAATAAGGGATCTGAAACCCAAAGCAGTTAACTGCCTTGGCTAAGACACATAGCTGGTTGGCAGCAGAGCCAAGATAAAAACTTACCTCTCTTGACGCAAAGTTCATTGCTTTTTCCAGTATCCCATTCACCGTGTGGCTAACTTTGGAGCTGGAGTTGAATAACCATGAAGCCACATAGACAAGGACACCAGAATAGGAAGAGTGGTAACATTCTTTTAGAAAATAAGAAAAACAACTGCAAAACTAAAAAAAAATAGATCTGATTAATCTTTTCAGGTTGTAAGAAACAATAGCTGTCTCTCTAAGCATGAAAAGAGGAGAAAGAGGAGGAGATGTTACTGGCAGAAGGGTGTTCTGGGTCATTATTTGGTCTTTAGCTCAGGAAATTGTGTTAAGAATTCAACTTTAAGAAAAACCTTCAGATGATATTTCTCTCTCTCTCTCTCTCTCTCTCTCTCTCTCTCTCTCTCTCTCACGCGCACATGCACGCACACACACACACACACACACAAATGGCAAAGGATGAAAAAGTTCAATTAAGAAGCTTATCTGATAAAGACTGTAGCACATTGTTAAATAATTATATTGCTCTTCTAATTGCCAGGAAGAGGGTGGAGATCTGTTAAAAACGGTACAATAGACAAGGCACTACAAGGATCCCAGATAACAGCCAACAGAACTGGTTATAAAAAGATTAGAAGCACTTGAAGTTCACCAAACAGAAGGAACAGATAACACACATCTGCAGGTTCTAAAGGCCTGAGTGAGAGAACTGGTGAGCCTAAGACTGCAGCCTACACAGTATCAAGTGGAAGTGAAGTAAAAATGTGAGTCCCTCAGATGTCAACTGTCTAAGATTTTTTGGTAAAATAATTTTCTCAACAAAATTGGTTTGAATGACTGGACTTCAGTTTTGGATAGTGTTCTGAAACTGAGTAACAAGACTCTTAATAAGTGTGAGAAAGAGCACTCCAGGGACCTATGATTCATAAAACTTGAGTGTAGTTTTCTAACAAAGTGGAAAATAATATACAGATATCGAGCATCTTGTATAACCAGGCACTCTGCTAGAGTCTTAATTCTAAGACCCTACTAGCTTATGTGATATTATCCCTACTGTATAGACCTCCGAAAGGGCTAATTAATTTAGATGAGGCCATTCCGCTAATAAATAAGTCATGGAGCTGAAACTATTCCTGGTTGCGTCTGATGCCTGCCCCTTTCTCATACACCACAAAGTAGATCAATGGAAAAAGTTATAACTTCTCATTTTCTTCTCTGTCAAAGATGGAGCTGAGGAGCTGAAGAAGATGCTTAGAGAGGGCAGGTCAGTTCATCTTGTATTGGTTAATGTGTGCTTGACTCTACAGGAAATGATATGCTACAAAATTTCCCAAGTAGTATTTAGGGATACTTAGAGGTTGCCAGACTCTGAGTCCCAAACATTGTACAAATAGCTATGGTTCCCCTATAACTAACTATAGGATGAAATTTAGCATCCATATTCTACATCCTGGCATTCAAGACCCTTACCAGTCTGCCTCCAATTTAGCAATTTCACTTAAACAATTTTTATTGTGACTATATCAAATAAATAGAAAAATACATATACACTGTATAAGATATGAAAATTTATGAGTAGCTTTTATATTCTAAGCACAGTGATCAGTGTTTTCTTCCAATTATCTATTTGATCTCCACAAGGATTTAAGGTAACCTTATTTTATGAAGGAAAAAGCAGACTGTGAAGGTACGTAGCTTGTAGGAGAGAGAGGGATCTGAATTTCCATCTGTCTGAAAGAAGGGCTATGTGCTCCTGTTTGGTAAAACATGTCCTCCCAAATGCTGCTTAGGCATGTCATCTTTTTCCTGCTCTATCACCTTACTTACGGTCCTTGACTACAAAGGTGTTGCTATTCATCACAGTTGTCCTGGGGAAGAAGTGGTAGGAAGCCAAGATTTATGCATGGGGATGGTGACAATCTTGCTATTGTTTATTTGCTTTAGGCAAAATAAACCTTCACAGTTGGGAACCACATATTGTTTGATTCCTGATAGGGTTGACAGTTTAAGTCAACTAAAATAGACCTAAAACATTATGCGTTGTTTACATGAAATGTAAGTCTAAATGTGTGCCCTGTATTTTATTTGTTAAATCAGGCAGTCAACATTTCTGAAGAGAAAGGCTTCCCATTGCATCCCATTCTTGAAATAAAAAATAAATGAAAATAGCAAAAGCAAACACAGAGTCAGAAGCAAAAGAGAACCTGATCCCTAAATATACAGAGCAAAACTCTGCCCTTCCTCAGTTCTCTCTCTGGCTCTTGTACTTAGGGCATCACAGTTGAGGCAAGTGCTTTTGGGAAAAGATCTGTGTGAACTAGAACTTGAACTTCTAATTCTGTGTGAGCCTGAGCAATCCATTTAATCTCACTGAATTTATTTTCTCATTTGTAAAATTAAAACAGTCAAGAGAACCTGAGATCTTTCCAGTTCTAAAAATATTCTCCTTTTCAGAAAGAAAGTGAAAGGAAATAAAAATTTGGTGAACATATATTGAGTTCCTGGTATTATACATGATACTTTAATATCTTACCCTATTTAATTCTCAAAATCATTTAGAGAAGCAAATTGTATCATCCTTGTAATCAGTGCATGGCTATTTCTCAGTAGTAACCTTCATTTTCCCCTATTCCCACTTTGAATAAAGACTACGCACTTAGATGCTTTGTAGAAATGGGTAAAACTGCACAACACGTTAATGAGAAATAAATAGCTTATTAAAGATTTGGTGGAGTGGGAAGTACCACTACCACACCAGATCTCTTCTTGTTCTTAATTGTGAAATTCCACTCTGGCATCAGCTACAATTTTTCTTTTCAATTCTCAAGTTCCTTTCTTACAGACTCTTACCAATCATATTGTTTCCAGTCTGCTCTTTCAATGGGGTTAGACACAGAAATTAGGTAGAATTCAAGCAATTTTAAAGTGTGGACAGGCAGTTTGAATTGGATAAATGTCACCAAAAACTGTCTTTTGAGCACTGAAAGCTTCTGGCTGACTTTAGCTAATGAGAAGTTATTTAACTTTCATTGATAAGTAATTCAGTTAAGGGGGAAAAACTGAATTTAATGAAGCAAAAAATGCGCACAATAACTTTATATTCTGTAATACGTCTATGTGTTGTGCTGTAACAGTGATAGTGTTAGAAGCTAAGTTTGGGAGCATGAAATCATGTAATAGAAAGTCTTCTGAATCTGGCTCCTCCCACATAGCATAATGCTCTTGAAATTCACTTGTGCATATCAGTACTCTGTTATAAAGCAGTATGTCTATTATATGGATATACCACAATTTATTTATCTATTCACCAGTTGTTGAACATTTGGGTTGTTTTCAGCTTTTGTTAACTATGAATAAAGCTGTTCAAAACATGTGCCTATAGGTTTTTGTGTGGAGGTATGTTTTTTATTTCTCTTGGGTAAATTCCTAGAAATGAAACTGTTACATTGTATGGTTAAGTTTTTTTTTTTTTAATTTAACTCTTCTAAATGCGATTGTGACATTTTACATTCTCATCAGCAATGTATGAGAATCTCGGGTACTCCACATCCTCATCTATAATTCCAATTTTAAAATTTTAGACTCTCTGACGTAACAGTATTATATAATGGTTTCAATCTGTATTTTCCCAATGACTAATGATATTGAGCATATTTTCATGTGCTTATTTGCCATATGTATACCTTCTTTAATGAATTGTCTGTTCAAATCTTTGCCTATTTTTTTTTAATTGGGTTGTTTGAATTCTTATGAGTTTCGAGCTATCTTTTACATATCCTGGATGCAAGTCCATTAACAGATATGCATTTACAAATATTTTTCCCAGCGTGGTTTGCTTTTTAACTTTCTTAATGTCATCTTTCAAAGAGCAGGCATTTTTTTTATCCAACAAAATCCAATTTACCAAATTTTTCTTTTACGGTTTATGATTTCTATGTTCTAAGAAATCTTCACCTAACCCAAAGTGATAAAGATTTTCTCTTATTAGTTTTTTTCTAGATGTTTTATAGTTTTAGCATTTATGCTTAATTTTGTGAGCTATTTTGAGTTAATTTTTGTACATGGTGGCAAAGACTGTGGTTCATAAATTCCTTCTGAAAGAGATGGTTATTCTGAGAGCATTGTTATGACTACTGGCCACACCAGCTTTTGGGGTCAAACTTCTAGGCAACAAGCTTTGTGTAGAAAAGCGTTAACTATTCTACATGTACCCATTCAGCTCAAAAATCCCTCTCCCTAGGGACTGAGGGGCAGCTTCAGTCTAATTTTCCTCAAAAACTAAAGAGCATATTGGTGACTTTCTAGTTAAACACTGTTACCTAGAATACTGATATCAAAAGGAGCTGCGACATCAAGATTTTCATACTGCTATTGGATTGAAGGGGATTACATTCTTGAAATGATAATGCTATTGAGAGTGAAGAAAACAAAGCAGAATACAGCAATTTAGAAGCAATTAACTACATTATCCTCCTATAATCAACCAGTAAAACATAGTTGATCTGAAAGTGAAGAAAGGGTTATTAGATCCAAAATCCTACATATTTCATTCCAGATAAGCAAAAAAATTAGGACTAATAAAATGGGACTGTCTCCACCAAGGAAGAAGGCATTTGACCTGACAGTCTTGCTTAAATATTTTTCATTAACTTTTAAAAAATTCTTTTTAATGACATTTGATGTCTTCATCCATGAAGGAACAGTTATTTGTAATGGTATCTGTAATATAGCTCTTTTTAATGCTTATTAGATTAGTTTTGCATTCATATTCTCTTGTAAATACTAATTAATGTAACTTGATGCTTAAAATGCCTAATTTATATATCTGAACTGCTTGAAGTCGACTTTGATTTTGAATCGACTTACTTTACCTACATTGACATGTCATAGCAGCAAGTGAATACTTAGATCATACTGTAATCCCTGATG
This sequence comes from Macroglossus sobrinus, assembly GCA_004027375.1. Classification (NCBI taxonomy): domain Eukaryota; kingdom Metazoa; phylum Chordata; class Mammalia; order Chiroptera; family Pteropodidae; genus Macroglossus; species Macroglossus sobrinus. Next base: position 122,878 of record PVKZ01000970.1, read on the forward strand.
TAAAGATTATGGGCAGGGAGAACACAAAAGGATACAGAAGCTCATGAGACTCCAGTGTATATTCTCTGACAATCTCTTTGTGAACTCAGAGGATCTGATCTAGCACTCAACAGCCCATGTCCTTCTAATCAAGATAATCCTGTTGGAGCTCAAATTCAAGTTAAGTGCCCACCCTCTCATTTGGAAAGACATGATGAAGAGTTAACCTTACAATACAAAAATGTTAACATAAGATAAATCTTCATAGAACTGTAATAGACTTTCATTCTTCAGAGATATAGCCTTTCTTTTAGTCTGGCCACTGTAAATCTGATCCAAACTGTATTTATGCAGCATTCATTTTGTAGGAAAAAGAACTGTTACCAGTGGATGTTTTGGGGAGATAATGGAGCTCAAACCTCAGGGCCTTTCATTTGCATGGGTCCCTTCTATACATTCATACATAATTTTGTTTCTTACTTAAAATTATTTTTCTTAAAGGTGGCCCCAATATTACATAAGCATCTGGCCCATAAGACCTGGATTTGTCCAGCTGTCACTAAAAATGGGGATTCTACCTGTGGATGGTGTGAAGAAAACAAGTGATTGAAGGTCTTTTCTAGCCCGCACACATCTAAACATTATTTTTTCGTTTCACTGCTTATGCAGCTTAGTTTTATTTTTAACTCTACTTGTTGCCTCATAGTTTGCATGATATGTTTGTCCAAAAAGCATTTCCCTAGTCTGAATTTCCCTATGTCAGGCTGGTCTATCTCTCTCTAATATTTTAGGGAAAACCATGAACACCTCCTTTAATAATGTGGCAGCCAGGCATTGCTCAGGCACTCTGCACACATTTATCTGGTCTAGTGTGGGCAGGCAATCAATACTCAGCCTTGCTTGGGGTTTGGTAGGGCTGTTAAATACCTATATATATCTGCAAATCTCAAGTTCGCCTCATCCTTGGAGTTATGTGTACCTGTTGCATAGAATTTGCAAGTATTTCTCTCTCCAGTCAATTGTCTCCCCAAACATTATCAAGGGCATTGTTGGAAAATGTTGTGTGTTTGAGTGTCATAGAATTTCAAACACTACAGGATTTTGGGGGTGAGACTGAGAAGATGGAAGTGTGAAAAGTTAGTGCAAATTATCTTGTTATTACAGAAAGTCAGCATTTTAAAAAATAAAAGTGAACATGTCTTTTCCTGGACTTGGAGACCCAGCTATCTTTGATGATTTTAAAAAGCTTGCAGGGGGGCAGGCACTAATAGCTATGCAAACATTTGAAAATGTATCACCTTGTTTGAATTAAGGGAATTTTAACACTGTCAGGTTGGGTGGGCACTGGTAAAATCTATTCATGATTGCAGTACTGTGATGCTGCTGGCAGTTTACAAACCCATTTTCCCACCTGCTTGATGGCTAGTTTCTGGATGGAGTCAAGGACTTGTTTCCACATTGCTTCAGCACTCCCATGGCTGGCTTTTCAAGTGCAGTTGAATGGAACACACTGTGGGAAAACCACTATCCCATGCTAATTTTTAGAGCCATTAGAAATGAAGAGAGTGTCCCTCTCCCTGCTATGCATGCTGGACAAGAGCTTTTTTTCACCAAGACTATCAGAAAGGCCCATCACTTACAAACATAGGCCTCTGGTTACAAAGTAAAGTTCTGAATATGCTCTACAATTCCAGAGTCTGCCTCTGCTGTCCCTTCATAGACTTGATGTTCCTTGACTTCAGTGGATGTCCGGCATGAGGGAGGACTTTGGGATTTGTTTTTAAAGAAGTTTAGTGTTTTAAATTGGTAAGGCCGGGAATTATCCAACATACCCACTGAATAGGTCCTTTTCTTTTCAGGCTCCTAGGAAAATAAGATGTCTATTATGACCCAAGGAGGAGGCAATAAGTAATTATTAAGATAAATAATTTTATTCACATAAGAATATTTTTTTTCCCTCCATGCTTGCTTATTTAAAACTCTGAGCCTACATGTAACATCCCAATGTTCTTTGTAAAGAAAGATTAAGTCCCTACCCTTTCCATCTGTTTCCTCTTCTTAAAAAAGTTCTCAGGCTTTCTTCTTGCCATTTTTCCTGAGATCAAGTCAGAGGTACACAGATAAAGACTGACTTAAAAATAAGCACACCAGGGCAAAGAAGTGAAAAAAGAAAAAAGAATGGCGGCCTAAGAGAATGTGGAAGTTTACAGAATTGATGTACCTCCTGTAAAAATCTTAACTGTTCAGAGAGTCTTGGTTTCATGGAATGCCTCTTTGGAACAATTTTTTTTTTCAGTGGCTGCAGTACATAAAGGCCACTGAAACTTGCTGTTCCCCTGCCCCCACTTTTTATAACTCCTCAAGTTTGGGTCAGTTTTCATGCGTCTAAGCCCGGGTGGCAACTCTGCTTTAAATGCCATTTCATGCCTGATAAAATTTCATTAGGCATTTTAACTTTTAATTTCTTTTTATTGACTTATTGTGCAGATGGAGGGAAATGTTTAGAAAGGGAAAAAAAATTAAACAGGGATTTACTGAAGTCATGTTTCAGTAAGGAAGGAAATACCATTGACTTTATTACAGCTGCCTAATGTTTTCCACAAACTGTAGAAATAATGCGTTGTATCTTGGTGACCTACAATAGCAGCTGACTGCTTGCACATGATGGAAATGCAATTTGGGTTTGCTAAAAATTAACTATTTAATGCCCTGGTGTCCATGTCTCACTGTATCTGTGTCTGGTTTGTTCTATATGCTCTTTTCAATTTGTGGGCAGTCATTTGCTACGGATTTGAACGTGGTGTGTAGCTTCCTGAGAAAGAGCTGGGGTCAGATTGGAAAAGCCCACACCAGACCCCATGTGTGTGTGTTTGCTGTCCTAAGAACTGATGTGAAGACTTCTTCTGCCCCCTTGCTGTGCCTCCTTCACCTGCACCCCATCCCCCACCAGCCAACCCAGCCCAGACCCCCTCCCTTTTGTCCTCCCTCCCTCTCTTAGCTGGATCTTATCTGGTGTGTTCAGTGATGTGATAAAACAAAAAGGGAAGTTTTTGATTGCACAAACACACCCTTTGGAGGGATTCCAGCTAGAGAAGAGTCCGTTAAGGAAAGCAAGAGCAGTGAAGGGAGACCCAGGTGCCAGGACTGAGGAAAATGCAAGCTGAGAAGGAAAAAATAATAACATGCTAGAATGGCGGTGGTGGTTTCCAGAGGTCTGGAGGGTGGAGGGAGTTCAAAAAGGAGCTTGCCTAATGAGCCCTCTCTGAAGATTTACTGCTATGGTTGCTGCTAAGAAGAAGATCCAGAGAAAAGATGTTCTGCCCTGACTAGCTTCACAGGAAGTCAGACAGGGTTTGTACTCTCTGGCAGACAGAGGAGAGAGACTGAGCCGGCAGCATCTAAGGGACTTTCAGTTTAATTGTTTTTAAAGAGCCCCCTTCCAAAAAGCATTTGTGACCCTTATATACATATAGATATATACAAGTTCTTGAGGCAGAGGAACAAACAGAGAAAACATTCTGGATGAAAGCCATTCCCTAGTTTGTCCTAAGGATGACCACATCGATTTCCGGTAATACCATTTCCTCCCCTGACTGCACCTCTCGTGTAGCTCAAGGCTCATCCTGCAGCCATCAGCCTTTTGGCTGAGAGGACGTGACAGACCATCCGTGGAGGGTGGAACGCCCTCTGTCCTCTATTCAGTGGATTGGGGCCTGGCCTCTCCCCGATTTCCCCTGTAGGACCCAAAGGCCCTCTAACTGCCAGGGACTCAAAATGAAACTCTGCAGTGCAAATACCAAGATAGTGGCAGACTGCACTCAAATGGGGATGCTCTCTTCCTGCAGAAGGAGTTATAAGTATAGGAAACACCATATTTCAAGAAAATGAACTTCATCTCATGTTTGGAGGAAATATGATGACTGCCATTTACTTATGGGGAAAAGGAGGCTTAGTGAGAAGTGGTATGTTTGGAAACAGAAATATTTGGCCTTAAAACACTCCTATCCATTATGACCACTGGAGCACACATGCACCCGGCTCCCATCGCCTGGCTGATGTCATCTTGAGAACTCATTCTGGGTAATAAATCAGCAACCTTCAAGGGGAAGAAAGACAAATGGAGTTCTGGGTGTTTTCTCACAAAAGACAGGAAAGCAGTCCATCTGGTCCACCGTGTAAATCATATCAAGTGAGGCAGAATATGGAAAAAGATCCAGAATTTGGGATTTCTACTTCATTCTACAAATAGGCTGAACCAGGCTTGAATAAAGTAAACTCAACTCACCAGGAACGTCAGGTAGATCCAAGACAGGACTGAGTGCAGCCATGGTGTGGGGAGAAAGGCAAAGGAATTCGCGGATGGCAGACACAGGTTCTTTGGTTACTTTTCTTTTAAAGACAAAGAGAAACAGAAGTGCAAGGAGGGGAGTCCCCCTTCTTCACTCAGTGGTGTGTAGCAGCAGGTAGAATGCCGTGTGAGGGGAGGTTGCTTGGGACAAGTGACTGTGGACACCACTGCCAGCGGTTCTTCAACCCGCAGCAAGCGCCTCGCAGTGTTGTGCGCGTGCTCGTGCACGTGCACGTGCATGCATGCATGCGTGCGTGTGCGTACTCGTACGTGTGCGTGGGTGCATGCGTGTGCTCGTGTGTGTGCTTGGGGAAAGACTAAGAGGGAGACTATGAGATTCACAAACATGCAGAGTAGTGTATTTCATTGAGACATGCGTCTGCTTTCTTGAATGAATAGGTGATAAAAGAACTTCTCCCCATGGAACCGTAAGTAGGAAATAACTCCATTAACATCTGTTTTCATAAAAAGAGAAGACTGTTAGTTGCCTACTAAACATGTTTTCCCTTTGTTTCTTAATAACAGAAACTTGGGGGCTGAGGTACAGTGGGAGAGGTAAGTTGCCTATCCAAAGATTTTATTTCTTAACCTTCTTTGATGCTAAATTCTGGCCAATAAGAAGTCAAATAAATTTATTTGGTAAAATATCTAGGAGTTCCTTGAAAGAAAGGCAAATGGCAGCTCTCCTGCCATTGCGAAGTGCAAAGCTAGATGCTGAGGACGTCAGAGCAAAAAGATAGAAGTAACCTGTAACTCTAATGGCATCTTTTTGGCAGCATAAAGACTCTGGATTTCCTCTCCCAGATTTCTTTTACAAGAAAGAATAAATCCCTAATTTATTTAAGCCACTGTGACAGGATCTGAGTTCCTAACAGGCAAAGCCAGTTCCTAACTGATATAGAAGGCAAGCTGCTTACTTTTTTCTCAGTTCATTGGTAGTACACTTGACACAAAGAAGTAAATACTATAAAGCAAGTCAATGAACAGAAGGGGTAGATTCTAACTCAACACTATTACATTTAACCTTTAGATGTGAATGTAATAACTTAATGTCACATACCCTTTTGAGAAACTGTAGGAAGCTATAGACAATCTTCTTAGGGAAATACATATATATACATCTACAAGGAATATCTTCACACACAATTTTATGGAATCAGTGAATCTTGTCCACAGAACCTTTGTTAAGAATTATTGTTTAGGTTGCAATTACTTTAAAAGTCAGAAAAGAAGAGACTAGATCTGGCTTGGCTAGTGGTCTGTGCATTTAGAGTCTTTTTCTCATTGAAGCTCAGGATTATATTAGGTTACCTCTTTCCAAGGCTTTTTAGGAGAGCAACGTAAATTTGTTAGATTTGGAACTGACTGGTGAGACCATTTGGTGTGGGAGAAATCAGATTCTACTCTGAGGCCTGGTAAGGCCCCCCAGGACCCGGGGATAGAAAGGGCCATCACAGGGAGCTTCAAGAGGCTTCTGAGGCTAGCTATAGCCCAAGGTCAAACAAACAGGCAAGCTGAGTAAAACAAGCAAACAAACAAGCAAGCTGATTTCATTATGCAAACCCAAGCAAAGGATTTTGGGAAGGACTTTGTGGCCAAATGTGAACTGATTTGGAGAAGTATCCACTTTTATTCATTAGATTTTAGTAGATTTTAAATAGTTTTACAGGATCCTGTATAACAGTTTGTGTGACACACTGACAAGACATTCTGAATAGTTGGTTGGTTAATGAAAATGTAACAAGATATTTTACTTATAGGGCAGCTGTTCCATTGTTTGGGCATTCCATTTCAGGCTGGTATGAGCTGATCTAGTCCAAAGAGGCTTTACTGAAAGAATGTTGTAATAAACAGTGTCCATTTGGGTGAATTTACCTAAATAGTTTTTTGTGCATTATGTCTGTTGGGAAAGACATGTGATATTTTGGAAGCTGTTTTGCATTGATTTCCAAGCAAAGTACTCCTCTCACAAAATTGTAATTAAATGATGCCATAGAACAGGCTTAATCCAAGTTGTAAAGGTATTTAGGTCCTACTATATTAATCCCACGTTGGAGGACATGTATAATTCTTTACTTTGGAACTTTATCACGCATGCTTTTCTCTTGAAATATTTGCATATCTTTCATTCTGTTTAAAAAACAAAATCTCACAAACAAAACAATACATATCCTGATTCTGTTCATTTCAACCTCCAAGATTACATGAGGAATAACAACATAGTGTTTGTAGAGCATTTTCTCTTTTTCTTTTTGGCAAACTAGAATATTCTGAGGCTATTGTTCTCAAATTTCAGTATGCAAAAGAATACCTATGGAGCATGCTAAAATTCAGATTTGAGGGCCCCTCAGGGCTCATATTCAGGGGATCTGTGGTACAGTTGGTAGTTGTTGTGTTTTAAAAAAGCTACAGTTTGCATTATAGAGCCAAAGCCTCTTTTGATAAAAGCGTGAAATTATTTGCTTTCTTTATTTGATTCTATTTGAAGACCTTGGAATGCCATGCAAAAAAATTGAAAACAATCTTGTGCTAGATAATAATGGGGATAGTGACATCAAGGAGAATCTAGGAGGGAAAAAGTTTGATTCTTATAGCTGCTTTGCCCTGGGTAAAATACAGTTACATTTGACAACATAAGAAATCATATATACGCTAGAAACATATTTGATGCTCAAGTCATTGGGGTGAATTCTGATACACCTCATCATTCTATGGTGCCTCTTAGGATTTGAAAAACCCTTCTCAGACTAGTCAAGTGATGATTTAATTGATGACAATATCAGGAAGAAAAACTTTTAAGCATTTCTCAGATGTTATTCCATCTGCTTCATGTCATAAACCCGCAGATGGTCTCTTCTCTCTTTACGAGACTTCTAACATTTTTGTTTTACAATATTAGGAATTATAATATATACAGTATGCTTCTCTGAAAGTGTCATTTATGTTTGTAATATACTGTCCTTTGACCTAGAAGCATGTATCATGTAAATTATAGATGTCTTTTTTTTTTTTGTATATATGTGGAGGGTCTCAAGTACTTGCTGTCTGCTTATACCAAACCTTAGTGTGCAAAGAGTTTTTCTCTGTATGTTTGACTATACTTGTGAGAAGCAGGGCAAAGCTGGGTGGAGGAATGTGCCTCCTCCTGAGAGAGGCCTACACTGAATGGTGGGGAGTGGGGGTATTTCATGGGGAGACTGATATTCCATAGTAAACAATGCTCCAGAAAGAGAAAAGTCAAATCAGGAGAACCCCAATGCATTCATCATCAGGGAAATGGGGTGTGGATATCCAGAAATGAGAAGAAAGGCCAGGATGATAGAAAGGGGCAAAGCTAATAAGAAAGGTGATACAGAAATGAGAGGATTCAGGCCACTTTCTATGAGTGAGTCTTAGATTCTCAGGACTTATTTTTAGTAGCATTCCAATTCCAGATAATACAAGCCTTTGTGGGTCACATTTTAAGTAATCATTCAGGGCATCTAGCTCGTTCAACTACCTCCAAAAACAGGATGTATAGCAACTTGGAAATCTCATCTATTTATTCACAGAAGTCATTAGAAATATCTAAAAGGAACTTGCACCTAATACCTCAGGTGATTTTGCTACAGCTTCTTTGTTGGTTTCAGCCACTCTTGAAGGCATTGAATGGTACCACCATCCTACAGCCACTGCCCACATCAGGGCACTAATGCCTTCACCAGGGATAGAGGTCCCTTGATACCTTTCAAGCTGCCAGTCCTTAGCATGCATGTGTGTAGGGCAGTGAGTACAGGTGTCCCATGCAGTCTACATGGATTCTGAGGCTTCAAACCAAGTCAATGAATGCCTGCATGGGGAAGTGGGCCCTAAAGCTCTAAATGCATTTTGGGGAGGGGACTAGCATGGTTGTGGCACATAGTGGACATTTAAATAGTTTGACTGAGTCAATCAGGTTCTAGTGATGGCGATGCAGACTATATTATTACTGAAGTTATTTGCATTATTAAATCATGGTACAAATCCTGAAGTGTTTCATTCATTCAACAAACTGCTGTTGAGCACCTACTATGTGTCAAGCACTGATTAGTACTTGCTATTAAATGTACAGTAGTATTAGAAGCTGATAATGGCTCTGTGCTTATGGAAGTTTGAATTTAACAAACTAAAAAATAATAATAATGGGATTTAAAATACTGGTGATTGTGTAGGGAGAGAAGTAAACTTCAGGTACCCTCCTACTCACAAATTACTGCATTTTATTTTTGGTGGGGTTTGGTGGGGACAATCGAGGAGAAAGTTTTAGGTGGATTAGGATATTGGGAGGAATCATGGTGAATAATGGATTAAAAGAGATAGGATTAAGTGGACAATTTAAATTATAAGTTAAAGATCATTCTAACCGAGTGAGTATAATCACATACAAGCAGCCCTAATTTCACATGGTATTTTGACTGAGGTTCAAGATTGCAGACTAGCTCCTCAAAGTAGTTGGGTCTCAAATTTAGTAAAACATGTCTTTATGGCCTGACTCAGGAATAGTCATTCCATAAAAAGGGATATTCTGGAAAAATGGAAATTGGCACTTAAGAATCGTATTGAATAAAGTTCTCTCTTCAGTAACCAAATACATGTACTTTCTTTTTCCTCTATTAATAAATTAGGATCTACAAAAACCTAATAAAATTACATAAAAATAAAATTATTTAAATCTTTACCAGTAACTTTGCATAAAACCACCACATGCCACCTAAAATGGGAATCTAAGAATAAAAATTTTTATTGTAAATTGAACAAAACCTAGGAACTTTGGAAGGGCTAATAAATTTTGTGCAATATAACTACGAATGAATTGGTTTTTTAAAAATTTAGGACTCATAAACAGTAACAGCCACTTCTACAGTGGACCAGCACTGTGGTAGGTACATTTGTAGAGATTTTCTCTTTTTTTCTCATTTAGTCATTGATATCATCCTATGAGGTAGGTTTTATGCTCATTTTACTGATAGAAAACTGTTACTTAGAGGGATTAAAAAGAGTGGGCAAAGTCATCTGCCCCAGTAAGTGGAAGCACCAGCATTTGAGCCTTTGGTCTAGAGCTTTTTCTGCTAGACTAAGTGGTGGCAACCAAAGTCTCTATTAAATGACAATTGTGGCAACTTAAATATTGCCTTTTTTTCTGAAAATAATTTGTAGTTTCTTTTTTGATTATAATCTACAAAGGATGTGGATCAAGTTCTTCCATGGAAGCAGTTAGTCTGTTCTTGAAGGGACTTTGAATCACCTTTATAAGACAAACCCTTAATAATCTGACCTCTGGGTTGCAAGGAAGAGAGAGAAAGTGTGGGCCAAGGGCAACAGAAAGAGGGAAGAATAATGATTAGCTTTTGGCTCAGCAGCAAAGAGTAAGAGATTCTGATTCCTATGAGAAATTTCCAAATGAAGGAAGGAGAGACAGATCCATGCTTAGTCCTTCAGTACCTGGTTACTGACCTACTGGGAATGCTAGTAGGACAGGATCAGGGCTGTTTATACTGGGGAGAAAGTGGGCGTTAGTGATTAGGTATCTCTTACAGCAGGAGGCTCACTGAAATGTAATACTTTGTATTCAAACCGATACAAAAACTAAAATAGCTAAATACTGTAAGGTTTTGAATGATTCTTGGAAATATATGACTTTTTGTTTCAAGTCTGTGCAGACAATATGTTCGTTTCCATTTCTATCCAGTGCAGAAACCAATGTGATAGACTTATTTTTTCTTAGGTACATGGTGCAGATTTGTATTGCATTTTGATAATATGAAATTCAGTAAGAACCAAGAATAACTGTAAGCTAAAACCAATCAAATAGGTATTAGAAATCCAGAATCAGTATTTACAGTATAGCTATGACCCAGGCTTCTGCATGACAGGTGTCAGACATGTTGTTGAATTTTAAAGACATTGCCCATTTGCAGAAAATGTGAAATAAAAATTTGAATTTACTATGTTTAGTTTCATTAAAATTTCTAACAAAATTACTTTCTTACTACCCATTTATTTCTATAAATTATATAAATTGATTTAAAATATAAAAAATAAGTGAAAATAAAGGATTCATTGGCCCAGAAGGTAGTGATTACTTTTTCCTGGTTTACTGAAGATTACTAAGCTCTATTATATCCCAATGTATATCAATAATTGAATGGATAAGGAATGAATTTAGACCTAATTAATAAGTATGTGAGGGATTTCCAAAAAGAATATAAAATAATAGAATGTAAAATAGTGAGGAGGTCAAACTGAGGGAGAAATAAATTTTAATTTTCAGTTTCAGGCCTTGAGAAATAGAGACAAACATGGCTACAGATTGTAGCAACCACTGTAGTCTTTTTAGCAGCAGAGAACTCTATGACTAATTCTGTCCTCATCGGTATTTCAAAGTCACATGGTAGATCCAATTCCACATGCAGTTTAGTTACAAAGTTGGAGACAAAGCTTTATATATCTACCGCTGTGTTATCTGAAAGAACATATTCCTTTTGAGAAAAAAGTCTTAAAACTGTGAAAAATAATATATTACACACCCAAAAACAACTTTTAATAAGTATACTTTTCGTTTCTTTAAGCCAGTTGCAACTCATTGCTTTGCAACTTGCAGTTTTATACTTTGAGCAAAACCAACACCTCACTTATTGTTGCCTCTGTCTGCTCAGTTGATAGTTTCAGTTTCCAAAGAGGCAACTACATCTAAATACAATATGCTTAAAATTTATGATGTCTGTACATGGATGTTTACAGCAGCATTACTTATATTACTAAAAACTTGGGGATAACTTAAATGACCATAAATATATGAAGGATTAAGTAATTACCTTCTATTTTGGGGGAGGTCTGAGTCAGAGCCTGCAGAAAGTGGCCCTGCAGGCTCCAGGAAAGCAACAACAGTTTTATCTGTAAGTATGTTTAGGGAGGCTGGAATCCCTCTGGAGGGCAAGGGCAAGGAGAGCGGCTTTGGCACTTCAGAAGCTATGAGGCTATGGGGTGAGGGGAGTACTCCATGTACCTTTGTGCTCCTGACTCAAGTCTAAGGGAAACCTCAGAATTAAAAGGCATTCCAATTCTGACTTAGCATCACCAATCAGCTAAAAACCATTTTTGGAAGGTGCTTCATCTAGCACTTACCATGTTAGTGTCCAAGTATGGGTGTATACCTAGGCATATATTTAAGAATAAATACTCCAGATTTTCATCTTTGCAAATAGATTGAGGTGGGGGAGGAGGTTGGGGGGGGGTGGATAATGCCTATTAGAACTTCAAGGGATTGGTTTTCACACGAAAGTGCTTCAGAAAGAGAAATTGCTGGAATTATCCAGTAGTGGTTTCTGAGGGACATTTACTGTGGATTCATATTTTAAATTTCATTCACTTGAAAGCCAATATGGTTAAATTAACCTAAATCTAAATTAAAAAAATTTTTTCTCAATTCTTCCAGGCCTACTTCACATCATCAAACTAGGCCCCGCTGGAGGCCCCATTAAAATGGCAGCTCCCACTGAGAGAGAGACAAAAGCCCCCTCTCTGAATGGGGAGGCTGAAACAGTGATGGACTCTCAGAACTGCTTTTTTTTTTTTTTTAATCCATTAAAAAAAGTTACCTCTGCATTGACTGTGAGAGAATATTTATTTAGCTCTCCACACTGTGGGAAACAGGCATTCTCCCTTATAAGGACACTCAGACCTTCTTGGGAGAGGAGAGAAATATGAATCCATAACATGGCTGAACAAATTCCTCCTCACATCTGAATTCATGGAATGTTTTGGACTTGAACAGCTTAATTTTGGTGTGGTCTGGGACAAATTAATATGACTCAAATCCTACCTCACACAGGAAGTTTCTCCTGATGAAGTGGGTGGGGTGAACACACTCACTTCCCTTAGAATTCTAACAGTCATCTCAGTTACATTTAGATGTAACAACTCCCCCAGCAAGGAAAAAAAAAACTTTAAAAAGGAACAGAGAAATCAAGAACAAACTAAAATATATCTTACAAAACCTAACTGTGCAGCGTTCAGCATGTGATTGTGTTAGATTTTAGCTATCTGAATGATATGTGAATTTTTATGCAATAGAGTAAAAGCTCCTAGAGGGTAGTCCAGCACCTTTGTCTTTGGGGAGTAAGTATACTAAATACAATTATTGCTCTTCCAGTGTTTCTCATGAAGCCCGTAGAATAGTTAGGGACTAACAAGGAAGTATTATCTCTTCTTCCATAACATGGACAAGGCTTTCACCTTCATACCTAATCAGATATCCCTGTTCTCAGAGAGCCACTCTGTTTAACAGTGAAGGACAATTACCTAACTCTTCAAGTGAACTTTGATGTCATCCTTTCCAGGATTAAATTTCTCTATTTTTGCAGAATAGGTATAAAAATAATTACTAGCATATATGGGAGTAGGTTCTTGAGTGAAAGCTACTGTAAATATCAGATATGTGCTGCAAATTTAGGAACCTACTTGCAGATTAGATTGTTTACACATATTATAGAAGGAAGTAGCAACAAAGATTACTTCTCAATGATCAGTAATAGAAATTACTTGTATTTGGCTTTGAAATGCATCCTATGGTCTACAGATTTATGCAGGTAATTATATTTGGGTTCAGTTAGTGTAAAAATTTGATTACTTTCCCTGAATAGCTGATAATTAGGAAAGATTCCCCAAGAAGCAAAATGAGTTGTTAGGCACTTAGGAAATGGAATGGCAAACAAGATGCTATTTTTGAGATGCCCTTAGGCTGATGTAACCGGATGAGGGTGTTAAGACCATGAACTGTGGACAGAATCAGCTGACAACACCACTCTGTGGGACTACCACTGTATTAGGGAGGGGTGTGTATGCAAAGTAGGACAGTGCTCCATTCCATACCTGGCTTTGCAGACCATATGTGTCTTTCCATGTGCATCTGTAGTACATTATTTTTCTATCAAAATAGTATTTTGGTCAAGAATCAGTAGGAGAAATGTGTAATTTATTATCACTGATAGGAGTCTCTGCAAAGAGTTTATCAATCAATGGTTTAATTTGTACATTCTTTATTCATTACAAAAGTTATAGACCTTTGGTGGTGGAAGGAACATTCTTGATGAAGGATGTGAAATGCTTTTTCTCTCTAGTAATGGATACCTTTTAAAAATAAAATAAAATAAAAGCCAACGTGAAATTTCAATATGTTAAAAAATACTAGGGCATCTTATCCAACTGAGGGAACATTTTGAGTTTTAGCTCATTTTGAACATCACTGTTCTAACATGGTTTTGAAACTTCCTGATCAAGAAGCTGTACAAATCATCTGAGAACACAGAGGGACAGTAACAAACACAGATGTCCTAAAAAACCAGGGAAATAGTATCATTGTACTATGAGAGCACCTAGTTGATATACAGATGGAAAACGATGTTTCGCAGCAGATGGCCAAGGGTTACATAGCTACTTTGTGACAAACTCAAGACCCAAATTCAATTTTTTTTTTCTACTTACAAGCCACTATATATGATGCTGTCTCCAGAGTCTGGAATGCCTTTGAAATCAGGCAGTATGACATTCTAATCAGTTTAATGATCTAAAGCCTTTAGAACTTGGTGAAAAATTTTATAGCAAAGAGCAGTTTTCTATATTGTTTTGTGCTGCTATGAAACTGTTATTATATTCAGGAATATTTTTATGTTGATAATAATCATTTATTATATTTATTCAGGCTGATATACATGGTTTAAATACTGTCACTTGCATTCTGGAGTTGGGCATAGGACATGACATCCCTGACCAGTAAATCCCTTGAATGAGTGCATTTCCCCCCTCTGTGCATGTCTCTTTCTCGTTCATTGTCTGGCTTCTTTTCATGCCTGTCAGGCGGTGGCCATGACTGTGCACTTATAAAGGTCAGTGACCCAGCAGAGAGGGCAGGCCCTGCAGAGGGTGTGTTGATGAAGCATTTCAATGAACAGTGAATTTGTTAGCTCTCTGGCTTATTCCCAGGGGAAGACTACAATTGTCTCCTGTGTGGCATGGCACCCACCCGGAACTCTTATGGTATGGGCCATTCTAACAAAGAATCTCTAAACCACATCCTAACAAAACAAACACCCCACATTTCCCAGCTCACTAAATTCTTTTACCTGGCTTTCCTTTAAATGTCTAGTATACTAAGTAAAGCTAATTAAGACAAAGGTTTCCCTTATTTACATGAATGGTCAGTCATGGGGAGGTTTTAAGGAGATATTTGTAATACTGCAAGGCCACATACAGTAAATTAACATCTTTCAGGTTGAACTTTAGAAGGCCGAGGTATTAAGTCTCTCTCTGTTACAAATACAAAATTAAACAAATGCAGACATTTTTATTTGAGATTTTCTCAGAGAAGGCAATATTTGTTTCTCTGGCTTATCTACCTTTTTTAAAAAATTATATTTTTATTTTTTTCAATTATAGTTGACATACAATATATGTTTCAGGTGTAAAACACAGTGATTAGACATACATATATAGTTTATGATCATTATAAAGTGATCACCCCAATAAATTCAGTACCCATCTGACACCATACATAGTTATTATAATACTACAGACTATCGTCTCCATACTATACTCTACATCCCCGTGACTGTTTTGTAACTATCAATTTGTACCTCTTAATTTCCTCCTCTCTTCACCCGTCCCTCAGCAACCATCAAAATTCTCTCTGCATCTATGAGCTTGTTTCTGTTGTTTGTTTATTCTGTTCTCTAGATGCCATTTATAAGTGAAATCATATGACATTAGTCTTTCTCTGTCTGACTTATTCCACTTGGCACATTACCCTCTAGATCCATCTATGTTGTTGCAGATAGCAAGATATCATTCTTTCTATAGGTGATTAATATTTCATTGTATATTTATACCACCTCTTTTTTATCCATTCATCCACTGATTGACACCCAGGTTACCTTCATATATTGGCTATTGTAAATAATACTGCAATGAACATATGGATGTACATGTCTTTTTGAAGTTGTGTTTTGGATTTCTTTGGATAAATACCCAGAAATGGAATTACTGGGTCCTTCTTTGTCTCTTGTAATAGCCTTTGCTTTAAAGTCTATTTTGTTTGGTATAAGTATTGCTACCCCAGCTTTTTTGATTGTTTGTTTCCATTTTCATGAAATATCTTTTTCTATCCCTATAGTCTTGTGTGTCTTTTAATCTGAAGTAAGTCTCTTGTAGGCAGCATATGTAAGGATTTTTATCCATTCAGCCACTCTGTCTTTTGATTAGAGCATTTAATCCATTTATATTTAAACTAATTGTTGCTAGATATGTAGTTATTACCATTTTATTATTCATTTAAAAATTTTTTTTCTTCTTTTTAAAGAAGTCCCTTTAACATTTCTTGTAATACTGGTTTGGTGGTGATGAACTCATTTATCTTTTTCTTTTCTGGGAAGCTCTCTATCTGTCCTTCAATTCTAAATGATAGCTTGGTGGTAGGTCCTTGCTTTGAATATTTTGTGCCAATCCCTTGTGGCCTGAAAAGTTTCTGTTGATGAATCAGCTATCAGTTTTATGGGAGCTCCCTTATAGACAACTGTTTTTCTCCTGTTGCTTTTTAAGATTATCTCTTTTTCTTTAATCTTTGGCATTTTATGATGTGTCTTGGTGTGGACCTCTTTGATTTCATCTTACTTGAGACTCTCTGCAATTCCTGAACTTGTATGTCTCTTTCCTTTGCCAAGTTGGGGAAGTTTTCTGTCATTATTTCTTCAAATGAGTTTTCAATCCCCTGCGCTCTCTCTTCTGCTTCTGGTACCCCTATGTTGTTATGCTTAATGTTGTCCCAGAGGTCCCTTAAACTATCCTCATTTTAAAAAGTCTTTTCTCTTTTTGCAGTTCTAATTGGGTATTTTCCACTACATTGTCTTCCAAATTGCTGATTCAGTCCTCTGCTTCATCTAAATTACTATTGATTACCTCTAATGTATTCTTCATTTCAGCTATTATATTCTTAATTTTTGACTGTTTCCTTTTGATGTTTTCTATCTCCATTTTTATGTTTCCTATCTCTTTGCTGAAGTTCTCACTGAGTTTATTTACTCTTCCCCTAAGTTAATTGAGGATCTTTATAACCAGTGTTTTGAACTCTGCACCTAGTAGATTGCTTGTCTCCATTTCATTCTTTTCCTGGGATTTTGTTCTTTTGTTTTATTTGGTACATGTTTCTTTGTTTCCTCATTTTGGCTGCCTACTCATGTTTGTTTCTATGTATTAGGTAATTCTGCTATGTCTCCTAGTCTTGGTAGAGTGGCCTTATGCAGTAGGTCTTCTATGGGGCCCAGTGGCACAGTCATGTTGGTCACCTGAGTGGGAATTTTAAGGTGTGTCCTGTGTGGGTTGTGTATGCCTTCCTGGTGTAGTTGAGCCTTGGTTGCTATTTGCATTTCAGTAGGAGAGATTGATCCTCAGTCTGATTGAATGTGAGAACTGGCTGTTACTACAGTGGAGGAGCTTTTGTTGCAGGGGCTGACCCTACAGAGCAGTATTCTCTTTAGCAAGGTTATGGTGCCTGCTAAGTCTGCCCATTACATGTGTCATTTGTGGAGGCAGCTGGGTGGCCCTCAGGCTTCATCTGAAGCAGCCATTCAGTGTGCCAGCCCTCAGGTCTACTGGAAGGGGCCACAAAGTGATTCACAGATGTTTTCCACCATTGCTGAGTTTGGAGGTGTGTGAGGGAGGCTAAGCTGTGAAGTGAGGCTGACTGCTGCTAGTGCTGGGCCTGGAGGCCAGATGCTACTTGTTTGGGGTTTTTAAACCTTTGAGAGGTTTCAGGAAAGTCTGCAGTATGAGCTAAGACAAGCTGTTTGTATGGAAAGGCATTAGAAGCAGCTTAAGTGAGCTGGCAGTTGGATGGAGTGGTGTCTCAGGAATCATCATGGCAGGGTGACCAGTGTTATCCAGGTTGATAGAGACTCAGATATGGTTGCTTCTTGTGTCTATAAGCCAGGAGAAGGGAGGGCTCAACAAAGGAACACTTCTGTCAGAGAAGCTGCCCCTCCAGTCTTCGCCCTGAAGCCAGACAATTCAATTCCTCCCCATGGGTCCCTGGTGCCTTTTGAGTTGCTGCTAGAGCTCAGAGCGAGTGAGTGAGAGAGTAAGTCTGTGTGTGGATCTTTAAGAGGAACACCTGGGACTCCCCAGTTCTCTATCTCATTCTGCTGATTTTCACAGCTGGAACTTGTGGGGACTTCTCTTCTCAGCACTGGTGCCCCAGGCTGGGGAGCCCGGTATGGGACTGGGACACCTTGATCCTCCAGGGGACCTCTGCAACTGAGATATCCCTCCAGATTCTCAATTGCCACATGTGGGTGTGGAGCCTGTTTCACATCTCTGTCCCTCCTACTAGTCTCAAAGTGGCTTCTTCTATATAGCTTTAATTTTAGGACTTCTGTTCAGCTAGACTTCAGGCAATTCTTATTGATGGTTGTTCCATAGGTTAGTGGTAATTTTGATGTGGTCATGAGAGGAGGCCAGCACAGCATTTACTTACTCTGCTATCTTGACTGGAATTGCTACCTTTTAACCCTTTTCCCATTTAGAAAAAAGGTAGAGCTCCCTGCCAGCATTCATTTAACATCACGTATAGGAATGCTATGTTTTCTAGGATTTCACATTTTCAGTGATCGAGAATTACAATATTTCAGAAATGGAACACCATTACTAAAAACAAAATGCTACAAATAGAATGATGTCATTTGTTTCCAAAGACTATACGGAATGATGTGAAAATAATAATAAAAGTGATATATTTTATGGGAAACTTTGGGGGTAAAATTACGACTGTAATCCACAAGTTATCTCAGAGTAAATGCTGTAGCTGCAAGCACCACTGGTGAATATTCTTGTAACAAATGGGAAATGAGTAATAAAACAATAATGATCTACAAGTGGAAACTAGTGATTCAAAAATGAAAGTCTTGTCCTCATATTTCAGAGCTGCTGCAAGTGAATAAGGCAGCTCTCACTTAGGTAAAATCAGCTGAAAAATTTTTGTTTCTGGCCATGGTGGAATAGCTTATATCAGACTATCCTTCCTACAGATAATAATTATAAACTCTAGACAAAAATATTAAAAGACAGTTATTTAAATGTATCGGCGAGAGCAAAAGCAGGCAGAAACTGGACGAAATTTGGTCCTCAAAATTGGAAAAGATCAATATGTTTATGGACT
Organism: Macroglossus sobrinus; assembly: GCA_004027375.1. Lineage (NCBI taxonomy): Eukaryota > Metazoa > Chordata > Mammalia > Chiroptera > Pteropodidae > Macroglossus > Macroglossus sobrinus. Next base: position 141,426 of record PVKZ01000970.1, read on the forward strand.
TTCCCAGGGGTACTCTATGGTCCATCTAGTGTAAGAGAACTAGAACTCAAGCAGAAAGCCATGGTCTTACTGGCCTGAGGATTTGGAGAATGGAGTTTGGGGACTATCACAGTAACTGGAAATTGAGTGGTAAAAATCCAAGAAAGAGAGATCACAGAGGAAGTAGGCTTCAAATATCCTTATAGTAGCCTCTCAAATCCTTGGCTGACCCCTGAACAGCACATATATAGGAGAGACTCCAAAGAGTCCAGTGGAAAACTAGTCCAGTGGAAAGCTGGGAGACTGAAAGAACAGAGATTTCAGCCCCTGTTCACTGAATGGAGACAGAATTCAGAGTTTTGAGTCCTGCCAAGTTTGAGAGGCTTTTTAATTTTTCAAGATTTACACTTAAATTCTAGAAAAGTCATGCCTTAGATATAAAGGCTAGCAATCATAATTAACGGATTTGCCCTAGGACTACTGACAGAATTGAACCCATCAATTCTAGGTTCAATGCTTTGAAACAGAACCCATCAAAGCATTGAACTAAGCCTCTACAAGCTCAAAGTAATCAGCCACTAATTTAACTGCCAACTAGAAAAAAAATTCAATATAATTCAGAGAAAAATAACAGAAGCCAGTGTCTATAATGTACCCTCTACAATATACAGTATACAATAAAAAATTATTAGACATAATGAAGAAACAAAATATGATCAAGTAGTAAATGACACAAGATGACCCAGATGTTACTTTAATGCAAATATAACATACTTATATTTGTTTAAAGGATAAGATGAGCACACAGAGAGGAAATTACTACAAAGAAATGAAATCTATTAAAATAAACCAAATGGAAATTCTAAAACTGAAAAATATAAAGTTTGAAGTAAAATTTACCAGATGGCTTACGAGCAGTATGATGAGTCAGAAATTTGAAGACATCAATAGAAACTATTCAGTCTGAAAAGTAGAGAGAAAAAAAGTTTTACGTGTATGTGAAAAGAACTTTAGGATCCTCTGGGAAACTATTAAACACTCTGACACACATGTAATTAGATTTCTAGAAGAAGAGAGAGAAAATAAGAGAAAAAAATCAATTGAAAAAAAAGATGAAAAATTTCCAATTTTTTTTTGAAAATGTCATGTTATAGATCCAAGCAGTCAGCAAACCCCTTGCAAGATAAGTACAAAGAAAATCACATCTAGGCACAGTTTAGCCAAGTTTCTGAAAACTAAGGTTAAAGAGAAAGCCTGAAAAGTTGTGGGACGAAAAAGACATCACACAAGGCAACAATGATACAGATAATTACTGACCTTTCAACAAACAATGAGGACAGACAATATAACAGTCTTTGAAAACTGCTGAATGATAAATTCAGCCAACCCAGAATTCTACAGCCAGTAAAATATCCATTAAGTATGAAGGTAAAGGCTTATTCACTAAATATATGTTAAAGAAACTTTTCAGGCTGAAAGAAAATTATAGAAGATACAAACTCAGATCAACAGAAGGAATAAAGAGCATCAGAAATAGCTTTTAAAACGTGGTTAAATATAAAATATTTTTCTTTCATTTAAAAAAATAACTTGCTGTTTAAAGCAAAATTTATAACATTGTACTTTTGTATGTATAATAGAGTGGATATATAATATGTGACTGGGCATAATTGGATTTTACTGTTGCTGGGTAAAATTTTACATTTTACGTGAGGGGGTAAACTATTCACTTTAAGTAAGCTATGGTAAGTTAAGAATGCATATTATAATACTTAGAGCAATAACTTAAAATACAAAAAAGTCAAAGCTACAGGGAAATTAAAATGAATATTTTAAAAATTTGATTAAGCCAGAATAACTAAGAAAGGAGAAATAAGGGGAAAAATGGGATAAATAGAAAACAATTAGCAAAATGGTAAACCTAAATTCACTGTATCAATGGTAAACATATTTAACTATATCAACAGTAAATGTAAATAAACTGAACATTAATTAAAAGACAGATATTACCAAATAGCATAAAAAAGCAAGACTCAACCATATGTAGTCTGTAAGAGATGCACTTTAAAGAGAGATTGAGAATAGAAGTGGAAAGATCTATTATGCAAACTGTGAACAATAGGAATATGATGTGGCTAATATTTACTCAAGACAAATGTGGAATTTGAGCAAAGGAATATTACTGGAATTTAGAAGCAGTTCATAATGATAAAAAGGTCAATTCAGCAGGGAGACATAATAATCACAAATATATAAACAGTTAATAACAGTGTTTTAAAATACAGGAAACAAAAACTTACAGAAGTAAGGAGAGAAATTAATCCACAACCGTAGTTAGAGACTTTAACATCACTCTCTTAGTTATTGAAAGAAAAGCTAGATGAAAAATTAAGAATATGGAATATTTTAACATTATCAACCACCTCTACCTATTTGGCATCTATAGAATGCTGTACCAAACAACTTCAGAATAATATACTTTTCAAGTACACATAGAGTATACATCAAGATAGACCATATGCTGGACCATAAAATAAGTCTCAAATTTCAAAGGATTGAAATTTTACGGAGTTATTTTCTTACACAGTAGAGTTAAATTAGAGCTTAACAATAAGATAGCTTGAAGACTGGTAAACAAACTGTAGGTCAAAGAAGAAATAAAAAAGGGAAATTATAAAGTACTTTAAAATGAATGATAATGAACATACAGCATATCAAAATTTGTGAATTGATGCTTAGAGAAAAACTTTAAATGCTTATATTTTAATAAAAAAGATCAATTATGTAAATTTTCACTTTAAATTGTAGAAAACGAAATCAAACCATGTGTATATTTATAATTTAATTGAATTATTAAATTAAATATATATGGAAGGAAATAAAAAAGATAAGAGCAGATAACAGTAAAATAGAAAACAATAAAGAAAATTAACAAAAGCCGAAAGTTGTTTATTTGAAAATATTAATAAAAATTACAAACTACTAGTAAGCTTAATCAAGAATAAAGGCACAGACTACCAACATTTGGAATAAAACAGAGGATAATATTATTGATAAAAAAATTAGAAAGCATTATACCTTTTGCCAATGAATAATACTAGAATAATTGGATAAACATATAGAAAGTATGAGCCTTAGCTCCTACCTCATACCATACACAGAAATTGAGATAACTTTTATATCTGAATCTAAAATCTAAAACTAGAACATTTCTAGAAAAAAGCATAGGATATTCATGAAATTTGGAATTTACTGGATATAGATGTAAGGGAACTTTCTGAGGTGATAAATATTCTCTATTACATTTACCCTAACTCATTGAATTGTACACCTTAGATATGTGTACTTCACTGTATATGTGAATTTTATCTCTAAAGAAAAAAGCCAGTGATATTGTCAAGGTGTCAATTCTTTCCAACTTGATCTATAGATTCAAAATTCCAGCAAGTTATTTTGTAGATATTGACAAACTGATTCTAAAGTTCATATGGGGTAGCACAAGCCCCAGAATAGAAAACACAGTATTGAAGAAGAACAAAATTGGAGGACGGATGCTACCTTATTTCAAGACTCACTCTAAAGCTATAATAATTGAGACTATGGTACTGGCAAAAGAATAGACATATAGCTCAATAAAACAGAATAGGCAGTGTGATGGAGAAAAGACAATCTTCTCAACACATGGTGTGGAACAACTTGACATCCACATGCACAAAACAAAACAAAAAAGAATCTAGGCACAGACCTTACACTTGTCACAAAAATTAACTCAAAATGGATCATATACCTACCTAAATGTAAAATATTATACCTACCTAAATGTAAAATATCACAACTATAAAGATAGACGATAATAAAGGAGAAAACCTGGATAAATTGGGCATATCAATGACTTTTTAGATACAACACCAAGAGCACAATCTATGAAAAAATAATGAATAAGCTGGACTTCATTAAAATTAAAAACTTTTACTCTGAGAAAGGCAGCATCAGGAGATTAAGACTAGCCATGGACTGGGAGAAAATATTTGCAAAAAACACAAATAATAAAAGACTGGTAATCTAAAATATACAAAGAACTCTTAAACCTCAACAATCAGAAAGCAAACAACCAGATTATAAAATGGGTCAGAGATGGGAACAGACACTGTACCAAAGAAGACACACAGCTGGAAAATAAATATATGGAAAGATGCTCTACAACAAATGAGATCAGAAAAATGCAAATTAAAATAACAATGAGGACACCTATTGCAATGGCCAAAATTCAGAACACTGACAGCACCAAATGCTGGTGAAAATATGAAGTAACAGGAATTCTCATTCATTGCTTGTGGGAATGCAAAATGGTACAGCCACTCTGCAAGAGTCTGTTGTTTCCTTATAAAACTAAACATACTCTTACAATATAATCCAGCAATCACACTCCTTGGTATTTACCCAAAGGAGTTGAAGATTTATGTCCACACAAAAACCTGCACCAGATACTTCTAGTGGCCTTATTCATGAATGTAAAAACTTAGAAGAAACCATGATATCCTTCAGTAGGTGAATGGATAAATAAACTGCAATACATCTAGACAATGGGATATTATTCATTACTAAGAAGAAATGGGCTGTCAAGCCATGAAAATACATGGAAGAAACTTAAATGTATATTACTAAGAACTTTGATTATGATATGTCAATGAAAGTTCATCAGTTGTAACAAATGTACCACTCTGTGGGGGATGATGATAATAGGCTATGCATGAGTGGGTGCAGGGAGTAAATGGGAAATCTTTTACATCTTCCTCTTAATTTTGCTGTGAACCTAAAACTGCTCTAAAAAAATAGTCATAAAAAGCGCCAAGAAACCAACCAACCAGCCTCGTGCATATCACTCTTTTCTCATGGAATAAAGCAACAATTTCACATAATATATGCAGAAGGATGTAGAAAGTATCCTTAAATGATGATCCTTAAGTGTTTGTATATTCCCTATTCATCATTCATATCTGCCTATTTTGAGGAAGTAAGAATAATTTCTAACTCATGTAAAGAGTTAAAAAAAAGAGGCCAAACTAAACTGTAACTTTCTATAAACTTTTGAAGGACAATTTCACAGGGCCCATCAAAACTCTAATTGCCTGCCATACCTTTGACCCAGCAATCCCTCTCGTAGAAACCTGTCCCTAGAAGTAATCACATTAAGTGCAAAAAGATATATGGGCAAGGACTGCAGTGCAGCCAGGCTTGGAATAGGAAAAAATTGGAGACAGTTTGCAATGGTTAATAAATTATGGCACATCTATGTTAACAAATATTGTGCAGCTATTAAAAGTAAATGTAAACATTATTCTGTGAGATAGTTTTGTGAGAAACAGGCTGCAGAACAGTATGAACAATATTATCCCAGCTCTGTAAAATAATTTCCTCCCCTTTTCTCTTCCCTCTCTCTCTCTGCTTCTTCCTTTTTCTTTGTAAATGCAAAATATTATCTGTAATTACTACCTGGAGAGAGGGAGTGGAGAGTTGGCAAGTGAGAACTTTGTTGTTTTACTTTCTATATGCCTATGGTTTAATTTTTCATCATTTATATTGAGATGTAACTGACATATAACATTGTATTAGTTTAAGGTGTACAACATAATGATTTGTTATATTTATATATTGCAAGATGATTATCACAATAAGTTTAGTTAACATCCATCAGCTCACAGTTACAAATATTTTTTTTGTAATGGGAACTTTTAAAATCTACTTTCTTAGCAACTTTCGAGCATACAGTACAGTATAATTAACTATAGTCACCATGCTGTACATTACATCCCCAGAACTTACTTTTCTTATAACTGCAAGTTTGGACCTTTCTGGTATTTCCCCATCACCTCCCTCCACCCAATTCTGGTGTTTCAAAAAGAAGAGAACAGGAGAAAAAGACAAAAGGGAAGGAAAGAAGGAAGGAAGGGAGGGAGGGGAGACAGGCGACAAGTATTTGTATTGCAGAGGCAAAGGACAACGTAATTATCAATGTTTAAGGTTAGTCAGGATTTGGATGGATGATTCTTTCTAGTGCATGTCCTGACTGCAGGCAGGGCTAGATTTGACCATCACAGATGATTGTGAATATATTTTTTATTTTTAAAGACAGATTATTAGATTCCATAACTTCCCATAGTAATAATAATAGTACTTACTATGAAGTACTACTTCATTATATTTGAGTTCTTCTCTCTGTCAAAAAGAACAGCTGATCATCATGTATTAACTCACAGTGTTCATATAAACCTGTGTTAAAGTATTGGAGGAGCAGTGACTTAGATAAAGAAACCCACCCCACCTCCTATTTTTATGTTTTCTTTTTCAGAGCCCATCTTTGTAAAGCTTGAAGAGCCTGAAGAACAGAATGTACTGTAACTAGCCCAGCCTTGGGGTCCTGACAACTGAAAGCCCAGCCCTGTCTCCTACCAGTCCTGTGCCCTTGGGAAAAGTAATTAACCTTCCTAAGCCTCAGTTTCCTTATTTGGAAATGGTTATAATCATAATGGTAACAATAATAACAATCTCTTTTATCTTGGAGGCCAGTTGTAAGGATTATAAGAATTAATTAAAGCACTTTTCTCGTAGTAGGTGCTCAATCATGATTATGTTCCCTTAGGTAACCCAGAATGCAAGTGGAGTAAAGGACCTGTATCTCTTTACCTCAAGGTCAGGTCTCTACATTACAAAAATTTTTTATTAAGAGTCTCTTTGAGTACATTAACTTCTGGGCTATTATTACTCCATATGACAGTTGCCTGTTGCTGCCTCCCTTGTTGAGATCCACTTTGTAGTTCACGAAAACATTATATACACATATTCCAGGATGTAAAGGGTTATTCTCTGCATGAGGATGGTGGGCAATTAATTTCTTCATCCTGATGGAAAGGTTGACACTAGAGGAAATGGCGTTTAACTTCACCAGGAGGCATTTAGATTAGACGGGAAGAAGAACTTCCTGAGTGATGATTTCCTTCCCTGCAGTCTTTAAAAATAGAATAATAGTTCTCAATTTGTCAGTCTTTTAGATGCAGGCAGTTAGAATACGTGGATGGTTTCTCAAGATCTCTTTTAATATTAGTGTTACTTTGTCAGAGGGCTGTATTTCTAAGAGGAATTTACTTCGTGTACATATATGAACTGAAGACAATTTAGTGAGATTTTCCTCCCCGCAAAGCAATAGGAAATACATTTTGTTTTGTCTTTGTCTCTTATAAGGCCTATAAAATCATACAAAACTGCTTTAATAGGCTAATAAATAATTCACAGAAAATATATGGAAACTATTGTGTCATAAAAATTTACATTTGGATAACACATTAAAATTATTCACTGTAAATATTGTCTTATTAGATATTTGAGTCAAAAGGGTTTAGGACTGGATCTGAAATCTAATTGGTTTGACTCCTGTCTTTTATGCAGGCAAATGAGAATAAATATAAAGTAACACTGACATCTAGTGGATGCCCTATGTTACCGCCACTTGTTGAGGTGGCACTTAAATTCAAATCTAATTCCAGTACACATTTTACAGATTGAACTGGACAGGACTGAACCTGAGAATCCCACTTATTTTAAAAGTAAATTTAAACAGAAGTTTTTAAACATATGTTAGTACTTACAATTATTATTTTATCACTGTTTTCTAATTTATTTTTATTATGGTAATTGAATATGATCTGTGTGATGATGACTTGGAATTTGTTGAGACTCCTTTTGAAAGCTAACCTGTGTTAGCATTTTGTCCTTGTTCTGTGTGCACTTGAAAGAATGTATACAGTAGTTTCTCCTTATTCACAGTTTCACTTTTTCAGGGTTTCAGTTACTCGTGGTCAGCTGTGGTCCAAAAATATTAAATGGAAAATTCCAGAGTTAAACAATTCGTAAATTTTAAATTGTGAATAATTCTGAGTAACATGATATAATCTTGAGCCTACCCACTCCATCCCATCCGGGGCGAGAATGGTATCTTTGTCCACCGTCTACATGTTATTTGCACGTCCTACCTGTAAGATGCTAAATACCTGGCTAGGTTATCAGATTGACTGTTGCAGTACCATAGTGCCTGTGTTTAAATAACCCTTGTTTTACTTAATATTGTTCTGGTGATTTCAATATGCCAAAGAGAAGTGGAAAGTTCTTCTTTAAGTGAAAGGTGAGTAGAGTTCAATAAGATATTTGGGGAGAGAGAAATCGAACCACATCCACAACTTTTATTACATTATATCGTTATAATTGTCCTATTTTATCACTAGTTATTGTTGTTAACTTTTTACTGTGCCCAATTTTAAATTAAATTTTATTACATAGGAAAAAAACATAGCATGTATGGTTTGGTACTAACCACAGTTTCAGGCATCCACTCGTGATCTTGGAATGTATCCCCTGTGGATAAGAGGGTGGCTACTGTACTTTCATTTTGTTTTGTTTTTGTTTATTGTGGAATTCTATACACACCTGTGAAGTCTAAATACTAATTTGGCTGTTCAAGTTTTCTATATTCTATAGATTTTGAGGGTGAAAAACTTACTTGATTTATCATATTGTGATACAAATGAGATAGAAATCTTGCTCTGTGATTGTGATTTGTCAATACCTTATAATTTTGTCGGTTTTTTGCTTTTTGTATACATTGTGGAATACATGTAAATTCATGGCTGTTTAATCTTTTTAGTAAAATATCCTTTTTAAATTATATCGTTTCTCTCTTTAGCCCCATTAGTGCCTTTTGCCTTCAGTTCCATTTTATCTAACACTAATATAGCTACAATAGCTTTTCTTGGGAAAGAATTTGCCTGGCATTTCTTAAATTTCTTATCTTTAACCTTTATATGTCATTTTGTTTAAGTTGTGTCTCTTGTAAGCCTTACATGGCTAACTTAAAAAAAATCAGACAAGCTCTGTTTTTCATTGGTGACTTTATTCTCCTTACATGTATTGTGATTATTAATATATTTAAAATTCTATCACCTTTTTGTTTTTGTATTCATGTTTTTCTTTATATTTCCTTTTTCCTTTTTCTTATCTATTGGATTAATAATTTTAAAAAATCTTCCCTCTACTATATTAGGATATATTGTATTACTGTTTTTCTTTTATGTGCTGTCTTTTACTTTTAGCTATTTTTATTAAAAAATCATTTAACTCTACAGATAAGTATATAAGCATATGAAAATCCATGTGTGCATCTTCCAGCTTTCCAAAGTTTTAGTAACCTTAACATCAGCTATAATTGCCTTAGATTTATTAAATAAGAAAAAAAATTACAGATTCAATTGAAATCCCTCTGTACAACTCTCAGTCTCATGTTCCTCTTGAGAGTTAACCTCTATTATGAATTTGATGTTTATTCATTCCATGTATGTTTTAAATTTATATCCTATATTTTATAGTTAAATAATGTGTTTCAATAGTTTTAAATGTTTTGCTGGTTAAAATATATAAATAATATATCTTATCAACATCATGTTTTTGACATTCATTTATGTTTGTTTATATACATCTGGTTCACCATTTTAGTTCCTGTATAGTACATATATACATATATTTTTACCCTACCCATTCTATGTTGATGCATATTTTGTTTTTCCCTAAGTTTTCCTATTTCAAGTAACGTTAGAATGATGTTCTTTTACATTTTTCCAATTTCACATGTGTGACAATTTTTTTAAAGCAACTCTTTTGTTTATGTACACTCTAAATAATCTTGACAAAATATGTGGTTCCTTGCACAACTTTAAGATAATATTAATTTTTTTTATTTCAAATTTGAATAGTGGGAAATGTAATTTTTTTGTAAATATCGATATTTTAAAAATACAAATGTTCAAATTTCAAAACAGGTTTATAGGCAGGCACTGTCACCATCAATAAAAAGAAACATATGAACTCTATCATATAATATGATAGAATTCTGAAATTTCACATTGTTTTTATTTTCTCCTTAACTCACATTTTCATTCTACTCCACAGAGTTTTAGCCTTATGTATTTTTTGATATTTGAAAATATTTCTCAATGGCCATATCATATTTCTCTACAACTAAATACAAATCAAGATTTTTTTCCTCATGACCAAAAGACACTGAATGTTAAAGCATTCCATTATTAATTGAATTATTAGCACTATTATTAATAATACAAAATTGGCCAAGGGAACATAATTATTTTGGTAGTTATTAAACATAAATATAAAAATTTTATCAGAAACATTTGCTACAGTACATTTGAGTGTGTTTTTAGTTTATGTATCCATGGAAAACAACAGTTACTATCAGAAAGATAAGAGGTAAGCATTAGTTCTATTCCTGCTTTTTATTGTTATACCTGAAGCTGCTAAGAATCTTATTCACATAAAAAAAGGAATGGAGCATTTTGATAAAACTATAGCAATTATATGAACTTATATTGAAAAAATATAATTATCTATTATAAACTTCAATGATCTATCACTGACACCTTAATTAGGTCTACCATCAATTTTATTGAAAGCAAAAATTTGGAAACAACTTGACTTGCAAAATATTTTGTTATACAGATATAGCCATTACTTTCTCAGTTTCTGGGAAATATATCAATAAGGCTTTAACAGTCTAAGGGAAAAACTATTAATTATGCTTATTCTTTTATTTAGAGGCATTTTGCTTAACCAAACATAATCAGAAAGATTTGGGAAATATGTTAATTTCAGTACAGCTTCACTAATATAATAATTTTTGAAAAAATGCTGTACTCATATTTCAAAAACATTTTAATATATATGTGTATATATATATGTGTGTGTGTGTGTATATATATATATATATATATATATATATATATATATATATATATAGAGAGAGAGAGAGAGAGAGAGAGAGAGAGAGAGAATTGTTAGAACCAATAAACAATTCAGTAAAGTTGCAAGATACAAGTCAACATACCAAATCCAGTTACCTTACTATACACTAACAATGAAATACCTGAAAAATAAATAGAGAAAACAATCCAATATACAATAGCATGAAAAATATTCAGGAATTAATGTAACCAAAGAGGTGAAAGATCTGTGTACTGAAATCTATAAGAAACTGATGAAAGAAACTGAAGAAGACACAAATAAATATAATGATATCTTGTGTTCATGTATTGAAAGAATCAATATTGTTAAAATGTCCATACTACCCCAAGCCATCTATAGAATCAATACAATCCCTATCAAAATTCCAATGGCATGTTTCACGGAAAATAAAAATCCCAAAATTTGTATGGTACCACAAAAGACCTTGGGTAGCTAACGCAATCCTAAGAAAGAAAAACAAAAGTGGAGCCATCGTGTCTTCTAATTTCAAACTGTGTTACAAAGTTATAGTAATCAAAACAGTAAGGTACTGAAATAAAGATAAACACACAGACTAATAAAACTGAATTGACAACCCAGAAATAAACTCATAAACATACAGTTTACTAATATTTGACAAGGATGCCAACAGTACTTAATGAAGAGAGAGAGTCTCTTCAAGAAATGGTACTGGGGGGACTTTGCAGAAACATGGTGGAGTGAGAGATGCTCCCAGATCTCTCCTCTTGAAACAACAATAAGCTGAACATCTAAAACTCAACAAAACACAACCAAACTGCTTATGAGTACATCTGAGTGTGGGATCTGTGCATAAGAGCTACCACATGTCAGAACTTCGGACTGGGAGAAATAAAGAAGCTGCTTCTTGCAGCCTCCGGTGTTCTCTTCAGGAGGAGTGGGGAGGGGTGAAGGTGCAGGGAATTCCCTGAACAGCTCTGCCTAGGATTGCAGTAAGGTCCCCACGGCGGGTGATGGGGCCCAGTCATTAGGGCAGAAGATAAAGAAGCAGGACAGGACTGCAGAGTAACAACAGTTGATTTTTAGAAGCCCAGTTGTAAAACTGAGCCTGAGCCACAGCCCCCAACTTCCAACCCAGAGGGCCCCTCCCTCCATACTTTCAGAGATCTATCACTGTGGAGCCCCAGGGAATCTGAGCAAACGCTGCTGAGACTGTTGCTGACACTGACAGGGACTGAAACTGAGGGTAGTAAGCATGATTAAGTATCTACAAGAAAAATTTTAAAAAGCCATTTTTAAGGCTTTATATAAAGCAGATTCCACCTACTGGAAACCAAAAGAAAAGCACATTCTTGCAACAGGTTAAGGAGGCCTTTATATAATAAACCTTCTTTCTGGAAAAACAGCAGAATACACTTCCATTAATGCCCAAGAGCAGAAATGGTCCATTAAACACCATGAACAACCAAGGTGACAAGGCATCTCAGAAAGAAAGAAAAATCTCCAGAAAATAAGCTTACAGACATAGAAATATGCAACTTAAATGACAGAGACTTCAGGATGATACTTCTGAAAAAACTCAGTGAGTTCTGGAATGAGTCATATCAACAATTTCAGGAGCTGAAAAAAACAACTAGATGAGCAGAGCAAGGAGATTGAAACCCTCAAAAGGAACCAAATAGAACTTCTGGAGATGAAGAACATACTGCAAGAGTTGAAAAGTGAAATAGCAAGCTTGGGAAATAGAGTCATCCAAATGGAGGAAAGGATCAGTGATACCAAAGACAGAAATCTAGAAATAAGTCAGAAGGAAGAAGGGAGAAACCAAAGAATGAAAAATAATGAAAGAGCAATACAAAAACTAGCTTGAGGAGAAGAAACATAAAAATAATGGGAATTATCAAAGGGGAAGAAAAGGAGCAGGGACTATAAAGGGACTTCTCAGCACAAACTTTACAAGCCAGAAAGGAATAGAATCAAATATTTAAACTATTAAGTGAAAGGGACTACCAGCCTAGAATAATGTATCCAGCTAAGCTCTCCTTTAGATATGAAGGAGAACTTAAGACCTTTCCAGACATACAAAAATTGAGAGAATTATCCACCATGAGGCCTGCACTACAGGAAATATTGAAAGGGGTCAGCTCACCTAAAAGAAGGTGAAAAAAAAACATAATTAGGAGTAAAATGACAACCAGGCAAATAGAAGCAGAGCAGTGCAATCTTTACTAATAACAGGGCATTATAAGCTTAAATAATATGAAGAGAATTGCGATAGCAAGATAGTAATGAACATTCAGCATACATAGAGACAAATTGAGATAACAGTGACTGAAGAGGGGAGGATTCAAAGATCCAAATTCACAAAGGAGAATGGATTTAAGGCACATACAGAAGAAAATGGACAAATACACACACACACACACACACACGCATATATATAAAAAACTATCCTTTACATATTCATAATGGTAACCACACACCAAAGATTGAGAAATGAGGTATATAACATAAAACAAGAAGAATCAGAGGCAAAACTCACAAAAGCCAACCAAAATAAAAATAGAAACACAAGGACAAGGAAGCAATGGAAAATAATATTTCAAGCAAATGGCATTCAGAAAAAAGCAGGAGTAGCAGTATTAATATCAGATGAAATAAACTTCAACATAAAAAAGGTAATAAAAGATACTGGGGGACACTTTATAATGATAAAGAGAATCATCCACCAAGAAGACATAACATTTATTAATATCTATGCTCCCAATCAGGGAGCCCCAAAATATGTAAAGCAATTATTAACAGCTAAAGAGAGAAACAGAGCAAAACACTATCATAGTAGGGGACCTAAATATCCCACTGTTGAATATGGACAGATCATCCAAACAGAAAATCAATAAGGAAATAACATCCTTAAATGACACATTAGTCCAGCTGGACATAATTGACATTTACAGAGCCTTCCACCCCAAAACAGCTGCTTATATATTCTTCTCTAGTGCATAAGGGACATTCTCAAGGATTGACTACATACTGGAACACAGAGATAGCCTCAACAAATATAAGAGGGTTGAAATCATACCAACCGTATTCTCTGATCATAATGCTTTGAAACTAGAGATCAACTGCAAAAGGAAATCAGGAAGTACCACAAATACATGGAGATTAAATAACATGCTACTGAAGAATAACTAGGTCAGAGAAGAAATAAAAGAGAGATCAAGAGATACATAGAAACGAATGATAATGATAATACAACATATGAAAACTTTTGGAACATGGCAAAAGCGGTCATAAGAAGAAAGTTCATATCATTACAGGCCTACCTCCAAAAACAAGAATGAGCCCAAATAACCTAACGCTTCTTCTCAAAAACTAGAAAAGGAAGTACAAATGAAACTGAAAGTCAGCAGAAGGAAAGAAATAATCAAAATTAGAGCAGAAATAAATGAAATTGAAAACAAACAAAAGAAAAAATAAATGCAACAAAGAGCTGGTTCTTGAGAAGGATAATAAAATTGACAACGCCCTGGCTAGACTCATGAAAGAAAAAAGAAAAAGGACACAAATAAATTCAGAGATGAAAGAGGGGAAATTACGACTGATATTACAGAAATACAAAGGATCATACAAGAATACTATGAAAAAGTACATAACACCAAATTTAATAACCTAGAAGAAATGGACCAGTACTTAGAAAAATACAATCTTCCTAAACTGAATCAAGAAGAACTGGAAAATCTAAATAGACCGATCAGCAGTATAGAAATTGAAATGATCATCAAAAACCTACCGAAGAGTAAAAGTTCAGGACCAGCTGGCTTCACCAGTGAATTATACCAAACATTCAAAGAAGATTGAATACCTATTCTCCTAGAACTCTTCCAAAAAATTGAAGAGGAGGCAATACTTCCCAACTCATTTTATGAGGCCAATATTACTCTGATACCAAAACCTGGTAATGATAACACACAAAAAAAGAAAACTACAGATCAATATCTCTCATGAGCAGAGATGCAAAATTCCTAAATAAGATATTAGTGAACTGAGTACAGCAACATATTAAAAAAGATTATACACCACGATCAAGTGGTCTTCATCCTAGGGGCACAAGGATAATTCAACATATACAAATTGATTAATGTGATACACCACATAAACAAATTAAAAAATAAGAATCATATGATCATATGAATAGATGCAGAAAAAGCCTTTGACAAGATACAACGCTCATTTATGATCAAAACACAACAAAATTGGTATAGAAGGAAAGTACCTTAACATAATAAAGGCCATATATGACAAGCCCTCAGCCAACATTATACTTAATGGTGAACAACTAAAAACCTTCCCTCTAAGAACAGGAACAAGGCAAGTCTGTCCACTATCACCATTGCTATTCAATATAACATTGGAGGTCCTAGCAAGTGCAATCAGGCAAGAGAAAGATATAAAAGGCATCCAAATTGGAAACGAAAAAATCAAACTGTCACTATTTGTGGATGATATGATTCTCTATATAGAAAACCCTAAAGACTCCACAAGAACACTACTTGAAACAATATGCAAATACAGTAAAGTTTTTGGATACAAAATTAATGTTCAAAAATCCATAGCATTTCTATACTCTAACAACGAAGTGTCAGAAAAAAGAAGTGGAAAAATAATTCCTTTTGCAATTGCAGCAAAAAGAATAAAATATGTAGGCATAAATTTAACGCAACATGTGAAGGACCTATATAATGAAAACTATAATACTCTGTTAAAAGAAATCGAGGGAGATACAAAGAAATGGAAAGATATTCCATGTTTTTGGCTTGAAAGAATCAACATAGTTAAAATGACCATATTACCTAAAGTATTATACGGATTGAATGTAATCCCCATCAAAATCCCATCTGTATTTTTTAAAGAAATAGAACAAAAAATCATCAGATTTGTATAGAAGCACAAAAGACCCAAAATTGCCAAAGCCATCCCAAGAAAAAAGGAGGCTGGAGGCATCATTCTGTCTGATTTTAAATTATATTACAGTGTCTACGGCCATGCTACTGTGAACAAGCCCAATCCCGTCTGATCTCGGAAGCATAGAATAGGTATAATAGAATAGCTATAATCAACAGGACAAGTAATAACAAATGCTGGAGAGGATGTGGAGAGATAGGAATCCTCATGAATTGCTGGTGAGATTGCAAATTGGTATGGCCACTATGGAAAACAGTATGGAGGCTCCTCAAAAAACTAAGAATTGATCTACCATATGATCCAGCAATCCCTCTACTGGGTATTTACCACAAAGACTTGAAAACTCATATCCATAAAGATATTTGCACACCAATATTCATAGCAGCATTATTCACAGTGGCCAGGACATGGAAGCAACCAAAGTGTCCTACGATAGATGATTGGCTAAAGAAGCTGTGATACATATATACAATGGAATATTACTTAGCCAAAAGAAGAGATGAAATACTGCCATTTGCAACAACCTGGATGGACCTTGAAATAATTATGCTAAGCAAAATAAGCCAGACAGAAAAAGTTGAAAATCACATGATATCACCTATATGTTGGATATAAACCTAAAAGTAACAAAGGAATAGGACAAACAAACAGAAACTCATAGACATGGAATATAGACTAGTGGTTACCAGAGAGTAGGGGATGGGGTAAGAGAGGGGAGGTAGACAAGGTAAAGTGGGTCAAATATAGGGGTTCGGGGGTAGGGTGAAGTGTAAAATGGATCAAATGTATGGTAGCTGAAGGAAACTGAATTTGGGTGGTAAAAACACAATAGATACAAGGTGTCAAATTATAATGTACACCTGAAAATTATATAATTGTATTAACCAATGTTATCCCAATAAACTTAATTTAAAAAAAGAGAAAGAAATGGTACTGGGAAAACTGAATAATCACATGCAAAAAAATGAAATTGGACCCCTATCTTATACCACACACAAAACTTAACTCAAAATAGATTGTAAACATAAATGTATGACTTGAAACTATAAAACTCTTGTAAGAAATATAGAGAAAAAGCTTCTCGACATTGGTCTTGGCAATAATTTTTTGGGTATGGTACCAAAAGCACAAGCAACAAAAGCAAAAATAAACAAGTCAGACTACATCAAACTAAAAAGCCTCTGCACAGCAAAACAAACAATCAACAAAATAATAAGGCAGTTTACGTAATGGGAGAATATATTGGCAAACTATATATGATAAGAGGTTAAAATACAAAATATATAAGCAGCTCCTATAACTCAATAGGAAAAAAAACAAATAATTCAATTTAAAAATGGGCAGAGGACCTGAAGAGACATTTTTACAAAAAAGACATACAAATGGCCAATAAGTACATGAAAAGATGCTTAACATCAGGGAAATGCAAATCAAAACCACAATGAGGTATCACATCACACCTGTTAGAATGGCTGTTACCAAAAAGACAAGTGATAACAATTGTTGGTGAGAATGTGGAGAAAAGAACCCTTGTACAATGTTGGTGGAAATATAAATTGACACAGTCTTCATGGAAAACAGTTGGAGGTTTCTCAAAAGATTAAAAATACAACTACATATGATACAGTAACCCCACTTCTGGGTATTTATCTGAAGGAAATATAATACCTGCCTTGAAGAGGTAAGTATCTGCACTCATGTTCATTGCAGCATTATTTACAATAGCCACGACATGATTACAACCAAAGTGTCCATCAACAGATGAATGGATAAAGAAACAATATTATTCAGCTATAAAAAGAAGGAAATCCTGTCCTTTTTAACAACATGGGTGTACCTTGAGGACATTCTGCTAAATTAAAAGTCAGACAGAGAATGATAATGTATGTTTTCAGATATAAGTGGAATCTGAAAAAGCCACACTCATTGAAATAGAAAGTAGGATGGTGGTTGCGGGGGCTTAGGGTTGGGGGAAGTGGAGAGGTGTTGGTCAAAGGGTATAGACTTTCAGTTATACGGTGAATACATTCTGGGGATCTAATGTACAACATAGTGACTATAGTTTACAATACAGCATTTTATACTTGAAAGTTAAAAGAGTAAATTCTAAATATTATTATCACACACACACACACACACACACACACACACACACACATGGTTCAACTTTAGTGTGGCCTTGGACTTTAAACATTACAAGACTGCATGAGACTGAAAAATGATTTCCTGCTCTCTATCTTAGTTCCTACTGCCACTTACTCAGTAAAAATTACGATAGAGAAGGATTCACAGGTCGAGCAATTTGTTTAATTTTTTTGCATTTGGGGTTATTCCAGATTCTAATTCATCATGCTGTGATTGAAAATTGGCTGGTTTCCTCTTGTCATCAGAAACTGTGCTCCTCTGACTCTCTGTATCTGGTTTCATCACTTACCTCCAGGAAGTGACTGCAGTTCTTTTGCTCACCTCTGAAGGGCTTGTTCCTCTCAAGAATTTACTTCATTAAGAGTAAGAGCATCTGCTTCTCTTTATAGAGTTAATGAAAAGAAAACTGCAGTTATCTCGTGTTTTCCTGTTGTTACCATGCAAAGAATACTATTTCCTATCCTTCTACATCTAAACTGGATGTGGAACTCCCTTGCACTTAAAAAAAAAAAAATTCGGGTGTCACACATAACAAACTGTATATATTTAAAGTGTATTTGGTATTCTTTGACTCTTTACATTTATAATTATTCTTTTCCTCTTCTGTGTCTTTGGATATCCTTCCTACATGCATTTAAATGTTTTCAAATATGTAAACCATGTTCCCCACTAGAGTATAATTTCCATAAGGAACATGTCTTCATCACCACTTTCTCTTCAGGGTATAGAATAGTATCTGGCACATAGAGAGTGCTCAGCTATATTTGATGGAGTAAATGATTGAAGAGGCAGTATGACTTAGCAGAAAATATACAGGCTTTGATCTGCAATCAATCTTTGCTAAGGTACTTATTGTGTGACCCTCGCAAAATAGCCACTATAAGTACAAAGTACAGTTTTTCTCGCCTGTATACTAGGATGAGTGTATTTACCTTGTGGGATTTGAACTTAGGCATGAATATAGGACAGGGGATAACCTGGCTTTGTAAGGATTCATGTGGAAAAGATGGGAGTGCTATAGTTGATTCAGTGTTAGGATGGTGGTGTGTAGTGAAAGGTAAAAAAGAATGCAGGTGTAGTCTTGGTGACATTACATAGACTAATGTCTTTAGCAAGGTAGACTGTGGGTTCAACTGGTCAGCACATGTCTTCTGTATTGTGTCCTATACTGAGCATGAATTTTAAGAATGAAGTGAAACTGGAGCATAGTCAGGAAGCGGCTACAAGCATGATGAGGGGTCTGGAATCTATCCAATGTCCTCAGTGGAATAGTTTTAGATCTGGTGATGATGGATGATTTTTATGGAGAAAGGAAGTGAAGACATGATTACTGTTGGCTAATATTTGAACTGTCCTGTAAATAGGGAGGTTTTTTGTTGTTGTTTCAGAGGGAATGATTGGCATTATCTGGTGATGCACAGGGACACACATTTTGGCTTAAGATAGGGAAAAACTCTCTCACAGGTGGAGTGTCTGGCAAAACAGGTCTATACCTGTTACCTGAAAGCACTCAGGTGACCGAGTGGCCACTTGTCAGGGAAATTAGAGTAGGGCTTCTAGCATATATGGGAAATTGGGCCAAGTAGCCTTTATAACCCATTCCAACTCCAAGTTTCTTTGTGATTCAATGACTCACAAATTGGAAGCCACTAAATAATAACAGATGGTGACTGCTATAAGCTGATTATCAGTTAGCCTAGGAAGGGTTCCTAGAGAAAGATAAAAATAATTAGATAAAGATTGACTTAGCTGGTGACTGGGATTTGAAAATCACCAAAGAGGCATTCATATTGACAAAGAAACAGATCATCAGAGCTTTTGAGTGGCTGTTCACAATAAGCAGCCCCTATGGGGTGTAGTTTGAAGTACATTGGATGGGAATAACCTGACTCTAAATCTTTACACTGTTACCAGTCCTCTCTCTACTTAGCCAAAATTCCACCATTAGAGGTTTCTTTTAATCTTAGGAATTGATTTGTTAGTGGTTATTTAGTAATGTTAATTAAATTGGTTGTTAAAGTCTTTTAAATTGGTGTAATAAAAATTTTCAAATAAGACTTTATATGGGGTGATAGCATATAAATAAAAAAAATTAAGTTTTCTGGAGGAAATGGGTGCCAGAAAGCTCTATCTGCTGAGGCTATCTTCATTTTTGCTACACTTTTTTCCCCCCAGAGAATCTCTCAGAGACCCACCACCAAATTTTGGGTTTTGCAGGCTCGAGTTTAGAGAACAATATGCAAAATTACTATCAGCAATTATTTGGGGAGTAGGGAGGGCTTATACGAGTGTCTGACCTGAGGGGAGAGGAGGTGGATCAAAAAGGTCCATATGTAAAATTTTCCTGTTTTCTCATTTTGGTGAGGATCCAGTTTTCCTAGCACCGAGAACAAGACTTTTCTACAAAGTTTGCATCCCTTCCGGAATTAGCTAAGCTCATTCCTCATTAATCACATACAGCCACTAGGAAATGCTTTAGTGCAAAACATAGAATATACATGTATCAGATTCCAGAAGGAAATAGATGACACATGCAAATTAGGATAATTTGAGGAAGATTATTAAAGAGAACATATGAAAAGGTGTCAGTGGAGGAAAACCATAAGGACTGTCCTGGAATTAGTGGCAGCAGAGCTGTTTGCCTTGAGGCCTGAAGAAATGAAGACAGGCAGAGGTTTTGGAACTCAAAAAAAATGGTCGTGACAAGCAGCTCCCTAGAAGGAAGCAGTGGCCTTTAGTAAAGAACACAGCCAGAAAGGTGACTTTGCAAAGAAGAAGCAGGGTAATAAGTACCCTTGCTCTTCTTCTTCCTTCCAGTTTCTAATTGAGGTGTCCTAATTGCCAGCCCCAGCTGGAAGCCCAAGAGCAAGAGGAGGGCTATTGATGTGGTTTATATATGTGAGCATCTTGGG
This sequence comes from Macroglossus sobrinus, assembly GCA_004027375.1. Taxonomy (NCBI): domain Eukaryota; kingdom Metazoa; phylum Chordata; class Mammalia; order Chiroptera; family Pteropodidae; genus Macroglossus; species Macroglossus sobrinus. The sequence goes on from PVKZ01000970.1 coordinate 162,245, forward strand.
CACAAAGGAGGGTGAAAAAAGGAGGAGAGTAGACCTAGGGAGCAAACGGAAGGTATCAGAACAATATAAACCTTTGGAGAATAAAACCTACCAAGCAATAAACATGTTTCTAATGCTGGCTAATGCAAAATAATGCACTAGATATAGATTCTTCATTTATAGATTTATATACTATTTCAGGAATTGTATATATAATATATGTGTATATGAATTAATTCATATATATGAAAACTCATATATATGAACTTATAAATGTTTTCATCAAAGTTGGCGTGAATTGATAGTATCTATTATTTACTTTTTTAATTAAAAATTTTGGAGGGGAAGATTGTAAATTCAAATGCAGTTGTAAGAAATAATACAGACAGATCCAGGGTATTCTTTGCCCAGTTTCCTCCTGCGGTAACATCTTGGTAAGCTAAGTATGAAAATGCAAGCAGGATATTGACATTGATACAGTCAAGATACAGATAAATGCATCCCTATAAGGATCACTTCTCTTGCCCATCTTTCTTCTTGCTTCCCCAGACTAGAATTTAAACTCCTGGCAACCAATAATCTTTTCTCCATTTCTATCATTTTGTAATTTCAAGAATGTTATATGAATGGAATAACTCAGTATGTAAACTTTGGATGTTTTTTACTCAGCCAATTCCCCAAAGATATATCTAAGTTGTTGAGTGTATCAATCATTCATTTGATTTTATTGCTGACTAATATTTTTTAGTACAGATGTTCCGTATTGTGTTTAGCTATTTACCCATTGAAGGTTATCTGGGTTGTTTCTAGTTTGGATATAAAATGAATAAAGCTGTTTTAAACATTTATGTACAGGTTTTTGGGTGAACATAAGTTTTCATTTCTCTGAGATAAATTCCAGGAGTGCAATTGCTGGACCATATAATAGTTGCACAGTTCGATTTTTAAGAAACTGCCAAACTGTGTTTCAGAGTGGCTATATCATTTTATATACCATCTGCAATGCATGAGTTTTTCTGCATTCTGCCAGAATTTGGTGTTGGCACTATTTTTTTTATATTAGATACTTTATAGGTGTGTAGTGGTATCATATTCTAGTTTTAGTCTGCATTTCCCTAATGGTTAATGATGTTGAACATCCTTTATGTACTTATTTGCAATTTGTATATCCTCCTCGATGGAATGTCTCATTTCTTTTCATATCCCTTGCTCATTCAAATTGGATTAGGTCTTTTTTCCTTTAAAAAAATTATTTCCCCGGCTTTATTGAAATAAGATACACAATTAGTTGCTTGTATTTACATTGTACAATTCAATGAATTTTTCAATTATAGTGGCACACAATAATATATTAGTTTCAGTTGTACAGAATAGTTATTAGAGATCTATAAGTCACAATCACCCTCTAAATCTAATTCCTCTCTTTCCCCTGACATGTTTATTACATTATTAACTATTTTCCCTATGATACACTTTATATTTCCATGTCTATTTTGTAACTATGCATTTGTACTTTTTAATCCTTTTGCCCTTTTTTTGCCATCCCCCCAACACTTCTATCGTCTAGTAGCCCTCAAAATATTCTTTGTACCTATGAGTTTGTTTCTATTTTTGTTGTTGTATATTTTGTTCTTTAGATTCCACATGTATGTGAAATAATGCAATATTTGTTTTTCTCTTACTTCATTCAGCGCAATACTCTAGGTTTCATCAAGGCAATATATTTTTCCATCTCCTTTCTTTTAGTCTGTGTGTGTCTTTTAATCTGAAGTGAGTCTCTTGTAGGCAGCATATGTAAGGATCTTGTTTTCTTATCCATTCAGCCACTCTATCTTTTGGTTGGAGCACTTAATTCTCTTCCATTTTAGGTACTTGTTGATAAGAATGTAGTTATTACCATTCTTTATTCACATTTTTGATAGCCTTTTTTTTTCTTCTTAAAGAAGTCCTTCCAATATTTTCTGTAATATGGCTCAGTGTTGATAAATTCCTTTAGCTTATTTTTGTCTGAGGATCTCTTTATCTATCCTTCGACTCTAAGTGACAGCTTCGCTGGATAAAATATTCTTGGTTGTAAATCCTGAGTTTTCATCATGTTGAATATTTTGCACCAAGTCCTCTGTTCTGTATAGTTTCTTTTGAGAGATCCGCTGCCAGTCTTATGGATGCTTCCTTGTAGGTAACTAACTGCTTTTCTCTTGTCTTGGTGTAGGACTCTTTGGATTAATCTTCCTTGGGAATCTCTGAGCTTCCTGGGATGCAGACTCAGTGCTGCCGTAGCTTCACCAAGTTAGGAAAGTTTTCCATCATTATTTCTTCAAATAGCTTTTCAACTTCTTGTTCTCCTTCAGGTATCCCTATGACACATGTTTTTACATTTAATTATATCCCATAGGCTACTTAAATTATTATTATAGTCTTGGCTTCTTTTTTCTTGCTGTTCTGACTAGATGTCCTTGGCTTCCCCATCCTCTATATTGGTGGTTTGATCCTCTTCTTTATCCACTCTATTGATTCCCTCTAATATACTCTTCATCTCAGATAATGTGTTCTTCATGTTTGATTGGTTCTCTTTTATAATTTCTATTTCCATTTTTATGTTCTCTTTATCTCCTTGTTAAAGTTCTCACCAAATTAAGTTCACTGGGCATATTTATAACTAGTGTTTTTATCTGCATCTGTTTGATTGCTTGACTCCATTATTCCTGGATATCTGTTCTGTTCTCTCATATGTTTTCTGCTTCTTTGTCTTCCCATTTTGGCTGCCTTTCTGTGTCTGTTTCTATATACTAAGTGAAGCTTCTTATAAGTTCTTATTAGCATGGCTTTGTGTAGTAGGTGTCCAGTGGCACAGTTCTAAGAGGGGTTCAGCTACAGGCCAAGGTTAGCTCCAGCCTGTGCCCCTCCAGGGCCACCTGTTAGGATTCAGCAAGCAATCTACAGATATAGTACTTATAGTTCCCTTAAGAAACCACACCAGAAACAGGCCTGCTGTCACCAGTGTGAGTCTTGGCGCTGTTCAGCAAGGAGCACCAGACTTGCTGAGGACACATCTGGATGTGGCTTGGATGGAGCTTCAAGGTGGGGGAGGTAGAGTTTCAGGGGATCCTCTGGGCAGAGTGACCTCTGTTATCCAGTTCGATGATGATGATGTCTCAGCTATGGCAGCACTAAGTCTGCATTATGGGAAGGGGGCAGGCTCAACAGAGGAACAGTGGAGACCACTGGCACCTCTGCCCAAGAGAGATCCTCATCTCTGGTCCTCATTTCGACAACTCAGTGTCTCTCTGTAAGTCTCTGGTGCCTTTACCCAGCAGCTGACCAGGTGATGGTGCTCAGAGCAGGTCCATCACCATGAAAGTCCACTTGTGGACACAACCCTTTCAAGAGGTGTCTGCAGCCACTGGTGCCATAGCTTCTGTCCTTCTCAGCTGCTTGGAACCAGGCGGCCTCACATCTTCGCCCCCTCCTACCTTCTAGTGTTGCAGGCTGATTAATTATTTCTCTCCCTAGTTGCAGTGCTTTGTTTATCTAGATACCAGGCAACTTTCCCTGCTGTTTGCCCTGTGTTTCTGTCACAACTTTGATTTGGTCACAAGAGGGGTAAACAAAGCCTCTATCATCTATGCCATTTTTTCCCATCTCATTTAAAATTTTTATCATTTACAGACAGTTATTGTTTTGCTCTGAGACTTTTGCAAATATGTCATCTTCAGAAAGATTCATAGAGAGGACTGTGACTTATTCTAAAACATAGGTTTCAGAGAATAAGCCATTTCTTTAAACTGGATGAAGATTTGTAAAACTTGCTTTTAAGGTTCACAGCAGTCTTTCCAGGTATGTAAAGAAGACCACTTTGCAGATGCAGAGAACCTCATGGTATTTGGAGGACCTGGATTACCTCTAAGGCCTCTGGATCCAGTGGGCAGACAGGGGAGCACCTGTGTCCTTATCAGTGTTTGTCTGCTGGTTCTACTTCTAGCATACTCAGAGACATGCCAGGCCTGGACTCCATGCAGTGGAGGCTGTTGGTTGAATCTTCTGCCTAGGGAACCCACCAAAAGAAACATTCTCATTAAGTAGGTGTAGCTCAGCACCACTAACTTTGCCTGCACCTGAGCAGCTAACAGCTGAAAGTGGGTATATTTTTCTTTTAAGGGTTCTTTATATGTTCTAGGTACTAATTTTTTGTCAGATACATGGTTTATAAATTTTTTTTAATTAAGTATTTTGTCTTTTCATCTTCACAATAAAATCTTTTATAGAACCTTTTTTTTTTCATTTTGAATAAGTCCACTTTTTCAAATTTTTTTCTATGGGTGGTGCTTTTGATGTTAAGTCTAAGAACTCTTAGCCCTAGATACCAAAGATTTTCTCCTATTTTTCCTAAAAGTTTTATAATTTTGTAAAGTTAAAAAAAAAACATCATTAAACCTAAACATGTGATCCATTTTGAGTTAATTTTTGCATAAGGTGTGAGGTTTAGTTTGAGGTTTACTTCTTAACCAATGGATGTACAATTGATCCAGCACCATTTTTTTAAGCCTTTAAATTATTGAATTCTTTCTACAACTCTGTCAAAATTAATTGAGCATATTTATGTGGGTCAATGTATAAGTTCTCTATATTCTGTCCCATTGATCTCTGTGTCATATCTCTGCCAATACCACATAGCCTTGATCATTGTATAAGTCTTGAAATCAGGTATTGGTTCCTCTACTATATTCTTCTTTTTAACTGCTTTAGCTATTCTACTTCCTTTACCTTTCCAAAAATTTTTTTACAATACTCTTGTCTATATCTACAAAGAATCTTGCTGGAATTTTGATAGAAATTGAATTGACTATATATCAATTTGGGGAGAATAGATACCTTTACTGTGTTGAGTTTTCTAATCCAGGGATCCCTAACCCCCGGGCCATGGACTGTTAGGAACTGGGCCACACAGGAGGAAGTAAGTGGCTAGCGAGCAAGCGAAGCTTCATCTGTGTTTGTAGCTGTTCCCCAGTGCTAATCACCACCTCAGCTCCACCTAAGATCATCAGGCATTAGATTCTCATTGGAGCATTCATCCCTGGTGGCAAAAAGGTTGGGGACCATTGTTATCCAATCCATGACCATGATATATCTCTCTGTTTATTTAGATCTTTGCTTTCTTTTATTAATATTTTGTGTCAGCAAAAGTTATACACATTTTGTTAGACTTATATTTAAATACTTAAGTTTTTTGAGTGCTTATAAATGGTATTGATGTTTTATTTTAGTGTCCTTGTGTTCACTGCTCATATGTAGAAAGAAAATTGACTGTTGTATGTTTATTGTATATCCTGTGACCTTGCTGAATCCATTTATTAATTCTAGGTGTATTTTTTTTATAGATTCCATTGGATTTTGTACCTAGAAAATTATGTTATTTTCAGATGGGAACAGTTTTATTTCTTCCTTTCTGATCTGTTTGTTTTTATTTCCTTTTTCTTGCCGTATTGCATTAGCTTGAACTTCCAATACAAAACTGAATAAGAATGGTAAGAGCAGACATCTTTACCTTGTTCTCAGGCTGCCTCAGAACTGGAAACTTGGCTATAATATTTTAATGATGGTATACATACACATTTGAGTTTTAAAAATACAGGAAAGAACAATGGTACACATATTTCAGTTGAAGCCGGATTTTTTGACAATAGAGAAGGTGAAAGGAAATCTATAAATATTTCAGTGCATTTGAACTTTTTTCTAGTACATTCCCGATTGTGCAGCAGGAATACCTTTGGAGGAGCAAGAGATTTAAAAATAATATAAAAATAAGTTAGTTTGTTTAAAAAATAAATTTCCCTTTGGTATTACTTTCTAAGAGTTTTTTTTGTTTTTGGTTTTGTTTTTATTTTTGTTTTTGCTAATCTGCATTCTAAATAGCCAGGAGAGAATATTGTAGTTTCCAATGATCATTTATTTGTTCAGGTCATCATTTGTTTTGGGAGTGTTAATTAACATTTTCTTTTGAAAACTGAGTTGAGAAACTGCTATATTATAATGACCTAATCAATGATTAGGGGACAATTTAAAAAAATTCTGATGTTTTCTTATTCAAAGTTCTATCTGAAATGCGATTTAATATTTAAATCTTACTTTCTCAATTTTATATTTTTCAAGACTAAATTAATTCTACGGACTTAAGGAAAATATAAAGCTAAATGGGTAAAGAGAATTATGATAGATAAATGTGCTTTTCAAATTTATCCAGCATAATTTGGCTGATTTTTTAATTTGCAAAAGAAAAACCCACATACATTTATTACTCTGCTGTTCCTTGGAAAAGTCAACCTAAATTATTATAATGTAAAAAAAGAATTTTGAGTTAAAAAGGTGTTAAATTTTAACTTTGACTCTAAAATGATAGACATCAGATACCAAAATTAGGTGATAAACCAAAATGCATATTTTCAAACTTCATGTCCAGGAACCAGTTAGACAACTGACCTATAATAAATACATAAGACTTGATGGCATAGAGTAAAGGTTGGCAAACTTTTTCTGTAAAGAACAAGGTTTGTGGGCTATAAGGTTTCTGCTGCAACTACTCAACTCTTGTTGCAGTGCAAAAGCAGCCAAAGCCAGTACTTAAACAAATTAGTGTGGCTGTGTTTCAATAAAACTTTATTTGAAAGGCTAGATTTGGTTTACAGGCTGTAGTTTGCCCTCTGCTGGCATTGAGGAAGACAGGGTTTATTAAGAGGCTCTTTTGGCAAAAGTTCTCCCAACCACCATGAGAATCTCATCTTGAACCTAGAGAGCAGGGCTGGCAAGGGCGGAAGGAAACTGTCTACAAAAGGTTTACTTGGAGTTCTTGACCTGTGTCCTCCTGACATTGTGGGGCATGTTGTTCCCAAGACTGGAAATTTGCTGCACTTCCTACCAATGGTAGAGCAAATATCCATGAATGTTTCCCATGCACCCAGGGGAGGTCATGGGAGAAAGAGAGTACCTGCTTAAACTGGTTTGATTTGAGTTTAAAAGAATCGCATGGGGAAAACAAGAGGACTCCAACAGATCATTTTGTGTAGAGGAGACTGAAATCTGGGGTAGAAAGGGAAGTGGCCCCATAGGGAAATGTGGCTGGATCTTCTCATTTTCTAAATTGAAACTGTGTTTGGCCAGAGGATTTTTTTTTTAAAAAAACAAGAGATAGCTGGTCAGTTATGGAAATGAAATTTCATGCAGGAACAAGGTAAAAACCTCTCCAAGGGAAAACGTTTGAATGTAATTATAAAGACAAAAACAAACTGCATTTTTTGTTTTAGAAATTTTAACAGAAAATTTCAAAAGCTGAGGAAAAGAGTATAATGAACTCCCATGTATGCAACACGCAGCAATTGTTCGCTCAGGTGCAGTCTTCTTGCAGCTGTTCTGCTTATCTACTTTCCTTTCATCATCCCTATACTCCAAACATGGAATTACTTTGAAGCATAACCAGCATTTGTATTTTCTTTCAACTAGAAGAAACATCTAGAGGCTTGATCAGATTCAGGTTCAATTATTTGGCACTCCTATAGCACTTTAAGGTCCATAGCGTCTGGCTCTCTCTCTCTCTCTGCAATGTTAATATTGATCAGGATTTAGGAAAGTCTGATTCATCTGTTATAAAGTTCTTTATCAGCTTTATATCACTTTTGGAACCCATTTGTGATTGTCCATGTTCACAATTTTATTAGAGGAAAAAAATTGCATTTTAATTACATCTTACTGGTTGTGCTGTTCAATGCATAGATTATATGTATTCTTGCCAGTATGTTGGGATCCCCTGGATGGGAGACAAATTAGTCTTTTTTTCACAAGAGTCCTTTTTATTTATTAGCTTTGGAGTTTCCTTGTATTTTTATTATTTATTTTAAAATATAAGCTCATTAGCTGTAGAGACAAAATTCACTTTTGCTAAAGTGCTTCCTACTACATGAAAAGACAGTCTAAGTCTCCAGCCTACTTTGAGAAGATCTACTGACTTCTATGACTATGACCTTCAGAGAATTTGTTGGTTCTCCGCTTTGAAAGCTTCTTGAGTATGTGGTACATTTCTGGTCTGCTCGGGAAGAATAAATGTTGCTCCTCAGTTTGAGAGGATTTTGCTTTTTTGTGAAATTATTTTCCAGGTTTTGTAATGTCTTAAAATCATAACTCTTTTTTCCTATCCTGCAAAATTTTTACAATTGACAGGAAAGTCCCTCTGGAAGTTCCTCTCTTCCTCATTCCATGACTTGGTTGAATAATTGGGGAAACTAGTGGGAGTCTGTGTGGCAGATATGTTACATTCACCTCTCTTAATCCATCTATAGCTCCTTTTATTTATCTTGTCCTTGATGATGTTTTCCAAATAAAGGAAGATATTTGATACTTTCCATATTTCTCACTCCTTCCTTTTCTCCACAGTCTGTGTAGGACTCATAATATACTTGAGGAAATTTAAAGTATAGATTTGGGGTAAAAAAAAAATTAGATGGTACCAAGACTACATTCTTGTGGGGAGAAGATCAAGATCAAGCTCTTAAATAACCTTAATGTCATAAGCAAGTGGGCCTCCGATGGAAAATCCCATGTAAAAAGACACTTTTTCTATGCTTCTGCCACTTCTTAATTGACCCAAGAAAGCAGGTGTGATGTGTATTGTGATTTTTTCATTGATTCCATATTCTATGTATAAGCAATTATTTTCAGCTCGTCCCTTTAAACGAAGCAAAAGTTCTTGGACTTTTTTCTCTTTCCATACTTCTCCGCTCTGCCACAAGAAATTAATGTCAGGTGTCTTTCCAAAGCATTGGTCAATTTTCCCTTTGTGAACAAGTCTGTTCATATTGTTACCTTTACCAAGAAAGAAATATGCAATTGGTTGTTTTGTACGACACATATGTTTATATTGCCCCCTAAAAGAATTTTCGAGTGATTGAGCATACTTTTCCATTTGTTTAGAATCTTGGTCTAGATTTTGGTTTTCTGGCCAGAATAAGAGAGAAGCTAGGAAGTAAGGTTCTAAAAACTGATAAGTCAGTCCTACTTGTTGCAAGATTTCTCGGAGCTGAGCTTTCAGTTTTTTAATTGGGTTCACTATTTTGGAGGTAGGTTTAATACAATAGAGAATGATGTTGGCCAAAATGAAATTTTGCTTTTCCTTTGGCATGATTCTGACAGTGCATTGTTCGAAGATAAAAGTATATTTGCTCACTATATCTTCCATGGTGCTAATGGCATCTTCTTGACTTTTGATAAGATATTGCAAGAGCCCAGAAAACTTGTCTGCTTTTAAAACTTCTAGGCTTCTCCGATACAGCTCTACTTGAAGTGGCAAACTAAGTTTTGATATGAGATCTTTGTTTTGTAATTCCTCTAAGGGACCAAATATTTCTGCATACTTCTTAAAATATACAGCCACCTTTCTCCGAGTTTTGTTCTCTTCATTTTGCCTAATGTTGTTCCTGGGTTTTAGAGGGACAAAATAATCATCAAAAAAATCAAAGGACTTTTTCAAAGAAAATTGCAAATTAGTTAGATAAGGAATAAAGTTCTTGAGGGCTAATTTAAATTCATTGTTTGAATCCCCAGGAATGTCTCTACTTCCTGATACAAAATTAATCATATCTCTTTTAGATAGTTCATTTTTGTTGTCAAAAAAAGGAATGAGCTGGAGAATCTGGATTGTGTACAGCCCAACTTCGATCTCCCCTTGATAACCAGCAATATTCATAGTATCATATCGCCTGTTTGACTTCTGATAAAACCTTTCCGTCACTTCATCCTCTCTATCTTCACTTTGCTGTTGAGATTCTTTGAATGCATTTGAGGCATGTACTGCTAAATCCAAAAGTTCAGTTAAATCATCAACCGAAATGTTCCTGTTTTTTTCATTATCCTCTATCCACCATCTTATTTTACTTTTGTAGACTTGACCCAGTGTATCTGAGATATAAGAATTGTTACGTTCTATCTCTTTTGCTTGATTTGCCCACTTTAGGGCATTGGTGAAGTCCTTCTCTTTAATGTAGAAATGTCTTGTCAGTGCTTGGCAAATGAATGCATTTGGGTTGAACCGATGAATACCTTCAAGCAATACTTTTTTAACTGATTCATTTCCTTCTTCTTCATGTAATGCTTCAATGAATGGGGAAAACCAAGTTCCTGTTTCACCTTCATGTTCATTGCGCTGTCTTGTGAGCAGCAGTGTGTGCATATCTTGAAAAAATTTGCTTCTTCCTATTCCAGAATCATAGAACAAGTTTTCTCTTAGCATATCCAGCATAATTTGACTTTTATCCAAGTGATAGCTTATCTTCAATTCTTCCAGTGAACGAGTAGCAATCAGAGGGTGAATAATGCGCACTCCCCAGTAGTTTCCACATTCTACCACCTTTGTTTTTATCAGAATTGTAGAGTAGGTGCCCATCTTGTCTTCAAGTTTTTCTGTTCCCCAGAATGCCTTTTTGCATGTGATTCCTAAGAAAGTTTCACACTGTGATAGTGAAATTGTGGTATCGGGCACATATGAATTAAGAAGAGCCAGAAAAGAAAAGAGCTTTGCTTCCTTGGTGGAAATATTTTGTCCCTTCAGGATATTCCTGACCACATTTTCTATATACTTTTCATTAAAATTGGTTTTCATGATCATGAAGGAATAAAAATCTTTAAAGTTTTTATGTTGCTCTTCAATTTCTTTTAATTTAAGCTCAAAGGCTCTCTGTTCTTTGGAAGATAGTTGTTGTATTAGGGCGATACTATCTGACATCTTTGCACATTTTTCAGGATTCTGTGACCTTCTGCAATTTAGGATGATCACTAGAGGTTTCTCATATCGAATGCACTTATTAGCTACAGCTGTTTGAATAGAGGCCTGCAGAAGATAGACATTATCTTGTTCTTCAAAATCATCAACAAGGAGCAGTACAGGTAAATATTCCTCATGGTTTGTTGTCCCATAGGTGATTAAATCAGTCACTTGTTTTCCAGTGTCAGAAAAATCCACTGTCTTGTTTTTCAGAACGGCACATCTGAATTTCTTCCTCAGTTCCCAGAGAATGTGCATAGCCAAGGTAGTTCCACCACAGCCTGGATGATGATACAAATGAATAATTTTGACACATGTTGGCTTAGAAGAATCTGCCCAGTTTTGAATCATTGCTTCAAGTCTTTCATATTTATCCCTTTTGACAAAAGGTGAAGAATAGTTTTCAGAAGAAAAGTAGAAGTTCCACCATGATACTTTACCACCTCGATAGAAGTCCTCCTCTTTTGATGCCTTGAATTCAAGAAATTTATTTTTGTCCTGCTCTAAGAGTGTACCTTCACATTCATTTTCACACAGAATTTCCAGAGCGGTCATGATATCTTCTTCCCTTTTCAGAAGGACAGTAGATGAGCCAATAGATGGCAAAAATCTCTTTAAAGATTTAGTCACAGATTTTAGTTTAAGAATAGTGCCATTTATCTCTTCAAGATTTAAAGCAGAAATACATTGGCTTGATAATTCATTTTGTTGTTTTGTTAATCTTGCTTCAAGCAGATCTTTCCATCTCTGACATATGTGCGAGTGTACACAAATACACAATATATTTTCCATTCCTTTGAGATCTTGGTAAAAAGCACAGAAGGTCTCAATGAGGGGGTCTCTTGGGTCATCGACAGAGGAGAGTAATAGAAATACCACTAAAAACTTCCCTCTTGGCAATATATCTTCATGTGTAAGAAATGAAATCAATTTCCTAACTTCAGATGCTTTTTCTCTTTGCCAGGAGCTTGGATCTAAGGGTTTATATTTTTCACTGTCAAGGTCTAACCTGCCATTGCAGAAAATCCAGCTCGGTTGTTGATAAAGATTCAGACTGAAAATCTTCTCCTCTGTTGTGGTTTTCCCCTCCACATACAGACTTGGCAAGTGAAGGTTTGCTACTCGGCTTTCTTTGTAAGCACTGACTATTCCTTCGCTCACAGATTCGGGATCAAAGTCCAGTACAGCAAACCATTTAATTTCTTTTAGGAAATCTAAGTGTTTTATTTGATTCAAGTGGCATTTATTTGTTACAAGAATGTACCATTCATAGTATGAATTATCTAACAAATCCCGGTTTCCTGTAAGCAATTTAACAAGCTTTGGTCCATCAGTCTCTTTTTTACTTGTTTTTACTCTACATTTTCCTTCTGCTTCTGCTTCTTTCCTAGACTCTGCTAGTCTTTTTAAATCTAATTTAAATGCTTTGAAATCTGCATTATTTTTTATGATGTCTTTAGAGCTGGCCCCATCTCGCACAAAGACTGAGAATTTTGGTCTTTGTTCCCATATTTTGTTGTTGTAATTTTGCATTTTAATCTGAAAATAATCATGTTCACATTCAGAGTGTTTTGGAATAACATCCACTTCAATAACAAATCTGTCAGATGGAATACTGTTTTGCTGTAAAACTTCTACAAATCTTGGCTCGCGAATACAGTTTTTTGCTTTTGGGACTTGATGGTCTTCAAAATACTGGTGGATCATCAGATTGAAGTGATCAATGAGGGCTTCCTTTGTGATACTAGTGAGTTTCACGCCAACAATTTTTCCATGGGGTTTGTCTTTGACTCCAAAATGAATGGTGCCATTGGTTCGTGAATTCATACAAGCTGAAGCAAATCGGAAGACTTCATTGCTAAATTTCATCTTAATATCTTCTTCTGTGGCTGTGTTTGTATTTGTGAAGGCTTTGAATTCATGTACGGGATCAATGAGATTGAGTGGTCCTGTTTCAGGCTGGAGACAAAAATTTAATTTGTAACGATATGGATCACTGAATTCATCAAAAGGGTATGATGCACATGTCAGTTCCATGGATGGCTTATTTTCCTTTGTGTCTTCTATTTCATCTTCCATGAATTCATTTTTTAGTGACTTAGAATCTTTAGTAATTGTATTTATTGTAGAGGCATTAGCCATATCTGATTTATCTTTATCCTCTTGTTTTTGCTTTGATATTTTTCTATTTTCCTCTTGCATCAAAGTTTGTGTTTTAGGAACATTTTTACTACCTTTTTTCCTCTTATATGCCTGCACAGGATCCTCAGAGGATGTTTTCTGCAATTCTTTGAATAGACGTTCTATTTGGATAGCTGGTCCATGTGTTATGCCCATATCGATGAGGTCAGTTTTAGTTAACAACTTCAAGATTATTCCATTCACATCTTGTGCAATCAAGATTTCCCTGTGTTTTTGGTCAATTTTTTGACTTTCTAACCACCAATTTACATCCTCTTTTGTCCACTCATCTGTGTTTTTTGGTAGGTTCCATTGCTCTGCCATTCTGATACCTGTATACCAAGAAAAAAAAAAAGGAATTCAGTATTTTTATAAGTAAAATTTTAGATAATAAACTAATTTGTAATGGGTTATATATGCCTTACACACTTTTGGTTTTCTTCATTAATAGTTTTTGCTATATTATTTTAAAATATTCAGTTCTGCTATAGAAAATAGGATAAACAAAGGAAGATATATGAAACTAAATAGAGAATGATGTATGAAACAAGGAAGATATATGAAAGTAAGTATAGAAGCAAGTAGTTTGTGAATCATGTTATGATAGGGGTAGATTAAGTAGGCAATATACATGTTAAACATAGGAAGGGAATAAAAGGGCCAAATAGGTGTTAAATATTCATGAAACACTTGAAGCACTTGATATTATTAAGGTCATAATTGGGTTACCTGTTGATGACATTTATTCTGTTCCTTTGTGTCCTCTGCTCAAGAAACATAAATAAAATTCAGTGTAGCTTATTAGGCTTATTGATAAGCTGTAACTGTTATCAGACGTATATACCCCTCTTCCCTCTCTGATTAGAGTAAGTGTATGCTACTTAACCAGGACATATTCTATCTGTTGATCCCCCTTGTACAGAATTCAAAGTGTGTTACCTATCTTTTTCTCCCTGCTCTTTGTTTTGTATTTTTAAATTGATTTAATAAGACATGTGCCTTAAGCATCTTATTTCAATGTGTGAACCATTCTTTTCTAAGACTTCTGGGATAGCTTGCTAGGTAGTGAACTCTGAGGCTACTATTATATTAAACTATTTTTTTATATATAATAATTGATAATAGCTAATACCTGGACAGTAAAAAAAAAATGGCATTACTATTTGGCCTGTAAATTGTCACACTACTGTCTGAAAAATTAATGTCAATCTGGATTACAGATTGGTGGAAATTTTACTCTTACAACACTGTGACAATGAGAAACCTAGAACATTTAATGCCTCCTAACAAATGAATTAGATTTAGTTTCTTTCAGTAATTTGACCTATAGAGATCAAGAAGCTCAAATTTAACATGACCTGGGAAGAGAAAAAAGAGCGGATGGGGGAAAATTGCTTTAGGTGTACCAGTCTTTAAAGTAAGCCATTTTCGGAAGTGCTGGCAACATTTTCCTTTGTTGGGCTCTCTCTCCACCCCGCCAGCAGGCACAAGCAGGCACAAATGGTTAACACCATTTGCCCTACCCTGGTGATTCCCTGAGACTCTGTCCCACCCAGTTTGTAATCAGCAGGAACCTCTTTCAGTGATGGTTCTACTCAGCTTGCCCTGCGGACTTTCCTGAAATCTTTCAAAGGTTCACAAATGCTAGACAAGCAGTGTCTGTCCTTGATGTGCTCCTTACCTCTTGCTAAGTGGCTGTAAGCCCTGCACTAGTGGCAGCTGGCCTTGGTTAACAGCCCAGCGGCTTTCAGGTGCCTCCAAGCCTAGCACAGGTGACAACAACCTGCAAATCACATTATAGCTCCTACTAGTTGGCCTCAGACAGGGCACAAGCAGTAGCTGACCTTGGCCTGCACCAGAGCTCCCTCCCAGGAAGCCACAGAACCAAAACATCCAGTGGTGGGCTTCAGACCACAATGGAGCACCACCTAATCAGCAACACAAATGACACACCCAAACGGTGGTAGGCACCAAAACCCTGCTAAAACAAATCCCTCTTTGAGGGGTCAGCCTATGCACAGCACCTTGTCTGCTATAGTCACAGCCATTTCTCACAACCAGTAAGCCTGAGGGTGAATCTCTCCCACTGATGTTGCAACAGCAATCAAGTCTCAACTAAAACTGGAGGGTACACACAGCCCACACAAAGGACACACCTGGAGCACCCAGCTCAGGTGACCATGGAGACTGTGCCACTGGGCCCCATAGAAGACCTACTACATAAGGCCACTCTACCAAGACTAGGAGACATAGAACTACCTAATACATAGAAAAAACATAGGGAGGCAGCCAAAATGAAGAGGCAAAGAAATATGACCTAAATGAAAGAACAGGACAAAACCCCCCAAAAAGAATTCAATGAAATGGAGACAAGCAATCTACCAGGTACAGAGTTCAAAACACTGTTTATAAGAATTCTCAATGAACCCAAGTTATATAAATGTAATCACTATATTGTGTACCTAAAACTAATGTAATATAGTATGTCAACTACAATCTAAAAAATTTAATAATTTAAGGAAGAATAAAAAGAGTGGGCTAGAGGAGTATGTTGTCAACAGTTGCTTTTAGGTACCTGGCGATTACTTTCTCACAGCTGCAGGGCAAAAATAAAAGGGGATCCACGTGACAGTATGTTTATGACAGGGCTACTCAATGTGAAGTGATCTTTTAAAAGGAAAAAGCTATATATCACATTCAAACTTTGGAGATAATTAGCCTGGGGTTGGCTGAAATTCCAATACTAAGCTGAGGGACTTATTAAACAAAGTTTGGAAGAAAAGAATAAATAAAGTAAGCTTTCGTGGGACTACACGAAACTATATCAAAGGTCACAGTTAACAGAATAAAAAGGCAAGCTATGGAATGAGAGACTATATTTGTGAATTATATAACTGGTAACATCCATAAAATAGTAAAAACCTCTTACAACTCTACAACAACAAAAGAAATAACCTAATATAAAAATGGGCAATGGATTTGAATAGACATTTCTCCAAAGATGATATACAATGACCAACAAACAAGATGCTCAACATCGCTAATCATTAGAGGAAAGCAAACCAAAACCACAATAATATATCATTTTACATCCATTATGATAACTATTAAAAAAAAAAACTACCTTGAAAATAACAAGTATTGGCACAGATGTAGAGAAATAGGAAGGAACTCTTGTGCACCGTTAGTGAGAATGTAAAGTGTTACAACCTACGTGGTCTACTCTAAAACTATGGTTAAATTTCTCTAAACAGAATGGGAATGCTAAGAGAAGGAACCTTGAAACATTAGGAAGAGAAAAAAAACATGGTAAGCAAAAATACTGGTAAAAATTGATTTTCTAAATTATGTTTGATTATTAAAGTACTATTTGATATGGCTTCGAATGTATGTAGTGGAAATATCTAAAATAAATATATCATAAGTGGATAGGATAAAGGGATATATGGGAAGAAAGATTTCTACACTTTGCTCAAATAAAACAACACACTTAGGTTGTCATAAATTATGTATATATAATGTAACATCTAGAGCATCTGTTAGAAAAAGCTGTATGAAATGATACAAAAAAACTGCAGATAAAAGTGGAATTGTAAAAAAATTTTAAATAATGCACAGGAATTCAGGAAAATAAGATAGAGAAATTAAAAATAAAGAACAAACAAACAAAAAATAAATTGGTAGATATAAGTATTAATGTATCAATAACCACATTAAATATAAATAGCCTAAATGCAGAAATTAAAATATAGAATTGTTAGACTGGACTAAAAACATGATGTAAATATACCTCATCTTTAAGACACTCCCTTGAAATAGAACAATATAAGTAGGTTGAGAGTAAAAGTATGGATAAAGGTATATAATAAAAATTTTAATTAATAAGTACAGGAGTTGCTATATGAATGACAGATAAAGTAAACTTCAGAGCAAAGGAAATTACCAGAGACTGAGTAATATTATATTATAATAAAAGGGTCAATCCAACAAGGTAACACAGCAATCCTAAAAGTGTATGCTTTAAACCAGAATTTGCAAAATATTTAATCACTGAGAGAACTTTTCAGTTTCAGACTGATTCAATTACAGTTTGCTATTTCAACACATTTCTTTTAGCAATCGATAGAAGAACTAGACAGAATATTAGTGAGGACATATATAGACGAATTCAACACCATCAACTAACAGGTTTCAAACCACAGACACTCTATACAACAACAGCAGAATAGCATTTTTTTTAAGTGTCCAAGACAGATCATATCCTAAATGATAAAACAAACTTCAACAAATTTAAAAGAATTGAAATCATTTTTGCCAATGGAATCTTATAAGAAATTAATAACAGAAAGGTAACAGGAAAACAATAAAAGCACACATTCCTAAATAATTCATAGACCAAAAAAAAAAGTCTCAGGTAAAATAAAAAAATACACTGCAGTGACTGAAAATAAATGTAAAACATACAAAAATTTGTGAGACACAGTTAAAGCAGTTATTAAAAGGAAAATGTATAGCAATAAATGCATATATATATATTAGAAAAGAAGTAAAGTTTCAAAATAATAAGCTCTTACCACAAAGACCTAGAAAAATTTGAAAAAGAAGAGCAAAATAAGCCAAAAGCAAGCAGAAGGAAAGAAATAATAAAGAGCAGAAATCAATTAAGTTGAAAACAGAAATATAATGGAGAAAGTTATATAATAAAATGAAACAAAGATCTGCTTCCCTGAAAAGATTAGTAAAATTGACAAACTCCTAGCAAGACTGAAAAAGAATAAACAAGAAGAGACACATTTACCAATATTATTTGACTTTGAGTGGTGAATATACAATGCAGTATACAGCTAGCATATTATTGAATTGTACACTTGAAACCTACATAATTTTATTCACCAATGTCACCTCAATAAATTTAATTAAAAAGAACTGAAACAGTGGATATCATTTTGAAACTTTTAGAAATATTATTCACATATAAATTTCACAACCCAAATGAAATGGACCAATTGTGCAAAAAGAAAAAAACAAACAAACAAAAAAAACCAATCTTCCACAACTCACTCAATATGAAATAGATCATTTGAATACTCACATAACTTCAAAGAAACTGACTGGATTTTTAATTTAAAATATCTCCCCTCAAATCTCCAGGCCCAGACAGATTCACTAGAGAATGCTACCAAATGTTTAAAAAATTAACACCAATTCTACAAAATTTCTCCTAAAAAAAATGAAAGAATACTCTCTAATTCATTTTTTTGAGTCCTTGCAGGCTCAGCCTCCGGGTGGGTTCCCATGCACCTAGGCTCTGCCTCACCCCGGTGCCAGGCCTGCCCCTGAGGCCTCAGGCTCCAGGCAGGCCCCAGCAGATCCAGGCTCTCAACCCACCTTAGTGCCAGGCCAGCTCCCATTCTCAGGCTCTCTACTACTGGCCTCATGGACCCAGACTCCAGATTGGCTCCTGTGGGCTGAGGCTCCAAGCCTGCCCCAGACTCCGTAAGGATCTAGGCACATGGCAGCAGGCTGAATAATAATGATAGCGATAGCAATAATAATAAAAGACAATAGATAACAAGTGTCAGCAAGGATGTGGAGAAGAGGGAACCCTTGTACACAGTTGGTGGGAATGTAAATTGGTATGGCCATTAAGGAAAAGAGTGTGGAGATTCCTCTCAAAGTTAAAAATAAAACTACTATATATGATCCAGCAATCCCACTTCTGAGTATATATCAGAAGGAAATGGAATTGAGTATCTCGAAGAGATTTCTTGCACTGCTATATTTACTATAACATTTTCACATATGGAAACAATCTAAGGTCCATCAAAAGATGAAAAATAAAGGAGATGAGATATATATACACACACAATGTAGTATACAATGTGGCACACACATACACGTATATATAATGGAATATTACTCAGCCGTGAGAGAGAAGGAAGTCTGGCATGAAGGATATTATGTTAAGCAAAATAAGAAAAAGAGATAATACAGTGAGATAATACTACGTACCTAGCAAAATGACTAAAATTAAAGCCTGGTAATACCAAATGAAATTTATAATTTCTGGTGAAATTAAAAATTATTTCAGCCACTTTGGAAAACTATTTGATAGTTTGAATTAAGTTAAATATGCCCGTTAACAGTAGAAAACATATTGTAGGATATCATTTATACGGAGTTCAAGAACAGACACATTAATCTATTGTAGTAGAAGTCAGAATAGTGGTTACCTTTTGGTAGGGAGATATTTTCTGGGAAGTGGCATGAGGAAAACGAATGGTGTGATAAAAATATTTTATAAAAAACAAATAAAAGAAACCTTATTCAAAATGGAGCTGGGAAGCCATGAATGCAGAGCTCTTTTGCACTACCCCCTGAAGTTTTTGTAACAAGAAAAAGAAAGATTTCCTCCCTGCTGATTCATCCTGAGATCAGCAACAGCAACTGCCTTCCACTTACTGCCAATAAGAAACTGCCACCACCTTGTACTCCTGTTCCCCACCAATGGTCTCCTGTTAAAACAGCCCTCCCCATTATCCTGCAAGAACCTCCCATAAGTTGACTTACCTTTTGTATCTCTAGACTTGCCTAAGGTTTACTATGTTTTGCATGTCCCAAATTGTAGTTCAATTTTTTTTTGGTTCGGTTTTTAAGATTGATAATTTTATATCTTGATCTCATTAGTGGTTACACTGATGAACACATAACCATCTCATAGAAGTATATCTTTACGATTTATTCATTTCATATAAATTATACTTTATTTAAAAAGCCAATGATGCTTTCAAAATACATGATAAACGAATGAATGAAATAAAAGAGGTACTCACATAGAAAAAGATGATGGTATGTTACCAAAGATAATTAATTCAATTCTGGGCATCTGAAATCTGAAAGTTTTACTAGAGATTTATTATTGCAGCCTCAGATTATTGGAATAGCTTTTGTTTTTACATGCCACTGTTGATTCATACTGGTTTTATAGTTGTCTATAACTTGATCCCACCCTCCTCTAATAACTGCTATCTGAGTCATTTCCATGTGTCCTTTTGTTAAGCCTCATCTACTCTACCCTATAAAAGTACAGCTCACTTCGATTGCCCCTACAGTATTGTAACACTTAAAGCAGGGCGTACCTGGATCCTTCTGCTCCTGGCAGAATTCAGGCTTCTGAGTCCTCATACCTAGAATTCTTATGCCCTATCTCTTGCCCCATCCTACCATTATAGTTCTCCCAGAGTCTCCCTGACATTGTCACAGTTTTACAAACTCAGCCCTTGTCTCCTAAATGATACCTCAAAAACCAGATTATGAGACTGAGTGGTGAATTATTTGAATGATTTGATTTATGCAAGAACTGCATACCATATACATGTAATACAAATATAAAGCCAGGTGGATGGGGTACTGGGCCTCAATGTTTGTTAGGGAATGTGAGCAAATAAAAAAGGAATGACTCTTGACTGTATGCTCTAAATAGAGAAAATATCTTTTAAATATGATTGAACACCTTACACTTTCACGTTGCTTCCTTTAAAGCCTTTATCTGAGACTTGTTGGCTGTGCTTTTCAAAAACTTATTTTAAAAAAGCTGTTGAAGATGATACTCTTGGAGAATATAGGCTAGAGAAATGATTTCTATTTAATACCTGTCCTTTGCCCATTTATGCCACTGTTTAGAAATATTTCACATATTAATAGTTTCTTTATACCCTCCTTTTTTCAAGAATAGTTTTCAGAAAGTGATCCATGATTATACCCTTGGGTAAAGAAATCAGGAGGAAGGCTAATCAAGGGGAAGATAGGAGGTGGTTAGGCCAAGGGGTAAAGTTAATGCCTAAAATAACTGTTTTCAATTTCATATACTATACTAGAAGCAGCTTAAAAATTTGGTTCTGAGCATCCTAGCAAGCAGTATAAAAAAGAAAACAATTTGTTATACAATCAAACCCACATATATTTATTAACTGTAGGGTTAAATGTAGGAATTGTTAGCTTTTCTATAAAGAGTTGCAGATCAGGTATTGCCTTGGAGGCAGTCAGATTTTAACCTAGGATATTTAGCAGAAGCATATAGCTGCCGTAATTTCAAGAACCTGCTGTGGCAACCTGTCTGTCTCTCTCTGTCTTTGTCTCTACCTCTGTCTCTTCTTTTGTCTAACTCGGATCTGTCTGTCTCTATATATCATTTGACACTAATGTCTGAGAAGCTACAGGGGAGTTTTATTTTCTGGCATCTGCCTACTTCTTAGAGTAGATGGTGGAAGGTATCTTTAATTAATATGAAATACATCTTTAAATTTTCATTATATGTTTTTTCTGAAGATGCTTCAGATTCCTTGGAGGATTTCATCAATAAAAGTGCCTTCAGTTTACGATGGCATCTTTCATTGGAATGTTATGACTCATTTTTCAACTAATATAAAGCAGATTCCTGTCACAGCAATGAATAGAATTTCTAAGCTTAAAAATATTATTTTTGGTTTTGGGGTATATTTCAATTTTCTAATTGAAAAGATTCCTTCCTAGTCAATAACACGCTATAGGTAGTAATAACATTTATAATAGATATTGTACTTACCCAGATCGCCTTTCAAGTTTCTTCTACATAAATAAAAAGAAAACCATGTATTTCGGTGCAGAAAACATCTAACGTCTGTATTTTCTTCCTTCAGCGATGTTAGAGACAATCATTTACTTCCCTTTTCTATGAAAGTTTATTCTCTGCTTTTCCCTCAGTCTGAGCTCGAACTGGCTCAGAAACAACAGCGTGTGTCTCAGAAATGGGTGTGTTGAAAACTAGCAAGTCGGGGAAAGGTAGCCCGTTTTCGGTTTCATTTCCTAGATCTGAATTTATAGAAATGACTGTTCTCTCGGAAATGCTCTTTTTTTTTTTTCCCTCCCCGAATAAGCCCTTACTCTGCCACCTTCTGGTCTGTTTGGTTAAAATCCAGAGATTTCAAATCTGTTCTTTGCTTGAGAGTTTTGAGGCCTGCCAAGAGTACTGTTGTTTTAGCTACAGAAAAACTCTGGGATATTCTGAGTAGATCCTTGTGAACACTGGTTTTCACTGCTATTGGCAGCAGTGTGAAGCAGCTTATTGTGGTATTTCACTGGCCTTCCAGGGTTGACTAACCATCCATCTCTGTTTCCCTAAAGTATAAAGTAATGGCCTTCAGACACTCTTCCGAGCTCTCCACGAATGCTCAAGGCTCCTAGGTTAATTCTTGAGGACAGACCAGGGTTACGACCTCCCCATGGCCACAGTGCAGGGATTTATCTTTTTTAAGGTCAGTCTTAGAGTCAGGTGGAGAACTGCCTAAATGAGAGCTACACAAATAGTTAACATTAAAAAAAATTAACAGTAAATGCGAACACTTATTGTGTGTGCTCATATAGCTTTTGTTTTTCACATCCCACTGTTGATTCACACAGGTTTTAAAATTATTTATTAGGCATTTATTATGTACCAGGTGCTGTTCTAGCTGCCTTATATTAATTTATTTACTCTTCATAACAGCCTTCTGAGGTAGATGCTGTATTATCCCCATTTTACAGCTGGAGAAACTGAGACACAGAGACATTAAATAATGTGACTATGTAAGTTTAAGTGTAAACACATGTATGTATACAAACATATATATGTATACACACACACACACACACACACACATATCTCTATATATTTTATTGGTTCTGTTTTTTGGAGAATGCTGACTAATTTGACCAGGGAACAAATGGCTTGGCAAACCAAAATAACCCACACCCCAATCTAGATACAGAACACTTCTGTTATGGCATGTCTTCCCCATCCCTCATCACTCCTAACTACCCCCAGAGGAAACCTCTCCTCTGATTTTTTTTCACCATAAATCAGTTTACCTGATCTAGATGTTCATATATATGGAATCGTATAGTATATTCTCTTCTGTGGTATTTCTGTGCCTTCTTTTATTCAACATAATGTAATTGAGATTGGTTTTAGTGTTGCATATATCAGTAGTTCATTTATTTTTAATGCTGAATAGTATTTTGTTTTGTGCCCTGTGAGCGTCAGAGAGACATTGTCAGCATCTGGAAGGCCCAGCTGTCCCACAGGGACTAGGAAAGTTTGGAAAACAGTCTCTATTCTACAGAATATTAAAAAAATATATATTAATTACCCAGAGCATTTAGGTATGCTTTATTTACTCAAGGGTTATTCAGCTTTAAGCAGAGAACTTTGACTTTTGACTTTCCTTAAAAAATGTATTCCTTCTTGTTACATTTCTCTTTATTAAGAGTCTGGTAACCTTAAGTACTAATCACATGGTTATAAATTCCACATTGGGTGTGTATTTATATTATAGGTATTTCTAAACTAGTATACCAGGTATCCCTTCAGAAGGATACCAAGCTTACTGTAAATGTAATTTTCTTTAATCCAGTCTGTTTACCTAGTCCTGTGTTTTGAGAAATATTGAGAATATTGTTAATATGGGAAAATAGAATGATTGTTCCCAAGGGATTTGGTGATCTGAAGGGTCTGGATTTATCCACCCTTCATGAGATAACATGGCTTCACAATGCTCAGTAGAAGCCAACCATGTTTAAAGATACTCTGTCTCTTAGATCACTCAGACATGTTTGATGCTCAAGAATAATATCTTCTCTTTCAAATAAGAATGAAAAATAAAACATTTCAAATTGTTTGAAGAAATATCCTGGGGTATAATTTTGTCCCAGTTTATATTTAATTCCGGTGTGAATATAAACTAAAAAGTCTATGGGTTTGTTTTTTGTTTTACTTTCATGCAACTGTCTAGTTCTCTAGTTCCAATGTGAGGACTAGTTTTTTAACTATTGAAGAAACATTGTGTTTATTTAAAAATAATATAAATTGATGTAATGTACCTTAACTACATGTGAAGATGAGTATGAGAAAAGGGGTAAATGATATAGAATGAGAAAACTAGGGTTGTGTGGTTAGGGGAAGGGGCTTGAAGTAGAGTACCAGTGAATAAGTTTCTTCAATTGAAGACTGAAATGGAGTAACAAAGATAGCCAGTGTTTAAATTCAGGAAGGCCTAAACAAAGTTGGTAAAATACACTGATCTTAGATCAACAAAACAATATTGATTTAGTGCTTAATAAGAATAAGTTGCCTTTAATTACTGAATAAACAAAATGTGGTATATTCATATAATGAAATTTTAGACAATAAAAAGGAATGAAATACTGATGCATAATATAGTATGGATGAACCTCAAAAACATTATGAAAAGTGAAAAAAGTCATTCACCAAAGACTACATGCTGTATGACTCCAATTATATGAAATGTCCAGAATAGGCAAATGCATAGAGACAGAGAGAAGATTAGTGGGTGCCAGGGGCTTGGGGAAAGGAGTAAATGGTGACTGACTGCTAATGGGTACAGAGTGTTTTGGGGGTGATGGGAGTGTTCTGAAATTGATTGTGCTGATGGTTGCACAATGAGGATATACCAAAAAACCATTGAATTGTATACTTTAAATGAGAGAACTTTATGAGGTGTGAATTATCTCAATAAAGATGTTACATTTTGCCTTCTAAGAGCCTGCTGAGTGCTGGACATGTAACTTGTGCTATCCAATTTACTCCTCATCAGATGCTTGCAAACAAAGTTTATTTTCCTCATCTTAAAAATGAGAAAACCAGGGTTCTAACTTATTTGTGTACACTAACTTGGTGAATGACTGGCATAGTTAGGCTTGCATTGAAGTCTATTTTCTTGCATATGCCAGTCTATTTTCTAAGTGTGAACTTTTTTCAGTGGCTGTCTTCATGCACCCTGTTTCCAGATTATAAGACCTACTGAGATAACTGTTGTAGTGCTGTTATCTGCTGTGAGTTAATTTACCTATGTTGGTAGAGCTGGTGACGGACTATGTGGATGGACTATGTGGAGCCCTGAACAGGCTGGAGATAACTTGAGGGCACTGAGTCCTCATAAATAGGGAGATGAGGAATGAGTTGGTATAATTAACATGTAATATTACAAATACTCAATCCAACAATTTCTTTTTTGACTTTGTTTTCCCCGATGGCAACTTAGAAAAAAAAAAAGAGAGAAAAGGGAAAGAATTTGAAGAAAAAAAATCAGTTTAAAACTATTGTTTTTATTTTTTTAATGGACTTCCCTGAGTAGAAATTGGATCCCAATATTTTTGAAATATTAGTGGTGAAAATGGGATCAACTAGATTTAAGCCTAAGTTTTTCTGTTTTTCTGTAAGGAAAACACGAATTCACTTTCGAAGGAGGACTTGTTTTGGGGAAAGCATTTTAATGAGCTCTTTGATATTAGAAGATAAACCAAAGAATTCATCTGAAATGGGGAATTGAACTTCTCTGCATAATAATGTAGAACCTTGTATTTTTCATTGGGTGAGGTGATATCTCTGCATTTTATTTATTTATTTTTTTCAGAAAAAAACATAATTTTTTTCTTAGGATGTTAGAGGGTTTGTAGTCTAATCTGTGAGTCAAGGATTCATGTTTAGGGCTTGTCTCATCTGGGAGAGTTGAGCAAGGGCCACCCTATGACATGTTCGTTGAAAGAGGGGCTGAGACAGAGAAGCCTCCTAAGAAACCTCATAGAGGAACTGGGCCTATAAACTGAGGACAGTCATCGATAACAGAAACATGTAACAGTTTTTCTTCTTTCTGTTCTAACTTTTCAAAAATCTTATTTAGTTAAATCTTGCTGAATACTGTAGCCAAGTCTTAGCTGAGCTGTGAAGGATTAAGGGACAGCCTTATATCCACAGGCCTATAAACTATTCGAGGAGTGCAGCCCCTTGGAAGAGCCTGCTACCAGATGGACAGGTGGTCTGCAGAAGAGGGAAGCAGCAGCTTGGAGCAGTATCAGCAGCAGATGAATAAGATAACAAAGGTTACAATAAACTGTTTCAAGTTTTTGTATAAAAAGAGAAAGTTTTCAGGAAACTCCTGGTAATTAACTAAATCAAACTTTAGTTTCACTTTATAGCTCTTAAAATCCAAGCTCTAGAATGCTGTTTGAGCCTGTCCTTCGCTGGTGTAAGTCTAGGAACAAGTTTCAGCGATGGCATTCCTGGTGCTGGACAGTTGAGAGCACATACTGCCATGGAGAAAGTCATGTAATCAGACAGGAGTTACAGCAGTCAGGCAAGACTTCCTGGTGGTTACTCAAACTGACTTGTGGTGGAGAAATCAGAATAGCTATACTCTGAAAAAATGTTGGATGAAAGTAAGGGAATATTTGACAGAACAGCATTCATATAGCACAGGTTGAGAAGTAAAGAGGGTAATAAATGGAAAAAGATGCCAGGGAAGATGAATTTTAAAGAACAGGTGAAGATAAGACCCTGTTGACAGAAGACAGGAATGGACAAAAACAGATTCATCTGTAACTGGGAGCAAGTTGTTGAAGGGAGTTCAAGCTTGTGGATACTTTGTTTTCTGCTCTCTTCCCCCTCCCAAAGCAATACCTGAGAGAAGGGCAAGAGGGTACAAGGAATTGTGTGTGTGCGTATATGTGTGTGAAGGGGTAGATGGAGGATGGGAACAAAATATTTACTTTCCACATATGTTTTTATTGATACCAAGATGAGTAATTGGCACTCTGATGTGGAGCTCTGGGTATGAGTTTCAATAAACTAAGAAGGGGTTTCTCTTCTACATTCATCCTACTTAAATCTTTGCTTTGACAGTGAAGAAATAATTCATAATTCAGAAAATTTATAAGAGTGACAGGATTAAAACATTTTATTGACTTATAATCAGTAATGATGTGACCTGTGGATACCAATTGTTAGTCTGAAAGTGCATATTTAAGGCATCGAACGTTGACGCTACTGTGTGCCAAGCACTGTGTGTAGACCCATTTCATGCCCTACAAAGGCTTAGAATTTATTTGGGAAGACAATAGCAAAATCTGTGACTAAAGATAAGCCAATAATGTCATCAAAATGCCATGGAATAAGGAATAAAATCAGAGAGGGAGAGATGAGTCCACATATATGTGCTACTATATCTTCTTAAATTACTTTTATATCATATGCTAGAGGGCCTTCAATGGAAAACCCTAGGTAGAAGGAGACTCTTTCTATGTTCCCACCACTTCTGAGTGGACCTGAATAAACAGATGTCACTGGTATTTTTATTTTTTTCTCTGTTCCGTATTCTATAGAGAGTTCCTTGCCTTCAGCCAGACCAGTGAGACGACGCAGGAGGTCTTTGACTTCCTTCTTTTCCCACACATCTCCACTCTGCCAGAATGAATTTATATTTTGTACTTTACCGAAGTACTGCTCTATCTCAGTCTTGTGAACAAGACTGTTGAGACCCTTCCTCTTCCCCAGGTAGAAAAATGTGCTTGCCTGCTTGGACCTGCACATGCTCCTGTACTGTCTCTTGAAGGATCTGTTTAAGAATGAAACGTAGTTTTCCATTAGTTTGGCATCTTCATCTAGCTCTTCATTTTCTGGCCAGAACAGAAGGCAGGCTAAGAAATAAGGGTCTGGATATTGATAATTTGGTTCTATGAATTGCAACACTTCTCGGAGCTGTTTTTTAAGTTTGTTAAGTGGTTGAATGGACCTGGAGTTGGGTTTTAGACAATTGAGAATAATGTTAGCCAAAATGAAATTTTGTTTATCTTTTAACAGTCGTTTGTTTGGATTTTGCTGGAAGAGGAAAGTGTATTTGTCCACTATATTTTCCATGATAGTTGGGGCATCTTTGTGATTTGGATTAAGATATGCTAGGAGTCCAGAAAACCTATCTGCTTTCAAAGCTTCTAGACTTTTCCTACAATTCACCTCTTGGAGTAACAGATTCTCTTTGCTTTGTAATGGGTCCGAATCCAAACGGCAGAAAAATTCTATGTATTTACTGAAACAACGACTTATTTTCTTGCTTAATAAGATTTCCCCTGTTTCTTTTTGGGTATCCCTTTTTTTCAAAAGATTCATATAATCAAGAAAAAAGTCAAAGCACCTTTTCATATCTGATTGTAAATTTTGTAAATAAGGTGTGAACTTGCTAAGAGCCACATAATATGCATTTTCTGAATTTGGGGGAATATTAAACTTTCCTGATAAAAATTCTACCATAGTTTTTTCAGACGATTCATTTTCTTTGTGGAAACAGGGAGTAAGCTGAAGAATCTGGATAGCGTAAAGACCAACTTCTATTTCACCCAAGAAACCAGATGTGTTATACATGTCATATTTTCTTTGTGACTTCTGTGGTGACCAGGTCTCTGTTTCATAGTCTTTCCTATCAGTTTGCTCTTGAGATTTTTTAAAAGCTCTTGAGGCATTTTCAGCAACTTCTAGGAAATGTGTTAGATCATTAACAGTGATATCTTTATGGTTTTTGTTTTCATCCAACCACCATTTGATTTCACTTTTGTAGACCTGGCCAAGTGTATCTGTGATATAGGAATTTTTAGGTGCTTTCTTTTGGGCCTGATTTGCCCAACGCAGAGCAGTGTTAAAGTTCTTCTCTTTAATGTAGAAATGTCTTGATAAAGCCTGACAAATAAAAGCATTTTGTGGGAATCTAATACTTCCTTCAGTCAAGACTCTTTCAACTTCATCATTCTGTAAAGCTTCGATTAATGGGGAAAACAAAGTGTCTGTTTCATCTCCATACTCTTTGCGCTGTCTTGTAAGCAGAAGAGTTTGTACGTCATGTTGAAATTTGTCTCTTCCTATTCCAGAAACATAGAATAAATTCTCTTTTAATATCTTTAGTGCAATTTGACACTTATTCAAGTGATAGCTTCCTTCCAGTTCTTTTAGACAGCAAATGGCAATCAGGGGGTGAATGATGCGCACACCTGTGTATCTCCCATAGTCTGCAACTTCTGTATTTATTAGAAGTGTAGAATATGTTCCCATCTTGTCTTCCAGGCTTTCGGGTTTCCAGGGTGTATGGGTGTGTATGATTCCCAAAAATATTTCACAATGCGACACTGAAATTGTAAAATCTGTAACATAAGAGTTGAGGAGAGCCAGAAAAGAAAGGAGTTGTGCTTCCTTACTGTCAATATTCTGTCCTTTTAAGATATTCTTGACTACATTTTCTATATACGTTTTATCAAAATTTTCTTTCATAATCATGAAGGAATAAAAGTTTTCACAGTTCTTGTGTTGTTTTTCAATTTCCTCCAGTTTGGACTCAAAAGCTCTTTGTTCCTTGGGGGAAAGTTGGTATTTTAGTGCAATACTGTCTGCTGATTTTGCACTTTCATCAGGATTCTGGGATCTCATGCAGTTTAAGATAATTGCCAATGTTTTTTCATATCTCAAACCCTTCTCTGCTAAAATGGAATGGATGGCACTCTGTAGAAAGAAGACATTTTCTTGTTCTTCAAAATCATCCACTAGGAGAAGTACAGGAATGTAATCCTGATGGCTGGCTGCCTTATAAGTAATCAAATTGGTAACTTGTTCTCCAATTTCTGCAAAATCAGTTGCTTTGTTTTTTAATACAGCACATCTGAAGTTTTTCTTTAGGTCCCAGAGAACATTCTTAGCCAATGTAGTACCCCCACAGCCTGGGTGATGATGAAGATTGATGATTTTTACAAACATTGGTTTAGGAGATTCTGCCTGACAATGTATCAGATCTTTAAGATCTTCATAACTGTCCCTTTTGACAAAGGCTGAAGAATAGTTTTCAGAAGAAAAATAGAAGTTCCACCAGGATACTTTGCCACCTCGATAAAAATGCTCTTCTTTTGTTTTTTTAAATTCTTGGAATTTAGATGTATTTTTCTCAATATCTGTGTCTTTACACTCATTTTCACAGAGGATTTCCAATGCAGTAAACATATCCTCTTCTTTTTTCTCTAGGATAACTGAAGATGATCCTCTGGAGGGTAAATACCTTTTAGATGACTGAGTCACTGGTTTTAGTTTGAGGATAGTACAGTTTATCAATTCTAAATTTAAAGTGGAAATACTGTTGTTTGTTAATTCATCTGCCATTGTCAATCTTGCTTGTAGTAGATCTTTCCACCGTTGATAAATCTGTGAGTCTACACAGATACACAATATATTTTCCAGTCCTTTGAGAGCTTGGTAGAAAGCACAGAAGGTTTCAATGAGTGGGTCTCCTGGGCTTTCCACTGGAGACAGTAATAGAAACACTACCAAAAATTTTCCTCTTGTCATTAGGTTTTCATCTGTGAGAAATAAAATCAGTTTTCTGACTTCAGAAGCTCTTTCTTTCTGCCATAAATGTGGTTCTAGGGGCTTATACCTTGCATCTTTCAAGTCTGATCTGCCATTGCAGAAGATCCAGCTGGGCTGATCAAAAAGATTCAGACTAGAAATTTTCTCCCTCATAGTAGTTGCATTTTCCACGTACTGATTTGGAAAGTGCAGATTTGCTACCCGGCTTCTTTTGTAAGCTTTGACCACCCCCTTGCTCTCAGATTCAGGATCAAACTCCAGTACAGCAAGCCATTTAATTTCCTTTAGAAAATCTAAGTTCTTTATTTGGTTTGGATGGCCTTTATTTGTTACAAGAATGTACCAATCGTAGTATGAATTATCCAGTGAGTCTCGGTTTCCTATGAGAAGTTTAACCAGCTTTTGTCCTTCACTCTCCTTCTTATTTGCCTTCACCTCATATCTTTCTTCAGCCTCTTTTCTAGATGCTATTAGTGACTTTAAATTTTGTATATATTTTTTGAAATCCACATCCCGTTGCTTAACATTGGCCAGGATATCCTTAGAGCTAGCACCTTCTCTCACAAATAGTGAAAGATCTTGGTTTTGTTTCCATGTTTCATCTTTACAGTTTTGCATCTTAATGTAGAAATAGTTTTCTTTACACACGGAGTGTTTTGGAATAACATCTACTTCAATGACAAATCTGCCAGATGATGTGTTGTTCCGTAGTAGGACTTCTACAAATCTTGGCTCCCGAATGCACTTCTTGGCTTTACTGATATCACTTTCTTCGAAATACTGTTTAATCATTAGATTGAAGTGATCAATGAAGGCATCCTTACTGGGGACTTCTACACCTACAATTTCTCCATGAGGTTTGTCCTTGACTCCAAAATGAATGGTACCATTGGTGCGTGAGTTCATACAAGCTGATGTGAATCGGAAGACTTCATTGCTAAATTTCATCTTAATGTCCTTTTCTGTGGCTGTTTCTGTATTTGTGAGGGCTTTGAACTCATGTATAGGGTCTATGAGATTGAGTGGTCCTGTTTCAGGTTGTATAAGATAATGTTCTATGTAACGTTGGCTGTCATGGAACTGATCAAAAGGATATGGCATGCAAGTCAACTGTTCAGTTTTCAGCTTGTTTTTAGTGGTAGCTACTTCTTTTAATTCATTTTCTTTCATAAGAACCAAGTCTTGTTCTTTGGCATCTCTAGTCTCACTGAAATCATGATCAATATTGGATGACACTGAATTTTGCTCAACCTTTTTTGTCTGTTGTGGCTTTTTTGTGTGTTTGTTTTTGGAGAGTTTTGTATGATCTAATTGCCCAGAATCCTGATTGTTATTTTCAGGGAAACTATTATTCAATTTGTTATATGAACGTTTTATCAAAACTGCTGGACCCCGTGGTAGCCCCATGTCTCTAAGGTCTTTCTCAGTTAATTCCTGCAGGACTAATCCTGTCACTTCTTCTTTGAGCAGAATCTCTCCATATTTTTCATCAATCTTAAGGTCTTCAGTTACCCATTGTTTCACATGCTCTTTGGTCCAGTCTTTGGTCATTTTGGGTAGATTTACTTGTTCACTCATATCAAAGCTGCAACTTCCTTCCTTGGGAAAAGTAATACAATATGTGTTTTAGTATTATACTTTATCATTGAAATCACATAATCAATTATGTATATAATTTTATATAAACAGCACGTATAAAACATTGTTCAAAGTTGATTCTCAAAACTAGTACTTATTTTAACTGTGTTAAGTCCCAATTAGTGTCCATGTTTTCTATGTGATTGTAATTGTGATTATGACATATGCAGTTGCTGCTAACTAGGGTGTGGAGCCCCCAGTGATTCTAATGTTCAGGCAGGGTAGAGAAGCCCTGCTCCAGGATGTTCTGTGGTATACAGCTCTTAAGATTCAACAGAGTACATAATTATAAAACCTTAATTAGTTCACAAGAACTAATCCTTATATAATTTCCCCTTTTAGGCTTAACTTGATGAAAGTTGGATTTTTTTAACTCAAAAAAAGAATCTTAAGTAATACAGAAATTGGTTCCCATAGCTGAATGTTGCAAGTAAACTTTAAAATATGAAACTGGATAAGTGGAGGTGGTTGGAGCACTGGAAACTTCATTTGCAGCTAGGAAGCTAGCTATCTTTGATACACAGTAATGAGGCAGCTGCTTAGCTCATGGCTTGTACTCTCTTGGAACTCAAGCAGTCAGGCCACCAAGGGTGGAGCTTTGGGCAATGTGATAGCAAAACGTTAAAATAATCAATTTGGTTGGCTAATTCTTGTGGCCCTCAAAGGTACCAAAGTGTATGCTGTAGTTCAAACTGGCCTGGCCTACCTGAAATTAAATAAGGAAAATACTTTGAGTTTTTACTTTTAAAACCATTTCAGCCTAACTTATTCTTGTGAACTAATTAAGGTTTTATAATTATGTACTCTGTTGAATCTTAAGAGCTGTATACCACGGAACATCCTGGAGCAGGGCTTCTCTACCCTGCCTGAACATTAGAATCACTGGGGGCTCCACATCCTGAAACTCTGATTTAATTGGGTAAGAGAGTGGGAGTGGTGTTTAGGGTTTAGTACTTTTTAACCCACTTCTCATTTGCCCCAAGATTACTTGCAGGTGGTGCTTGCGGCTGAAGCATTTACCCACAAGATAACTCGTGGGTTACAGTCCTAACTCACGCCCAAAGTTTGCCACAAAATATCTTGCTTTTATTGTTATTTTTGCATTGTGCTAGATTATCAATAGTTTTTTGGAACAAATGACATAATTCTATTTAAAGCATTCTGTTTTTAGTAGTGGTGTTTCCATTTCCAAAATATAGTAATTCTTGATCACTGAAAATGTCAAATCCTAGGAAATGTAGCATTCCTATGTGTGGTATTAACTGTTCTCAAAGTCACATTAAGATTAGAGACAAGTTCTGTTTTAGAAATAACTCCAAGAACAGGTTTTATATTTTATTTTTATATTCAAAACCAGTCAGATTCGCTTCAAAGACAGGAAATGGGTTAAAATTTGTCTGGAATATTCTATTTGAGCAGTTTTTGAAATGCAGTCTCTAGATCAGTAATGTCAGCATCACTTGGAAGCTTGCTAGAAATGTAAATTGTCTTTATTTATTTATTTGTTTATTTATTTATTTAATATTTATGCTTACAGCACATGGTCTTCTAGGTGGTCTCCCATCTAAGGCCTGATTCCGCTTAGCTTCCGAGATTAGACATTGGGCTTGTTCAGGATGGCATGGCTATAGACCATGGACTGTGGCTCCACAGGGCTGCAAACCCAGGACCTTCTGCCTGTAAAGCAGATGTGCTAACTGCTACACTATGGAACCACATCCTAGAAACGTAAATTTTGAGGGCCCACTCCAGACCTACTAAATCAGAATTAAAAAGATGAATCTATAATGTCATTTAAATGAGAGAAAACAAGAAAGTGAAAGGATAAATAGACTAAAAGCATTAAGAATCAAAAATCCTCCAAAATATTAAATTATAAAGAGAGAAATATGAACATTTAAAAAGATTTGTAATCTTTAGTGCTTATCAGATGAACAGGAGGAAGGGAAGAGGTAGAAAAAATAAAGGGGGTCAAATATATGGTGACAAAGGAGATGTCACTTTGGGTGGTGAACACACAAAGCAATGTACAGATGATGTATTATAGAATCGTAGATGTGCAATAAATTTAATTAAAAATTATTTTTAAAAAGATTTGTAAGTTTTTAAATGTAAAATTCAAGGAACTATGTTTTTTAAAAATTTAGTGTATGACAAGTCACAAAATCTAGCCAAACTTAAAATTTGACCCATCTATGTTTGAGGGTGCTTGCAAAAGCTTCCCTGAAGGTCTTCTTGAGGTCAGATGTGAAGGATGAACTAAACTGAGGCCTCAGCCTTCTGCCTTATGACTGGCCAGAGAGGAAACCCATGCTAGTCATTTCTGGTATGAAGACGGTAAGCACACCAGAATGTTTTACCCTGCCTGTAGTCATGCAACCACTGGGCATAACATCTTCTACTTGCCTTGATGACACTTACTTGCTGTAGTCTCTTGAATCACTCGGGCTTTGGTCTGCAAGATACACCTAGTCCTGAGCCAGTTAGCAGAAGGATCCGGCCTCCAGAACTGTGAGACAATATATTTTTGCTGTTTAAGACACTCAGTTTGTGGTACGTTGTTATAGCATCCCTAGGAAATTCACAGGATCACCAATGGCTACAAGCCTTCCATCAGCTCAGATTCAAACATTTCGTTCTCACCACCATCTCCTGTTCCCTTAGGCTCACTACCTTTAGTGCTCAAACTCTAATATATATATATATATATATATATATATATATATATATATATATATATATATATATATATACACACCAAGACTTTAACCCATTGTTCCTATTACTTTCTCACTTTTCCTCACCCCTCTATCATGTCCTCACATCCTCCACCCATTCACTCTATTTTCAATACAGCAGCCAACATGATCCTGTTTAAATGTAAGTGCAATCCTGAGATTCTGCCCAAGATCATCCAATGATTACTCATCTATCTCACTCAGAGTAAAAGTCAAAGTCCTTACATAAGATTTGACATGATGTGCCCAAACATGCCAGGCATGCTACTGCATCAGGTCTTCGTAGTAGCCATTTCTTTTGCCTGGAATGCTTTCTCTAGATACATAGCTCATGCCCTCACTTCCTTCAGCCCTTTAGTTAAATTCAGTAAGGCCTTTCTTCGCTACCCTTTCTAAAACTTCAGTCCTTCCTCTAGGACTTTCCATCACCTTTCCCTGCTTCATTTTTTTTTTTTTTTTTAGAATTTACACACTATATATTTTACTTAATTATCTTTCCCATTCTCTGACTGTGACTAAAATGTTATATCCAGGAAAGCAAGCTTTTTGCCTTTCATTCACTGGTGAATCACTAGGGCCTGACGTATAATAAATACTCAATAAATATTATTTGAATGAAGAAATTACAGTTTTTAGAGTAGTGTAATGCTTGAACTGTATTTTTGGAAATCCATGTGTTAGCCTTGCCTATGGAACAAAAGACTTGGGATATTTCTTTTCTTTTTTCCCCACCTTTACCCATTTCACCCACTTCCATTCCCTGCCTTTGGTGACTACCAATTTGTTCTCTATATCTATGAGTTATTATTATTATTTTTTAGATTCCACATATAAGCGAGATCATATAGTATTTGTCCTTCTATGTCTTATTTCACTTAGCGTAATGCCCTCAAGGTCTATCCATGTTGTCACAAATGACTGGATTTCTTTCTTTCTCATGGTTGAATAAGATTCCATAATGTGTATATACCACATTTTCTTTATTCATTCAACCCTTATTGGACACTTGGGTTGTTTCCATGTGGTGGCTATTGTAAATAATTCTGTACTGAAAATGGGGTTGCATATATCTTTTTGAGATAGTGTTTTTATTTTCTTTGGATAAATATTCAGAAGTGGAATCCTAGGGTGTATGGTAGTTTTATTTTTATTTGTTTGAGGAATCTCCCCGCTGTTTTCCATTGGTGGTTGAATCAGTTTAAAATCTCACCAACAGTGCACAAGGGTTTCCTTTTCTCCACATCCTCACCAATACTTGTTATTTCTTGTCTTTTTGATAATAGTTATTCTATTATCAATACAGCAGCCAACATGATCTAACAGGTGTGAGGTGATAGCTCATTGTGGTTTTGATGTATCTTAATTTCATCATTTCATCATCATTTATACCAGAACCAACTCCAGCTTACAAGTCAGGTGGTCATAATGAGTGAGAAAGGAGTTAAATTTTTTAAAAGAAAAATTAGTAGACATATGTTCTTCATTCAACAGGCACATTGCTGTGACCTGAGTTTCCTATGCCCCTCATCAGATTTTGCTGTCTCACTGATTGTCTCCGAAAGAGAATGTTTCTCATACAGGATTTTTTTTATCCTAGACCTCAGCAAGCCAGACCCCTCGAGGATTTTTTTATCCTAGATATCAGCCAAGCCTCAGTATTCCCCTCTGATGTGTTAACTGCTCTCACTGCTCCGGACAAATAGACTCTCCTCTGGAGATGATCTTATCACAGACTCAGTCTGTCCAGGTCTGAGGCAATATCTTCTTAGCTAGAGTCCTTTCTCAGTTAATTTAAGCTACTCATTGTCTCCTCTGCACACTCCAAAGATTAGCAGGAAAAGCTTTAGATTTTCTCTTCCATTTTAGCCAGTGATTACAGCTATTCAACCATGCTCCAGCACTCTACAGCAGGGGTCTCCAACCCCTGGGCAATAGACCAATAGTGGTCCGTGACCTGTTAGGAACTGGGCTGCACAGCAGTAGGTGAGCAACAGGTAAGCCAGCGAAGCGTCATCTGTTTTTGCAGCCACTCCCCGGAGCTAGCATCACCACCTCAGCTCTACGTCATAACATCAGGCATTAAATTCTTATAGGACCACT
Source organism: Macroglossus sobrinus (assembly GCA_004027375.1). Classification (NCBI taxonomy): domain Eukaryota; kingdom Metazoa; phylum Chordata; class Mammalia; order Chiroptera; family Pteropodidae; genus Macroglossus; species Macroglossus sobrinus. The sequence goes on from PVKZ01000970.1 coordinate 198,894, forward strand.
GGTCCCTGGTGCTAAAAATGTTGGGGACTGCTGCTCTATAGGAAGCAGCACATGAAGGATTTCCTGCTTATTGGCCACAATGTGCCCAGAGACACTATGTGTGTGTACGTGTGATGTGGGGATGGTGGAAGGGCTTGTCTCTGTGCCTCCTTACAGGGGATAACTTCCCCTCATTTTCTTCTTTCTTGTTTGAATTCTGCCAGGAATGCCCAGGGAAATGAAAGCACCTGTCTCAAATAGGGTGAATGACATCTGTCAACTCCAAACCGGTCTTTTTATCTCTACCTTATCTCACAGTGTCCCTCATTGTTCAAAGATGAAGATTCTTTATAACATCAAAAAAGTTCTCAGCTGCCCACTGCTGTTATGGGAACTGAGAAGATACATAATTCTTCAAAGCTATTATATATTTGGAAATGCTTTCACATGAATTTTGCACTGTCAATTATATGAGCATCTTATATGATCTATGATTTGTATTTGGCTGGAACCATATATTTAATCCAAGGTGAGAAAGATTTAGGCTAAAAGGTTTTAATAATGTTTTGACATAATTCCTTGGCACAATCAGTGTCTTCAACCTAACTTTGGTTGATGATATGTTAAATTTATAGAGGTGTACTTTAGTATACTTTAGTGTCCCAAGGCTTACAAAAGTCCTTTTGAGAACATTATCTGATCAGATACACTCTGAAATATTGGCATATTTTTTTTCAACACAGGGGACTTATGCTTGTCAAGAGGCTATGTTACATAGAAATGAATGATAACGATAGTACAACATATCAGAACTTTTGGGACATAGTAAAAGTGGTCATAAGAGGAAAGTTCATATAATTACAGGCCTACCTCCAAAAACAAGAATGAGCCCAAATAAACAACCTAACACTTCATCTTTAAAAACTAGAAAAGGAAGGACAAATGAAGCCGAAAGTCAGCAGAAGGAAAGAAATAATCAAAATTAGAGCAGAAATAAATGAAATTGAAAACAAAACAAAAAAAATAGAAAAAAATAAGTATAACAAAGAGCTGATTCTTTGAGAAGGTAAATAAAAGTGACAAACCCCTGGCTAGACTCACTAAAGAAAAAAAAGAAACGACACAAATAAACAAAATCAGGGATGAAAGAGGGGAAATTTATGACAGACACTGCAGAAATACAAAGGATCAAACAAGAATACTATAAAAAAAATATAACACCAAATTTAATAACCTAGAAGAAATGGACCACTACTTAGAAAAATACAATCTTTCTAAGCTGAATCAAGAATTGATCAGCAGTATGGAAATTGAAACAATCATCAACAATCTACCAAAGAGTAAAAGTCCAGGACCAGCTGGCTTCACCAGTGAATTCTACCAAACATTCAAAGAAGATTGAATACCTGTTCTTTTCAAACTCTTCCAAAAAATCCAACAGAAGGCAATACTTCCCAACTTATTTTATGAGGACAATATTACTCTGATACCAAAACCTGGTAAAGATAATGCAAAAAAAAAAAAAAAGAAACCTATAGACCAATATCTCTCATGAATACAGATGAAAAAATCCTAAATAAGATACTAGCAAACCAAATATAGCAACATATTAAAAGGATTATATCCAAGATCAAGTGGGCTTCATCCCAGAGGCACAGGAATGGTTCAACATAAGCAAATTGGTTAATGTGATACAAATAAAATTAACATAAACAAATTAAAAAATGAGAATCATATGATCATATGAATAGATACAGAAAAAAAGCCTTTGACAAGATACAGCACCCATTTATGATTAAAACATTTAACAAAATTGGTATAGAAGGGAAGTACCTTCACATAATAAAGGCCATCTATGACAAACTGTCAGCTAACACTATACTTAATGATGAAAAACTAAAAACCTTCCCTCTAAGAACAGGAACAAGGCAAGTCTGTCCACTATTGCCACTGTTATTCAATGTAACATTGGAGGTCCTAGCAAGTGCAATCAGACAAGAGAAAGATATAAAAAGCATACAAATAGAAGACAAAAAAGTCAAATTGTCACAATTTACAGATGGCATGATTCTCTATATAGAAAACCTAAAGATTCCACAAGAATACTACTAGAAACAATAAGAAAATACAGTAAAGTTTCTGGATACAAAATTAATGTTTAAAATGCCATAGCGTTCTTATAATCTAACAATGAAGTGCCAGAAAGGGAAGTGGAAAAAATAATTTCTTTCATAATTGGAACAAAAAGAACAAAATACCTAGGAATAAATCTAACGAAATATGTGAAGGACCTATGTAATGAAAACTATAACCCTGTTAAAAAAATTGAAGAAGATACAAAGATATGGAAAGATGTTCCTGGATTGACAGAACCAACACAGAATGGCTATATTACCTAATTTAGATTTAATGCGATTCCCATCAAAATCTCATTGACATTTTTTAAAGAAATAGGATGAAAAATCATCAGTTTGTATGGAAACACAAAAGACCCCGAATTGCCAAAGCCATCCTGAGAAAAAAGAACGAGGCTGGAGGCATCACTCTGTCTGACTTCAAATTATACTACAAAGCGACAGTAATCGGCATGGTTTTGGCAGCAAAACGGACACACAGACCAGTGGAACAGAATCGAGAGTCCAGAAGTAAACCCATATTTATATGGACAAATAATTTTCAACAAAAAAAGCCAAAACCACAGTGGAGAAGGGAAAGCCTCTTCAATAAGTGGTGCTGGGAAAACTGGACAGCCACCCGCAAAATAATGAAACTAGACTGGTCCAATCTTTCACCACACACCAAAATTAACTCAAAATGGATTAAGGACCTCAATGTAAGACCTGAAACAATAAAATACATAGAAGAAAATATAGGAACTCAACTCAAAGACCTTGGAACTGAAGAGGATTTTATGAATCTGACCTCAAAGGAAGGGGAAGTAAAGGTAAAAATAAATGAATGAGACTACATCCAATTAAAAAGCTTATGATCAGCAAAAGAAATTGTCAACAAAGTAAAGAGACAACCATCTGAATGGGAAAATATATTTGCAAGCTATGCCTCTGATAAGGGCCTAATATCCAATATATGCAAAGAACTCATACAACTCAATAACAACAACAACAAAATAAATGATCCATTCAAAAAATGGGCAGAGGATCTGAACAAATACTTCTCCCTAGAGGACATACAGATGGCCAACAAGTATTTGAAAATATGCTCAACATCACTAGCTATTAGGGAAATGCAAATCAAAACCATCTCACACCTGTTGGAATAGCTATAATCAATGGGACAAGTAATAATAAATGTTGGAGAGGATGTGGAGAAAAAGGAACCCTCATACACTGCTGGCGAGACTGCAAATTGGTACAGCCACTATGGAAAACAGTATGGAGGCTCCTTAAAAAACTAAGAATTGATCTATCATATGATCCAGCAATCCCTATACTGGGTATTTACCCCAAAGGCTTGAAAAGTCATATCTGAAAAGATAGATACACACTGATGTTCATAGCAGCACTATTCACGGTGGCCGGGACATGGAAGCAACCGAAGTGTCCCTTCATAGATGATTGGCTAAAGAAGCTGTGGTACGTATATACAATGGAATATTACTCAGCCATAAGAAGAGATGAAATACTACCATTTGCGACAACGTGGATGGACCTCAAGATGATTATTCTAAGTGAAAAAACCAGACAGAAAAAGTAGAAAATCACATGATATCACTTATATGTGGGATATAAACCTAAAAGCAACAAATGAACACGGCAAACAAACAGAGACTCATGCACATGGACTATAGATTAGTGGTTACCAGAGGGTAGAGGGTAGAGGGAGAGGGGAGGTAGATGGGTTAAAGGGGATTAAATATGTGGTGACAGAAATAAATCTAACTATGGGAGGTGAACGCAGAGTGTAAATATATATATATATATATATATATATATATATATATATATATATATATATATATCTGCCTTACCGTTAAAGTGTACAGCTGAAACTTATTGGATTTTGTTAACCAATGTCACCATAAAAAATTAATTAATTAAAAAAAAAGAAGAATCTACGTAGTTGAAATAAAGGAGGAGCAGTTATGATCAGGGGAACAATATCACAATTAAATTGTGTCTCCTCTCAGCCAACCTGTTTTCCCATTCATGGTGTAGGGAAATCGTTGTCTTAGTGGTTGTTTGTTTTCGTTCTGCTCCTTCAAAAGGGTAAAGGTGTGGTTCTGATTGGAGCTGTGGAGAAGACCACCTTATCTCCTTCATTCTGTGCTGGAAAATTTTGCACCCCAGTGTTCTCCTTATGAGTACTTAATTTTAGATTCCATTCTCTAAGGACTTTTCTTTTCTCTCTGAGAGCCGATTAAAAAGAATCAAAGCAGCAGCTTTCAGGAGAGGCACCAGGGCCCATCCGTAGGAGGCTAGGCCTCAGCAGCGGGCAGATATCCTTATCTTCAGGAAAAAAATGCTAGCAATCCTGGCAGGAGACCAGCAGGCCTCCACCCTTTCTGATGTTCTTCAGAAATGAAACTATAAAGCAAGTTAGTTTCATTTTGCAAAATGCATGTTAAAATTATGTATTTTTTCACATAGTCTCTGTACAAGCTAGTTGTGAAGGAAAGCCTTAAATAAAATAATTAAACTTTGGAGAGTTTAATTTTTAACTAGTTGTAAACTTTTGATATCATCGTGAGTTATATAAGACAGAATTTGGCATACTTGCACTCGGCTACAGTTTTGACACAGTTTAGTATGCTTCATTTCCTGATCTCCTGGTCTATATTTTACCTAGGTCTTCTGGCCTCATCCCCAGCATCTTCTGCCTTCAGAAATACTCCAGATCGTTCTTGTGGGAAGATTCCTTTTTAAAAGAATTCTACATCAGCACAAGTTACATCTAGCAGTATGTTTATGAAAGCAATGCAATTTCTCATCCCTTTTAGAATTGTTTTGTTAGAAATAGCTTCTGTATACTTTGAAGTATATTCATTTTCAAAGTTCTGCTTTAGTGTTTAGAATTAGTTTTTAAAGATAGCTTTTAAAGAAAGTTAATGAAACAGATATCTTTATGATTAGAAACTTACCAGGGCTTCTCTGAAAACTTCCACGTTTTATATCAGCAACTCGAAGTAAATCCTCATGAGGTTCTTTAATCTGGAGCTGTTAAATTAGTTGCCTTTTCTTGAGATTTGCAGGAATCATGTTCTGGAAAGCATCTGTGAGGAAATAGAAATGTAGGCAGAACAGACCTGGTCCTTTTCTAGTTTTTCCTGAGGATATATTTTTTGAGAATCTGATACATCAAGAAAAATTATATTACAGCAAATTAAACTGCAATTAATTGGATTGTTGCTTAGAAACTATTTATAGAATGTATTTTCCCCTTAACTTACAACTACGAAACGTTTCAAACATATAGAAGATTTGAAAGAATAGAGAAAGGAACATCCCTCACCTAGCACATCTCTTCTATGTTTAAATACTTTTATTATTAAAAGAAACAAACAACCATATATATGTTGTAGGCATTATTTCTTTCTTTTCTTTCACATTCCACATTCAATGTGGAACAAATCTTACAGGTTGTATTTTCAAAACCTGTCCAACATCTGAGCACGGGCCAACACCTCTACCACTGCCACCTGGTCCAAGCCCCCATCTTTTCTTTTTTGGATTACAAAAGTAGCTCCCTCACTAGTTTCCCTCTTGCTGTTATTGATCCCTTTGGAGACTTCTCTGAATAGCAGCCGGAGTAAGCCTGTTCAAATGTAAATTATATACCAGTACTCTGTTTAATTCCTCCAATGACTTTCCATTTGACCCAGAGTGAAAGCTGAGCTCATTATACACTACAAAGCCTCATGGAACCTGGCGCCCTGTTACCCTTCTGATATTACATCTTACTTTTCTTTCTTTCTCTAAATCTGGTCCAGCCTGCTGACTTCCTTGTTTGCTCCTTGCTGGTAGTACCTGTTCTTGCTTCTGGCACTGCACTTGTTTCTGCCCCCTGGAATGTCCTTGGATACTTGTAGGACTCACACCCCACACTTCTCTCAGGTATCTGTATCGAATGTCAATTTCTCACTGAGGCACTGCTTCGCCAGCCAACTGAAAACTTTATCCCATTTCCCACAATTTCCTATTCCTCTTCTGGTTTTTAAAAAATCCACCTATGACTTCTCACAACTAAATATTTCATACAGTTTTACCTATTCATCTTGTTTACTTTCTGTCTTGTTCATTATTTGGTGTACTTCATGAGAACAAGAATCTTTGTACAGTTTTGTTCACTATTTTACACATAGTAGCTCCTTAATTAAAATTTGTTGAAAACATATTTCCTTAGAGTTGTTAAAAATAATGAATTTTTGAAAACTCTTGAGTTAGTAATTCTATGGGTCAAAGGACTTTGCTCATTTTGCTAGGACAAATATTTTATTTAGCTTAAATTCTGGACAGAAATATGGGGAAATATCAATGTACTACCTGTTAGGCTGGAACTAACCCTAGCTTCAATCATCTGATTAAAAAGAATGGAAAGGAAGTTTTATCAAAAGAAAAGGAAAATTAATAAATGTTTTCTCCTGCATTTTTATAAATTTCAATTTTCCCCTAGAAATTAATAAATGTTTTTTTATAAGCACTCCAGTTTCACAATACCCTCTTTCAATTTTCTGTTGTATCATTCTCAGTCCCCATATGATGCCATTTACTTAAACGGGGTTCTCCCCAAAAGAAGTCCCTTTCTACTCCAGGTCCTTAGGGTCAGGGCCTCAGCACCTCTGCTCTTTTCATCTGCTCTCTCTGCTCTGGGGAGCTGTTCTCCTGGTGGGGGCTTGTGCCTTTCCACAGACTCACTCTCTTCTGAGCCAGAGTCTCCTTTCAGTAATTTAACCATTCACTCTCTCTCTGGATATTCTAAAGACTGAGAGGACAGACTCCAGATTTTCTCTTTTGGTTTAGCCAGTGATCACAATGTTAAAATAGGGTTCAACATTCTAAAAATGAAACATTGGGAAATTTCCACGGCAGTCCATCTCTTCTTACAGCTCTCTGGCCTCTCTACAGTTAGTAACTCATTGTGTTCTGTGTCTAGCGTAAGCCATGCTGCAGGGGAACTTTGTGGCAGCGTTCTCTTACTTCCTTTTGTTCAGATTCTGCTAATAGATGCCAGGGAGATAGAAATACTCTTCCCTAAAAAGGTCACTGGCATTTGTTCTCCAGATGTGGAGCTTTTCTTCTGTTAAATGGAAAAATTTACAGTATTTGTCTCAATATAATATACTAACCTCTTCAATGATATCATTTGATGGATAACAATGTCAAAATTTCTCAGCTCCTCTCTCCCCACATGATAACAGTTGTGAACATGTAATGATTTGAATCTGTTATGTTCAGTAATGATTTTTAAATAGTTTGCATGCTGTAAACTTTAAGAACATATGCATTTGTATTGTTGGAGCTAAGTAAAGATCAAAATTGCCATGACTGGTGTTGACAAATTTTGAGAATGACTTGACATAACTCTGGGCTTCCTGGGAGCCCTCCGCTTCCTGTTTTGAAACAATCACAAACATAACTCTTTTTATTAGTAGCAGTAACATTAATTAGTGGCAAAGGAGATATAAGATGCCATTCTTCAGGGACTATTCCAGTTTTCCCTCTTTAGATATCGAAGTGGAAGTACCTAATCAGCAGAGCTCATAGGGTCCCACAGCTGTACCTGCTTCCCCTCATCTCAGGGAAATCCTCAGCTGCACCTCAGACACCTCTCCCTGACGAGCTGTTCTGCTCTGCAGTACTTTTAGAGCTGATAGCAGGGGAAGAACACTCCGGAATCCAGGCTCCTGTCCAGCAGGACCATACACATACTCTAATGGTCTGACAAACTGAAACTACGTACAAGTAAGGTTTCATTTCCTGAAGATGAGTTTTCATTTGTTTTTAACCAGACTGCATGTGAAATAGATTTTAAGGAAACACATAGAAAAATAATTAGCCTCTGCAGGGTGTTACCTTAGACTAAATATAAAACTTTTAATAACATCTTAAGTTATGAAGACAGAGTTTTGCATAATTGCACATGTCTCCTGGTTCCTTTACAATCTTCTGTGCTGAAACTCCTGAACTTTTTTGCATCATTTCTCTATCTTCTTCCTCATCATACAACACAATCAGAAACACTGTCCCACTTAGAAAGTCAGCCCCAGTTAACTATATTGATATGTATTTAATCCATTGATATTTCTAATTAATTTCATTGCTTTTACAAGTAATGCTTCAGATACAAACACATGGCATTAATATAAAAGGTACAGATGAAGTTTTAAAAAATAGCTGTCTCCTCATAAACATGAAAAATAAAGTTTGATTCAGTAACTTACCAGGATTTTCCAGAAAATGTTCTCCTTCTTTATCAAAAACTCGAAACAGTTGATTGTAACCTTTGCTTTCTTATTCCTCTTCTGACAGCTAGAAGACATATCATTGTAAAAGTACTTTTTTAAAAATTAAGCCATTCAATTGTGAAGTTTTCCCGTTTTCTGATACCCTGACTCTGCCTTAGGGTGTGTCAGAGCTCACTACAGAAGCAGAAGGAGGAAGTGGACGAGCAGGGAGTTTCGGTTTTGCTTGAGAACATATTTATTTAGATTTGGAAGGATGTAAAACATAAAAAAGTTGACTGAGCACAAATTATAGACAAATTCAAACAATTGCTTAGAGAGTATTCACCAAACAGAGTTTTAAGTCATAAGAAGAAAAAATTGAGGGTTAGGGGGCTGGGAGGGAATCTACGGAAAAAAGAAAATAGAAATACTGAGAAGAAATTTAAATTTTAGTGTGATCTAAGTCCTTGTTAGGTTACTTAGCCTCCAGAATTGAGAGGAAATAAATTTCTGATTTTTAAACCACCCAGTCTGTGCTACTTTGTTAAAATAGCCCTTTGTTATGGTAGTAAACTAACACAGTACCCCTGAATTCTTCTCTTTGCCAGGTTACCATTTATTTCACTGTCTTTCCAAAATTACAACTTTTTTTTTCATTATGAATATAATAAGAGTTCGTTTTCAAACTTAAGACATACACAGTATACAAAGACGGGGGAACAAAGCCATATTACCTAAACACAATCTCTGTTTTCCATTGTTTACTTTATTTTTTTCTGTACATAGCTGTAAAAATACATAAATTTAATATTTGAAAAATTTCACCAGGTCCTGAAGCATGTAACTTCAAATAGACAATATACACTGCCCCATAATCTATAGTTCTTCATTAATCTTTGTCTCTCAGAATGAGCATATTTTCATAATTTTTGGCTTCCCACCCCTGACAATTTTGACCACTATCACTCTCACCTGATGACATTTCTTCCTACCAAATGGACAAAATTGAAGTCATCAGGTAGGTTTCCTCACATACTCCATTCTCAAGATCCTGAAACTCACCTGCACTCCTACTTTCTACTATTTGTACTTAATAGAGCAGAGGTTCTGAACTCAACATTCCACAGTAACCTCATTTGGGGAGTTTTATAAAAAGCAGAAGCCCAGGACCTCTATTGGATAATCATATATCTCTAGGAAAAGGGCCAAGCATCAATAATTTTTATAAGCTCTGTAAGCAGTTCTAATGTATAGCCAAAGCAAGAACAACTGGACTAAAATTAATAAATTCTTCCTCTCTCTCTTTCTGTTACCTTCTCTTTCTTTCTCTTCCATTTTCAAACAATTCAGCCCTAAAACCATTATATGAGCAGAGAAAGGTCAGTGTCTGATGGAAGAGGCGGGGAGTCCAGGTGGCCCAGAGCAGTAAGTCAGGGCCCAGGAGCATGGCTCTTCAGAGGGCTGATCTCAGAAGGGGAGTCAGAAGCTGGACATTGTGAAAAAAGTTTCCACCTTTAGCGGTGAACCAGTGTTTGAGTCAGAGCCTGAGCGGGATGAGGAGAGTGTACATGCAGCCTGGTGTGGGGTGTCGGAGCCCAAGCAGGGTAAAAAGTATCCCTCTGTGAGAGTAACCCGAATTGAAATGTGAGAAAACAAAAACTTCATTGGACAAAGTTAAATAGGCAAGGAAGACTTTATTCAGAACTATGGCATTAGCAGGGAGGGAGATTGAACTCAATTGTACTGAAGCAAAAGGTGGGAGGGTTTTTAAGCCCTGAGGTGAGCTAGTGAAAACATATTGAACTAGTGGGGGGAAGGTTGGTCAATGGGACGTGTGGAACACATTGAGTTACTCCTGAGTTTACCAATGTTCTTCTCTGTCATTAAGCCATCTGGGTTTGCTAGTTGGCACCCATCTAAGTTAGGCTTCCACCTTCCCACAGAGACTGGGAGACAGAGGCACTATCTCCTTTGATGTTTACATTTCAAAGACATAGTTCCCTAGTGCTGGAGAAAGACAATCCTGGGTTGTAAAACTGGCAAAAGAATGGGAGAATGTTTGCATATATTTTAAAGGAGCAAAGAAAGAACAGGCAGTTACTAATGTTTTAAGAAAAGTGAGGCCTTTAGTCAGGTGCCCATGGTTAGGAGGAAGTCTGTCTAGAGTTAGTCAGGCTGAGGGATTCATTAAGGCCATCTTGGTCAAGAGTCGGAGCCGAATGAGGAGAGGAAGGCATCTGTGCTAAGCAGGGGGTGGCAGCATTGAAGCAGGAGGTCAATTAATAGAAGAATTGATCCAATACGGAATTATGCAAAGAAATGAAAGCTGATTGCTCATTATTAGAGAAATTGGTTTCAGATGTGGAAAGAGAGTAACTTGTGACATGGTATGACAATTGGAGATATCGTTCTTTGAGAGGGGAGGGAGATACCCCAATAGCGATGAACACAACTAGCACCCAGATCTTGACTTCTAAATGCTTTCAATTTCCTGTAAAGGACCAGGGAACATTGGAAAAATGGCTTATTCCAGGGATGGGACAGGAAAAGTATAATATAAACATGAAATATTGTACCAGAAAGCAAAAGAGGGTACAAAGAAAGATGGGGACATGTCAAAAGGTCTCAAAGACCAATTTGAATAGGCTCCCACTAGCCAAATCTAGGACAATTTGAATATCAAAACAAATACTCTAGTAACAGATTTTAATCCACTGAATGAAATAGAAAACCATTAAGTCTATATAGGTATAAACAAATAAATGAATAAATGAAAACTTTAGTAAGAAATGATATATTTAGAACTTTTTAAATCAGCTCCCTACAAAATACTTATTAATGACAAATGAGAGAAAGGCTAACATTACAGTGGAAGAGGCCTAGTCGGTGTGCCTTTTTTCAGTGATATTTTCAAGTCATCAAGGTGAACATCATCAGTATGGGGCAAATGAGAATCATGTTCCTCCTGATAGGATGCTGTGAGAACACAGCATCACTTCTGTGATGTATTCCTGCCAAGATGCAGAGCTTAAACTTAAGAATTTTGGAGCATCAGACAAACTCAAATTGAGGAACATTCTACAAAATAACTGGCCTGTAATCTTAAAAAGTGCCAAATATTACAGAAAGATTGAGGAATTGCTCCAGACCGGTAGATACTAAATATAACATGTATTTCTAAACTGCGTCTTTTTGCTTTAAAGGACATTATTGAGACAATTGGTGAAACTGGAACGAAGTGCAAGGCTTAGCTGAAAGTAATCAGCGTCAATATCTTAAGTTAACAAACATTGGTGTTAACTTCCTGATTTTGATGGCTATGTAGTTTCCTTGTATTGTGATTAGAATTTCTTTGCTAAAATGCACACTAAAGTATTAAAGGATGATTGGACATCTTATTGAAATGATTAATCAAAAGGTTTTGTCTTTGCAGTTCCTGCTAACCTGTAAATTAGTGATTAGTGGGTTTGTGATTATTAAAAATAAAAAAGGAATCATATAGTTAATACCTGTATAACACTCTTAATCCTGAATAAAAGAAAGATGTAATCTTCTGAAGTCCATTCTCTTCTTCAGGCTCAGAGACTTAAACAGTTTACCTTCTTATCTTTACACTTTAAATTTTCTACTTTAAATTGCATCAATATACAAATATGTTTAGAGTTTCTGGATTTTCTAAGCTATATAATGCTTAGTTTTTTCTGTTGGAATTAGACTATGTAATCATGCACTCAGCATTGTTTCTGAGATTCATCTATATTGATCTAACTGTAGTTAATTTTTTCACGGCTATTTAATACTCATTGTATGAAATTGCCACATCTGACTTAGCCATGCTTCTACTGATGAATGTTTGGCATACTGACATTCTGAACATTTGTGTCCATCTCTTTTGATGCACATGAGCAATAGCTATTCTAGAGAAGATTGCCTGGAAAGCAAGTGCTGTTTGTTGACCACACACATGATCAGCATTCCTAAGTAATGCTAAAGTGTTTCCCAAAGTTAGCATACCAGTTTATACTGCTACGAATAGTAGATTAAAAGTTTTTCTGGAGTCAGGGAAAAAATGGCATAGATGATAGAGGCTTTGGTTATCTCTCTCATGACCAAATCAAAGTTGTGAAGGAAACACGGAGCAAATAGCAAGTAAAGTCCCATGGGATCTAGATGAACAGAAGCCCTACAACTAGGGAGAGAAATAAGAAATCAACCTGTAATGGTAGAATGTAAGGGTGAAGATGCAAGACTGTCTAGTCTAGAGAAGCTGAGTGGGACAGAGGCTATGGCGGCAGTAGCAGCTGTAGACGTTCCTCTTAAAGGGGCTATGTCTGTGACTGGACTTTTATGTTGACAGACTCGCTTGGTCTGAGCACCAGCATCAGGTGGGCTGCTCGGGGGGGCACCAGGGACTTACAGGGAGACACTGACAGTGAGTCGGTCCTCCTAGCTGAGCCAACTTCAAGACCCACTCTGGTGGCAGCAGGCCTCAACTTCTGGCGTGGCATTTTTAGGTAACTATAAGCACGGCATCTGTGGATTGCCCACTAAATCTTAACAAGTGGCCCCAGAGGAGCACAGGTTGAAGCTAAACTTGGCCTGTAGCTGAATCCATCTCAGAACTGTGCCGCTGGGCACCTACTACACAAAGCCACACTAATAAGACTGGAAGATTTAAGAGCTTTGCTTAGTACATAGAAACAGACACGAAAAGGCAGCCAAAATGGGAAGACAAAGAAGCAGAAACCATATGAGACAATAGAACAGAGATCCAGATATAATGGAGTCAAGTAATCTAACAGATGCAGTGTTCAAAACACTGGTTATAAAGATGCTCAATGAACTTAGGGGAAGTATAGATGAACTCAGTGAGAACTTCAACAAAGAGATAAAAAATATAAAAATGGAAACAGAAATTATAAAAGAGAACCAGTCATAAATGGAGAACACAATATCTGAGATGAAGAGTGTATTAGAGAGAATTAACAGAGTGGATAAAGAAGAGGATTAAACCACCAATACAGAGGAAGGGGAAACCAAGGACATCTGGTCAGAACAGCAAGAAAAAAGAAGCCAAGACTGTAATAATAATTTAAGAGAGCTATGGGATACAATTAAATGTAAAAATGTTTGTCATAGGAATACCTGAAGGAGAACAAGAAGTTGAAGAGCTATTTGAAGAAATAATGATGGAAAACTTTCCTAACCTGGTGAAGGAATTAGACATACAACCCCAGGAAGCTCAGAGAGTCCCAAGGAAGATTAATCAAAAGAGGCCTACACCAAGACACATTATAATTAAAAAATGCCAATGGTTAAATACAAAGAAACAATCTTAAAAGCAGCAAGAGAAAAGCAGTTAGTTACCTACCAGGGAGCATCTGTAAGATGGCAGCTGATCTCTCAAAAGAAACTATACAGGACAGAAGGACTTGGCGCAAAATATTCAGCATGATGAAAACTCAGGATCTACAGCCAAGAATATTTTATCCATCAAAGCTACCACTTAGAGTCAAAGGATAGATAAAGAGCTCCTCAGACAAAAATAAGCTAGAGGAATTTATCAACACCGAGCCATATTACAGAAAATGTTGGAAGGACTTCTTTAAGAAGAAAAAAAAGTCTATCAAAAATGTGAATAAAGAATGGTAATAACTACATTCCTATCAATAATTACCTCAAATAGAAGAGAATTAAGTGCTGCAACTAAAAGATAGGGTGACTGAATGGATAAGAAAACAAGACCTCTACATATGCTGCCTACAAGAGACTTGCTTCAGATTAAAAGACACACACAGACTAAAAGAAAGGGCATGGAAAAAGATATTGCCTTGATAGACCTAAAGAGTATTGCACTGAATGAAGTAAGTCAGAGAAAGACAAATATTACATCATTTCACATACATGTGGAATCTAAAGAACAAAATAAACAACAACAGAAATGGAAACTAACTCATAGATACAGAGACTATTTTGAGGGCTACCAGATGAGAAAGGGGTTGGGGGGACAGTGAAAAAGGGCAAAGGCATTAAGAAGTATAAATGGGTAGTTATAAAATAGATATGAAGATATAAAGTGAATTGTACAGTGTAAACAAGAGCAACTAATTGTCTAATATATTTCAATAAAGCCAGAAAATAAAAAGAGTTCTCCTTACTCTACATCCTTGCCAACTCTTGATATTATGAGGCTTCTATTTTTTACCATTTGGGTGAGTATGAAGTCATATCTGGTTGTGGTTTTAGTTTCTGTTTTCCTTATTAGTAATGAAGTTGAAAATCTTTTCATAATAGTAGGGCTATTTATGCTTCCCCTTCTGTGAAACAAATTTTCTGTTTGTTTGTTTGTTTGTTTGTTTATTTATGTAGTACATTTTTCAATCAGATTGGTTATGTTTTTCTTATTTGTTTTAGGATGTTTTAATATGCTCTGTATCCTAATCCTTTATACACTGTATATATCGTATCTTCTAGTTTTCAGTTTGTCTTTTCAGTTATTTTGTGGTGATAATCAGAAGTTCTTAATTTTAGTGTGGTTACATATATGAGTCTTTTTCATATGGTTTCTGCTTTTTCTGTGTTATTTAGAATATCCCTACTTTGAGGTTGTAAGATATTCTTCCATAATGTTTTGTAAATGCTTTCTAGTTTTGCCTTCTTTTGGGAGTTGATTCATGTGTCGGGTATGAGGTAAGGGGTCCGATTTCATTTATTTCCGCAGGGTTAACAAATTGTCCTTGCACCATATCTTTAAAAATCCATCATTTTCTTACTGAACTGCAGAACCATTCCATATTTCAAGTATTAAAATATTCATTGGCCTATGTCTCAGCTCCATAGTTTGTTTCAGTAAACATATTTTCAACCTCACTCATAATCAAAATTTTTAAAGCAAAACACTATAAAATATTTTTCTCATATCATGTTTCCAAAATGAAAAAGTCTAATAATATCTGGTATTGAGGAAGGCATGGGGAAACAAGCTAACTCATAAACCATAAGTAGAGATGTACATAATAATAACTTTGAGAGAAATTCAGCAATATCTAAAACTATAAATACTCAAAAAGAAAGCTTGAAGAAAAAATAATAGAAGACTATGAAGGTAGGCAAATACTTTTTTAAACAGGACAAAAAAGTGCTAATAATAAAGGAAAAATGACGAAAGAAAAATATATATAAAGATCAAGCAACTGGAGTTCTCATACACTGACTGTGGGAGTGTCCAAGGATACATTCTAGGCTGCTGATAGTGTTCTGTTTATTCATCTGGGTGCTAGCTACATAGCTGTGGTACTTAGCGAAAATTCACCAAGCTGTATACTGTTTATATGCGCACTTTCCATATATATCATATAAGCCTATGAAAAACTTATTTAAAAATACTCAATTCATACTATAAAATGTTCAGTGATTTTCCTGCTAAGACTTCTTAGGATGTATGAGGTAGATGTGGATGTGTGAGGTAAAGGAAGAATTCTTAAATTTTTAAATTTGAGAAATAGTTTGAATGGTGGTCCAACAAATGAAGGAAGGAAATACAGGGGAGAAGTAAAAAGATTATAAGTTTTAAGACTGTTTTAAGCGTATGTTGATTGTTTAATCTGTTACTAAAGCCAGCACCCTTTCATTTATCCATTAAACTGAATAGTTAACACAGTTCTAGGGAAATGATTTAAATCGTTTCTTTTATCTGTAATGTTCCCTAGTGAAAAAAGTCTATTATTGAGTTCATCTTTTCACAGCAGTAGTACCAGAGAAATAAGCTAAGAATCTTTTTACCACTACACTGTGAAAGAACGTATAAAATTTAACATTAATGATAGTGTATATTAATGCTGTTTTATGAGATAAAACATTAATTTACTCTGTCCAAAAGTACCAGTGGCTTAATAAGGATAGAAGTTCATTTTCCCCTCCTATAAAAGTCCAGATAGATAGAGCAAGGCTGGTGTGAAAATGCCACAGCCATTATGTTTCAAGCTTCTTCCATCTTATTACTCTGCCATCCTCAACACATGGCTTCCATCTTGTGACTCAGGATGGCTACTTTGTTGCTGCCATGTCTGTGTTACAGCCATGAGAGGTGGGATAGAGAAATAACAGTCACTCTTTATTTGAGAGCATAACACAGAAGTACAAAAACAGGGTCATACTTAGCAGTGCAGTATTCTGTTGCTACATATGAAGAGAGGAGAGATATTGGGAGACAATTAGCTATGTCTTCCATGATTCTGACTCCCAGAAGCATATATTCCCCTAAGTGAACCTGGAATCTATGAAAACTAACTTCTATATACTACAGTTTTCAGAGCCGATAGGCTTTTCTGGCATAGTAAAAGCGGGAAGAAAAACCACATGGCACAGGAAAAGGTGAGGTTCATGCAATGAAGTGTTTTAAAATGCAGTAAGATGTAGGAGAATAAATGTGCTGATGGCTTCTGTGATGAGAGAAGTTTTAACAATGTTTTTATGTTTGACATTGTCATGAGCCAAACTTAGACCCAATAATATAGTACCCTAAGGACCAATAAGTAGTGTCAGCTCTCAGTATATTTTGAGCAGGAAAATTAGAACCTGAGAATACAGACCCCAAAAAGTACAAGACCTGTCCTATTTACTGTCAGAAGCCAGGTTAACATATGTGATAGTAGATCTTAAGGGCATTGCCTGGTGGTATGAAGGTGGCAGAATGTAAACCTCAATGGGGAATTTATTGCCAATGGAGTACTATTTCCTGACTCTGGATTTAATGTTCTGGCCAAGATATAATGTCTTATGGTAAGAAAGGTAGAAGTGCTGGAATTACCTTGGAAGAATATTAAAAAAGAAATCACAAGACTCAGAGAGGATAGCAGATTGGAATACAATTATTATATGTCCCCAGAGAACCCAGTATTTCCTTATTTTTCCTGGCAGCCCATCAGAGAACACTCCTTTGCTTAAAGTAATATAGAATACACTGCCAAAGGGGGCACCAGTGCTTTTGAGAAGCTCAGTGATGGCTATCAGCTGAGGGCAAGAGTTGATAGTAGGAGATAAGCCTTAGAACTGGGCTCAATAATAAGGAATTCTGGTGTGGCAGTGTCCCAGGGGAAACACTTACAAAGAGAGGCAAGATAGAAAAATAAAAATAGTGAGCAGCAAGACCAGAATGGCAACCAAGGGCTTGTAGTTTGTTTATAAGAGATCATAGTATATTACTAGGAATAAGATGTACAGGTAGCCAAAAACTATAAGTATGAAAAGTATAACCAAACTTAAATAAAAAGATCAAGAGCTAGAGAGCAAATGACAGTCACCACATTAGAAAATTATGTTCCTATATCCAGTTTCAAGATGGACAGTTGCTTCACTACAACCACGCTCAATAGTAACTTTGACAAAACGTAGTGAAGGGAAATCCTTCCAGTGGGCAGAGCTCTAAGCGCTGTAGTTGGTCATTTATTTGTATGGGCAGGGAAATTATCTGAAGTATGGGCATACATGGACCCTGAGGAGTGGCAGATGGCTTAGCTGGCTGTTCACGGACCTGGAAAGCACAGACTGGAATCTTGGAAACAAGGGAGTTTGAGGAACAGGGATATGGATAAATAAATTGTGGGGAGTGATTGCAAACTCTGTGGATCTATTTACCTTCCATTATGCCTGCCAGAAAGCATTTATAGAAGAGAAGGCACTCAACAACCACCTCTCTACTGGACAGGACAACTCATCATGTGGATGTTAACCTTGTGTTCTTAGCCATCTCAGTGCTTGCACAATAGGCCCTTGAATGGAGTGGCCATCATGACAAGTTTGGAGGCTATTCATGTACCCAACAACGTGAAGCTGGATATAGCTCCTGCTCCTGCTTATCAATCCCCCTGCCCATAGCCTAGACTAATGCTGACCCTCACTATGACACTGCCTTTTAGAGGATACAAGCCTCACACTTAGTTGTGGGTTGATTATTTTAGACTCCTCTCATCCTGGACCAATTTCTCTTTACTGAGACAGAACTCGCTCTGCGTATGTGTTTGTCTTCCTGCCTCGAGTGCCTTTGGAATGCATAGCATCTGAGTGATTACAGAACATATGATTTACTGACAATGGGATTCCACACAAAAATGCATCACAATCAAGAGATTCATTTTAAGGCAATAAGATATATTGTCCTGGAAGGATCTGGGAAGTCCTCACTCAATTATATGTTAGTCTTGTTATCTTGGCTAAGATGTTTAATCTCCCTTTGTCTCAGTTTCTCCATCTATTAAGATAAAGGTGATAGGGATACCTTTAGATACCATGAGGTATAATGTTAAGAATGAATTCTGGATGTGGAGCTGTGGTCTCTAGGCATAGGTTGTAAGGGGAAGAGGTGTTACATGTTCTAGGATTTCCCATCTATGATCCCGAGACCCTGGGGTTTCTTTAAGTGTTTGGGAGCAGATTCTAGATAGAGGCAGTCTTTTGTTTTCTTTTACTTCTCAGTTAAATTCCATGTATGGTAATTATCCAAGTTGGTGTGTTCCTTTTGTTTTCTCTGAACACCTGGACTCTCTCCAGTTTCCTGCAAAGGAGCTATCTTGGAGGCTGTCTCTATCTGTTAAAACATAAACTTTCCTAGGTATTCAAGTGTTTTGGAGATTGAAATTGATTGGCTAAGTCATGAACCATGAGAATCAGTGTTCCTAGTTGAAGTTCTGTCTTATTCAGGATGCATAGCAAGTGGGACTCCTGGAAGATCTGACCCATGTAGTCCCAAGGACAGTCTGTGAGCACCAGAGGTCTCTAAGTGACCACACTTCTCAGTTTTAAAGCTCTTCAAATATTTGTACTTGGCATCATTCTTCCTGAATCATGCTTGAACATGTTGAGCATAAAAGCAATTGGTTAGGCAAGTATTAAACTTTTCATTTGAGCTTCTGTGCAAGTTTTATTCAAATGGCAGAGAACAACTATGCGGAAACAAATAACTAGAAAAAAATTACCTGT
Source organism: Macroglossus sobrinus (assembly GCA_004027375.1). Classification (NCBI taxonomy): domain Eukaryota; kingdom Metazoa; phylum Chordata; class Mammalia; order Chiroptera; family Pteropodidae; genus Macroglossus; species Macroglossus sobrinus. Next base: position 218,251 of record PVKZ01000970.1, read on the forward strand.
AGTATTTTTCTTCCTTGCATTATCCCAGCCAAATCATGATCTGTGGAGAAAAGGGTATCCATTGTCTTCACTTTCTCTGGGACATATGTTGGGGGTGGTGATTATTTAGATTCCTTATGTTTTCACATAGTCTTTTCTGTGTGTGTCAGTTGTTTCACCTGGTGTTCTTTTTATAAGGACAGTGGTCATATTAGGTTAGAGGCCCACCCTACTCTGATATGACCTTATTTCAACTAATTATATCTGCAGTGACACTATTTCCCAACAAGGTCATATTCCTGGGTACTAGGAATTATTAGGGGTTAGAATGTCAACATATAAATTTAGGTGGGGGGACAGAATTCAACCCATAATACAGACTAACAAAGAAAACCTAGAAAACATAAATGACAATATCAGAAATGAAAGAGAGGTCATCACCACTTATTCCACTGCCATTAAAAAGATAAGAAGAATACCACAAACAACTCTGTTCACAAATTTAAAATCTTTGATGAAATAGACCAATTCCTCACAAGACACAAACTGTTAAAACTTACAAAAGGAGAAATAGATAATCTGAATAGGCTTATGTTTTTTAAGATACCAAATCACTGGTAATTTCTACCAGACATTTAAAAAAGAAACAATATGTCTACGGCCATGCTACCCTGAAAAAGCCTGATCCCGTCTGATCTCAGAAGCTAAGCAGGAGGGCCTGATTAGTACTTGGATGGGAGACCACCTAGGAAGACCAGGTGCTGTAGACATAAAAAAATAAAAATAAAAAGGTCCTTGTAAGCTAACAAGGTCCTTGCAATTAGTGAGGTCAACCAAGGGTTGCCGAAAGAGAGAGAGAGAGAGACAGAGAAACAGAGAGAAAGGAAGGAAGGAAGGAAGGAAGGAAGGAAGGAAGGAAGGAAGGAAGGAAGGAAGGAAGGAAGGAAGGAAGGAAGGAAGGAAGGAAGGAAGAAAGGAAGGAAGGAAGGAAACAATACTGGTTACATACAATTTCTATTCTTGTAGGAAATAGAAGCCAAGAGAACACATACTAATTTATCCTATGAGGCTAACATTAACCTAACACCAAAATCAGACAAAGACATCATAAGGAAAAAAAAAAAACTACAGAGGGCAAGGGGGAAGAGGTAGGTAGATAAGGATAAAGGGAAATTTATGGTGATGGAAGGAGTTTGACTTTGGGTGGTGAACACACAATGCAATATACAGGTACTGTATTATTGAATTGTACACGTAAAACCTAAATCTTTTTATTAACCTATGCCATCCCAATAAATTTAATTTAAAAAAGAGAGGGAAACCAAGATGCAAAAATCCTTAAAAAGGTATTAGCAAATCAAATCCAACCGTGTTTAATAAGAATTATTTATCACAACAAAGTAGGACTTATTCCAGGTATGAAGGTGTTTCAACATTTGCAAATTAATATAATTCACCACATCAGTGGACTAGAGAGAAAAAATCATTCAATCTTACCAATTGATACAGTAGAAGCATTTAGCAAAATTCAACACTCATTCATAATAAAAATTCTCAGCCAACTAGGAGTAGAAGAAAATTTCTCTGTTTGATGAACATCTGAAAAATCCTACAGCTAACATCATGCTAGTGGTAAACTGGATGCCTTTTCTGAGATCAAAAGCAAGGTAAAAATGTCCTCTCTGACCACTCCTATCAATATTGTATGGAAGTCTTAACTAGTGCATTTAGACAAAAGAGTAAATGAATGGTATACATACTGGGAGAAAATAAACAGAACTAGTAAGACTGTTAAAAGTAAGACTATTACAGTAATTCAGACAAAAGATGAAGGTGATCTGAATCATAGGATAGTGGAGCTAGAAGGAGTTGGATTTAAAAGGTAGGAATTCAAAGCAACGAAGTGTGAACATGGATTAAATGTGCATGGAGAATGATTGTTAGGTTTGGTATGCATAACTAGATTGGTGATGGGACCATTTACAGAACTGAAAGAAAGGACTAAAAGAGTAAATTCAGAGGGAAAAATCACAAGTTAGGTTTTGGTCAAATACACATTGAGATGCCTCACAGACCTCTGAGAAGTAAATACATACGTGTGTGTGTGTGTGTGTGTGTGTGTGTGTGTGTGTGTATAAACTTTTTATTATTATTATTTTATGTAACAGACACTTGAGTATCTTTCAAAGCTGGTGGAACACTTTCAATTGAGAGGAAAGGTTGAATATGCAAAAGAGAAGAAAGGGATAATGGATAGTATAACGTTCTTGAGTAGGTAATGGGGTCAATCCCAAAGCAAAGGTGAAGAGATTAGGTCCCTCTATGATCCTTAGAGAGATGCAGACCAGGACGGAAGCCCAAAGGAAGTGTATATGTTGTATTTTAGAAGGATGGAGCTTCCTTCTAGTGACTTCTGTATTTTCTGAAAAGTTGGAACTTTATCTCATTTATTTTGACTATATCTCTTCCAGCCTATTTATATATTCTATTTTCTAGGCACATGGCTCTCTAATTTTATGGGTTATGAATTATATTATTTGTTGTATACTATCGCACAATGTACAGTTATTATCTCTCTAAGGTTTCGATAGTTTATGAAAGATAAAAATCTATAAGAAGAAAAATTTTAAGAATTAAAGGTAATTTTCTTTTTTGACATTTTTAGATGGCTGTATCATATTCTATCCCATATATGTTATAATTATTTAAACATTATGTTCCTTTAAGTAATACTGTAATAAATATTCTTAGACATGTGTCTTTGTCTCTCATTTCCTAAACATGGATTACTGGGTTAAAGAGTTTAAACATCTTTAAATCTCTTAAAAAGAACAAACTAATCAAAAACAGACTCACAAATATAGAGGGCAATTTGGCAACGGACAGAAGGGAGGGGGATTGGGGAGCTGGGAGAACGGGGTGAGGGTTAAAGAAGTACAAATTAGAGTTGATAGATGGTCGCGGATATGGGGAACATGGCATAGGTAATACAGTTAGCATTAATATATTGGCTAGGTGGAAAACCAGAGGAGAGAAGGAGCAATTAGGGCAATCATTTTATAAACTATATAAATGTTTAACCAGTGTTGTGTATGCTTGCAACTAATTAAAATAAATAAATTATTTTTTAAAAAACATGTTGTCAGATGCCCTCCAGATGGATATCCTGTTCATTTAGTCAAACCAAAAAGGCAAAATATAATTGAGTAATAAATATGCTAATTTAAAACAAGGTACTGTTCACAGTATCTAGAATTTATATTTTAAACTGACACTTTCTAATTTAGAACCATAGGTGGCACTAAAGTATCAAAGAATGGAACCACTTTCAGACTCCTCTGGAAGGGATTTTGAATGGACATCTCAGCCATCTGATTTTATGGCAAACTATAAACAATTCTAGAAAAATAATATTTTCTGTTAACATTATTTACAAGTCATTTTGGTCACACATTATAATTTTATGCTTTTAGTCTTAACTTTTATACTTGAGACTGTAACAATGCCAGCCTATTTGCATTTATCTTGTCTTCTAGACTGTTGAATGTATTTCACCATGCCATTTGCAAATTATTCCTTAATACCAATTGTAGAATCATTCTTCTGTCTCTATAACTTTTTTAAAGGAAACCTAGTCATGAGTCAGAAAGGTAAAGAACTCTTACATAAAAATTAGTACTGTAGTACTCGATATGAATTTCTGACATAATTAGTTTGCTAAGTTGTGACTTTCTACGTTTTAAGCATGATTTTGTGTTTTAAACAAAATATTTAAATCCCAAAATGACTTGTCCTGGTAGAAATGGCTTTGAATGCTCCCAACTGTCCACTGTTTACAGTGTTGGTTGGATTTGTTCGGCTATTCCTGCTGTTCATGTGCCTGCTTACCCAGCACTTCTGGATTTCATAGGCCAGTGACTGAGAAGCCAGCAGGCCTGCAGGGTGCCTGCTTTTCTTATAAGACCAAATAGCCCTACTGGTACAGACGAAACATATATTGCTTGCCTTGACTCAGTATTAAATGAAAATCTGGAAGTTAGCTTTTTCCTTGTAATCTTCTTCAGGAATGGTAGTAGAAAATGTTTTCATCACCCCCAGTTTACGCTTGGGAGATATTTGGAAGCATTAATGTTAGTGCCTTTTAAAAGATATGTCACAAAAGGTAACCCTGACTACTTGCCACTCACAATAAAAATGCTTTAGATGCAGAGGACATGAGAATTGAGTCTACCCATTAACACTACACTAGTTTAAACAAGTACCCACTGCTTCAGAGACCATTTGGAGTGACATTAAACCATTAAACACACATCTGTGCGCGCTCACACACACACACACACACACACACACACACACACACACACCCATACACACACTATCTGGGCCTTCTTGTTTCCATATAAATAAAGGTCTCACTGACAACATTCTGGTAGCAGCTTGGAATCAGATATACCAGGTGAAATTCTGGATATCCAATTCCAGAAATGTCAAGAACACCCCATATCTTTCTGCGGATAAAGAAGTGCATAGTCTGCCTCACTGCAATGGAAACATTGCCTGAATATATATAAATATTTATATAGATTTCTATAGAGAAGTAAATATATTTGTACATATATATGAGTATATATTTTATACATATTAAGAGAGAAACATACTCTTTTGATTCTAGTTGGTTCTGCTTTATAACAAAATTCACCATTTTTTTTTTCTATTTTCCATCTGTAAAGTGGATGCTACTTGAACACTGTGCAAAGTGAATAGTTGATGTTCTATAGCTGTTTGACTCTAGAGAGTTTAGAGGCCTTAGTTTGACACATTGTAAGTAAACACATGACTTCATGAAGGCTCTCATATAATTTCACAAAGCAGTCTCTGCTGGATTGGGCCAGGAGGTAGCTGGGAGGGACACAGACATTTACTTAATTGTTGGTGACATTGGAGGGGTGACCTAATTCCTTGTAACCTCAGTTTCTTCATGTGTAAAGTAAGGATAATGCTTCATATAGTCATTCTGAGGGTTAAGGGAGAATGTATTTTAAATACCCAGCAGAGCTTGGCATATATTTCATAATAAATTACGAAATATGTTTAGTTTTATTAAAAACCACCAGGTTGTCTTTCAAAGTGGCTGTACCATTTCACATTCCCAAGAGCAGTGAATGAGAGCTCCTGTTGCTGCACATCCTCACCAGCATTTGATGTTGTCAATGTTCTGGATTTTGGCCTTTCTAATAGGTGTTATCTCATTGTTGTTTTAATTTGCATTTTCCTGGTTCCATTTGTTGTGGAGCATTTTTTTATATGCTTATTTTCCATCTTTGTATCTTCTTTGGTTAGGTGTTTGTTATGGTTTTTGGCCCATTTTATAATCAGTTTGTTAGTTTTCTTGTTGATTTTTAGGAGATCTTTGTATATCTTGGATAACAGTTCTTTATCAGATGTGTCTTTTGCAAATCTTTTCTCCTAGTCTGTGGCTGGTATTATTCTCTTGATATAGTTTTTCTCAGGGCAAATGTTTTTAATTTTAATGAAGTTCAGCTTATCCATTTTTTTTTCATAGATTGTGCTTTTGGTGTTGTGTCTAAAAGTCATTGGTATAGCAAAGGTCATCATTATTATCTGTATTATCTAGAAATTTCTTGTTCTTTTCCTTTATATAGATAATTTGAAAAGGAAAGAAGTCCCAAAATACTCACTGGAAAAAGTGTGAACATTTTACTGATGGAAAATTATGTAATTACTTGTTGGTGCTTACACTAAGTAGTGCTGCATATAAATGATAAGGGTACAAGTGAGATGTGCCATACTGAGTTCTCAAATGAAGAAAAGAAACCTTTTATGTCTAATTCCTGGTTCAGCTATTTAAGCAAAGGCAGCAGCTTGGTTAAAAGATTTACATCTTATAATATCTGTAAAGAAGATACCTTGTTTGGTCTTACCCTTTCATATTACAGATTAGACAACTGGGACTAGACACTAAAAACAGTGTTTAGTTTTGTATGTACATTGAAAAATATACCTTAGAATTTTACTTATGTTTCTACATTTGTAACTAAATGTAATTTCATTTATTTAAAATTATTTCATCTATTGTCTTGTAGGGGAAAATAGTCAATGACCAAGGCTCCATCAGAGTTTTGTGGGCAGCATTATGGGACCACATAAGAGACAGCTGCACAGCAGAGGTGATATTGGCAGTCATAGTTTTGAAGAGTAGACTGTAATTTTCCAGAAGGACACAGAGGCAGATTAGAGCTTTTCATGTACAGTGAAGATCTAATTTATTGTTCAAATTGGGACATTTTGAGAATAGAAGGCATGAGTGAATGGATTTTAAGTGTATGTGTTGGAACAGTAGGGAAGATGCTGGACAATTTCCTTCATAATATGGGAAACTAAGCCAAGGTCAGAGGTTATGGGAAACTAAGCCAAGGACAGAGGTTATGTGATGAATATGGAATCAAGAAAATATATTTGTTCATTAGCATCCAATTATGATTGCTTGCCAAGTCTCTGCTTTTAAGGGTTTGAAACTAAGACCCAAGACTCCCAGTTGGTACATTTCTTAAAATAAAAAATTATAAAGTTAAAAATTAATTTTAATTTAATGATATATTAAGTATATGTTATTTAGACTAATAAAAATTCCCTAAAATAGAACTATCTGAGAAAATGTGTTTTTGCGTGGTGGTCATGGTAAGAATAGGAACCGCCCCCATCGGGAACCAGAATGTATAGGACAACCTTCTTCCTTGGATATTTGTGGATACACAACAGTAAAATTCCTGTTCAATTTCTCCCTTTCCCTTCCATTTTTAGGTGTGCCCAGATTATCCTGTTTTGTTTTGTCTTGTTTTCTTTGGTTTGGTTTGGTTGAGGTATCAAAAGTTATGCTCAGTGACTGATTTTATCTTTTCCAGCAATTTATTTAGCACAGGTTTTCTGTGGGACTTATAATTTCACAAGCCAATAGCATACAGGAAAATATCTCTTAATAAGTTAAATAAAGAAATAACATACCCCAAACAAATGATGGATTAATCACACTATTATTCCAGGCAAGAGAAGGTGAAGGAATAAAATTCAAATTTAATATGAAGTGTACCAAGAGACACCCCTGGGAATTGATGACCAACCAAGAGCTGATTTCCAGCTACTAGCATAAAAGTAGAAGTCCCCTGTTGCTAGAGCACGTTGCTAAGGAATGAAGACACCAATATTGGTAGGTGGGCTCATCTCTTTCTAAGAGCCACTGAGTGGTTTACCACCACTGCCTGTAAGGAGTATTCTCCCCAAGACTGGAGTAAGTGCTCCAAAAGTCTTCGGAGACTTTTTAGGTTAATGAGGCGTCACTCCCCCTAAACCAAACTCTCAAATAGGCCTCATGGACTCCCTCAGTATATCTAAACAGCCCCTTGCCATAGGCGCTTCACCTTAGCACATGTTCTTATTGATAACCGCATGGGGTGGGCAGGCCCTCAGAAGCTGTGCTGCTGACTATCTATCAAAGACAACAGATGGAGAATGATGATATCCTGGCACGACTTACTTCATATTTGTGTCAGAGCAACTTCTTTTATTTTTGGCATAAATGAGTGGATAAATCAACTTCATTTAAGCCATAAACAAGTGGATTCAAAATCATATTAAATGTCCATGCAATATCCTTAAAGTTTCTTTCCAAGTTTTCTAGTTCCATTACCTACTGCTTCTTGACCTTCCCTGGCTTCTCTTCAATTTCCTGAAGTTGGTGTTTCCAAGGGTGTTTTCTTTTTTTATTTGCTTTCAATTGCACCCTTTTGCAGCCATTTCCCCTTCTTCCTCATTTCCATAAAAACTTTGGTTTGATTGAAGTATCTAGTATTCCCTTACCCTGCCCTGTGCTTCTGGGGATGTTGGATTCATCTCCATCTCCAGAGGAGTAAATTCTGCGTATTATATCGAGGTAATTCCATTCCTCATGCCAGTAATTCCTTAGGAAAGAATGTGTAGTATGGCCAAGGAAACACTAGAATTCTATTGGAGGCTGTTAGGAAAGGTTTTCTTACACCTAAGAAAAAAGTGTACGAAAAGATGGCTTTTTCCATCTCTGGGTTTTGTGCTGCCTAAATGTATTTTCTAGTATTGCTGCAGCTTTCCAGTACCCTCAAGGACAGAGCAGAGAGATAGAAAAGAACTTGGGTTCTTGATGATATTGTTGAGACATTAAATCAACCGATCCTGGACTCCACCTAGTATTTCATCTTCTTATCATTTGAAATAATGTTATTATTTAAGACAATTTTAGCCAAAGTTTTCAGTTATTTGATGCCAAATGTATTATAAATAATAACATGATTCAAATTTATTTCTTAAGCCCAGATCTTTCCTTGAAGTTCTCATTTTGGATATACAACTGCCTATCAGGCATTCCTGTTTGGAATCTTAAACTAATCCTGACAAGTGATCCGTGGGTCATAAACTACCAGATATTTTATAAGTAATGGGGATAAAATTTTATAGATACAATCACACTCTTACAACTCTCAACTTTCTGAAAGACAAATATTTGATAGGGCCTTAGTGCCCAAATTTATCAAGTGCCCCTGAGAGTCAATTTCAAAGGAACTTGCGTTATTATTGAGGCAGGTCGGAGTTTAGTGTCACCACAGTGGCAGGGAATATAGGGGATAATGGTGCAGAAGTGTAGTTAGCATTTTTTCTCAGTTTTTGCTCACAGATGCAGTGAAGAATCACAGGTCAGTGAGATTTAGAAAAGATTTATTAAAAGTATATTTTAGGAAGACAAAGTATGCCCCAAGGAGGCACATGGTTTCAGTGAAAAACTATAACAGAGCGCTATAACAACCATTGCGACAACAAAACCCCCAAAAAGGACCCAGAAGTAGGAATGATACCATTGGAGCGATCGGAGTTCTGGTAACACACACATACCTCTAGGTCCTTTTCACTGCCAAAGAAATGAATTTCAACTCAGTGAATATGAGAAATATTTGTTTGTAAAAGCACATTATGAGGTAGAAGACAGGTCAAGCCTAAAGCCAGCTAGCCACGTGGAAATGGGATTACATACCTGTAAGGAGGGGTATGGGTTACAGCCAAGGAAGATGGAGAGCGGTAACCCCAGGGGAAGGGAGTAGTCTATGTTATATTTGGGGCCATGATGGGGTGATCCTTAAGACATTCCTAGGTGATTGGTAAGTGAGGTCACCTTGATTGACACCTCGTTGCTATATAACTTTGCCTAGTGCACAGTTGCTTACCCAGAATTCAGTCTGTTATAATTAGATTCATGAACTTCCAGGCATAAACATAGTTTGTGGCTGGTTTAGCAGCAGCTTTTACGGCCTTTTTGCTCTAGGATTTGGGGTAATTTGTAACCCTAAATGGGAGGCATTTCTGAGAGGTCCTTAAAGTAGGTCTTCAAGGGAAGATTCTGTGGTTACAGAGCTGGGCCTTTGCTCCTGTAGCTCATGCCTGACTACCTACCTAACACTTGATTATTGGAAACACAGTAATTTATTTGGCTCCTATAAATGGTATTCAAAAATACACAGAGGGCAGGCAATGCAATTTAGTACAATTTAAAAAACATTTATTGTCTGTGTTCTAAAGTGTATATGATGAGATGGATGCCATTTAGGACATCAGTAAAGTTGGCTATATGGAAGGTCTCTGAAGTCCTTACTTTCTGGGGCAATTGGTTTTGTAGAATTTAAGGTACTGACTGCTCAGTAAGCCTCTGTCATAAACCTAAAATGGAATTCTGCTGCAGAGAAGAAGCAATCTGCCAGTATATGTTTTATGGTGAGCCATCATTTCCCCTAGGCGCATATGCAAATGAAAAAAGACACAAACAAAAAACAAACTTTTCTGAGAGACCAATAGTAGTTGAAACTAGTAAATTCTCAAGGTAAGGCTGATAGAAGAAACTGGTATGCACGCCACATTCAGAAAAATCAAGTGGTGCATTGGATTTGACCCTGGACTTGGAGAAGGGTCAACTCTGCTACTTACTGGTCTGGCGACTTTAAGAAAGTCTTTTTCTTCCTGAGCTTTTGTTCCATCGTTTGTAAAGTGGGCATGCTTGGCTAGCCCACAAAGTTCTTGTGAAGATCAAAGGAGATAATAGATGTGAAAGTATTTATAAACTTCAAGATTAACATGGTAATCCCAATAATCTGTGTATCTGGGAGATGAGAAGGAGGGAGAGGAACAATGTTAAATCCAAGTGCTGTGTTTGATTTCTGTGTCTGCTTATGAGAAAAAAAAATTTTCATTTCAACTAAAACATATACCTTCATATATATATTTGAACATGAATTTTAGAGGAATATATAAGAATGACATGAGAATTCACAGGGATACATAGCAATATAGAAGCAGAAAATAAAAACTTTCTAAAAATAAATTTTTAATGATATATAGTAAAATATATAGTAAAATAGACACCTACATGCCATGTACTTCATTATCACTCAATTTTATTAGTTTAATAAAACTTTATAAGGTACATACTCTTGTAGAACTGAGGGGTCACATGGACCTTCTTTGAATGTATGTGTACAATTTATTTTAACTAAAATTGTCTTATTGAGGGGGGAGGAAGAAGATAGATGGGGTAAAAGGGGTCAAATATGTGGTAACATTAAAGAATTAAAAATTTTTAAAAATTGTCTTATTATCATGTAAGTACACAAATGTCAAGAAAAAGGAAAATGTGTTTTGTTTATAAGTACTTTGACTTTTTGCTTAAAAGCCTATTGGTAGGATATATTCTTTGAAAATAATATTCACTAAGACTATAATTCTAGTCCAAGTTGGAAGCAGTAACATAAAGTTAAAAACGAACAGCTAAGATTATGTTTAATAATAAAGAAAGAACTTTAGGCTGGTTTTTAAAGATTAATTTGTTAATTAGGTGAACATCTGGGTTTAGTTCATCACTTCCCTTGGAAATCTTGATTAATTTATGAGATTTTCATCCCCATTTACTAAAAAAGCAGTGAGTCATCCAGCGTTACACACCAATGACAGCAAAAATTAATTGAATTCTAGATCCTTTCACATTTCTCCCTTCAGCAATTCCTTGCTGTTGTGAGTGGAACCATGTGCTAAGAGTCTGTGCATTTTTTGTGTGTGAGAGAGATACAGAAATGAGGGGAATTACAAGTGATTGAAAATGAGTTTGAAAAAATAAAAATGTGTGTTTGTATTTCCTTTGGTTGTAATAAGAAACCCTGGAGGGATACACAAAAATAGCCAAACCAAAAACCAAAACCAAAAACTAATAAAAACAGCTACCTTGGTGCATACTTTTTTATAAAATTTTGACTCATGAATCATGTGCATGTATTATTACCTATTAAATAAAATGATACTTGAGATTGTCTATGGTTTAAAGTGTTTTAGGGTTGGGTCTAGGAAGGGGAACACAAAGAAGCAGCTGTAACTCATTGAAGTTTTAGTATCTGCTCTCCAAGTAATAAATGTAAGGACCTCAGGGAGGGATGGGATTAAAGACTGAGAAAGAACAGGAGAGATAGATAAACCTGGGGTAAGTAGGTGACTAGGAAAACTGATATGCTCTCTCCTAGCCCTGCAGTGGAATTTCAACCTTTCTTTGGCTCTAATAATTACATATTACATTTAGCTTAGATGTCCACCTATATACTCCATGTGACTTTGTTGGTATAAAACCATGTTCATAGATGAAAGGAATTCAACATCGTGGTTATTAGCCTCATTTCTGCTTTCACCTTGCCTTTGTAAACTCTAATTGTTTCTTCATCCTGTTTTCTTTAACAACTTAATATTTTTGGGTGTATTTTATCTTTTTTGTATTTATATGAGCTACAATAAATTATTTCTGGAACTGGAAAAATATTAATAAACATATGCATAACTAATGTAGGAAAATGCTAGCACGTTATTTCTAAGTGATGAATGCAAGTGATATATTAGTTTTTCAGCTTTATTGAAATGTAATTGACATAAAACATTGTATAAATTTAAGGTGTAATGAATTGGTATACATATGTATTGTGAAATAATTACGATAATATTAGTTAACACATGCATCTCCTCACATAATTACATTTTTTTTGTCATGAGAACACTTAAGATCTACTCTCTACAAATGATTTTAATTGTCTTATGGTTAGCCTTCTGTATTTCCGAGTATGTATATATTTTTACAGTGGACATGAATTCCTTTTCTAATTAGAAGGGTTTGTGTTTGTTTGTTTTACCAGTTGCAGTAGAAAATATTTGTAGCAAGACTGATAGAACTTTCCAGCAGAAAAATATATAAGGGTAGTAGAGAAAGAAGGCCAGAAAGGGGTTGTGGGACTTAGTCTTAATTTTCTTTTCACCATGTGCTTCTATGAAAATGTGGAAAGTACAGTATAAATATAGTGGTTCACTTCAAATACTTTAAAAAAGAAATGCTATTCTATTGATTTTTTCTTCTGTATAATATGATAGGCCATAAAACATAGTCTAAAGTCAGTATAAATATGGTTATATATATATATATATATATATATATATATATATATATATATATTTTTTTTTTTAAATAAGTGCAGTGTGAACCATTATATGGATCTAATATCGTTAACATCATTTTAAAATCCCCTGTGGTTGGGTATTTGAGTTGTTTCTACATGTATTTAGCTGCAATGAAATCCTAAAGGTTGGCATTGCCAAGTCAGAGTGTTTGTAGCCAAAGTGATTAAATATAAATACTTGTCTTTCATCTTCAAAATCTACAAGACTCAGACGATCATTCTGCCTCCACTCCCCTGGCGTCACTGCACCCTGAACAGTTGCCTTGTGCCACTTTGTGTACCTGCTTCCCTCTAGGCAACAGACCACCTTCCCCTCACAGTTTCTGTAACCTGACCCTGGATTATCTATTGCAGCAGTTCCCAACCGTTTTGGCCCTAGGGACCAGTGCTCCAATGAGGATCTAATGTCTGATGATCTGAGGTGGAGCTGAGGTGGAGGTGAGGCACTGGGGCTGCAAATACAGATGAAGCTTCTCTTGCTCACCCGCCGCCGCCAGTTCGCCTCCTGCTGTGTGGTCTGGTTTCTAACAGGCCATGGACCAGTACTGGCTGCGGATTTCTGGTATAGTAGTTTTACCCTTTATCTAGCAGTCTCGCCTAATAATGATTGATATCTGAATCAGTTCTTTCACTTGGGAGTTGTGAAATGGTGTTATATCTAACCATTTGGTCTTTCACTGATTTTTAAAAATTCAGCAATATACCAGGAGGAAGACCTTTCTCAGAATCAACAAATTCAGGACAATAAAAATTTAAGCCTGAAAAAAATGTTGTGAGACAACAAGATTATTTTAGTAGTTCTCAATAATCTGTACTTTATTGCACAATGAGAATAAAGAGTAAAAAAAATTAATTCTACAATCTGACTTCTATGTAAAATTTTTACTCTACAGGACAAAGAAGGCCACATAAAAGCAAAAACAGAATAATTTATTCGAATCCATCTTTCCTGGAACAAAAATAAAAATAAGACTGATTAGTCATTTTCTTCAGTGTTTTACAAGTCTTTTCAAAAATATCATTGGTGATTGACAACCTAGGAAAAGGCACAATCTTGTTTTTGAGGCAACCATCATTATTCTGTGGTACAAACAGCAAGAAGGAAATTTAGGAATGAAATAAAAAAAATAAATAGAGTAATCTTCACAGTAATGAGAATTAATAAAATAAAGCCGCCTAAAATTTTGCAAATATAGTTTGCACATTAGTAGGCCAAATATAATAGTGTCAATGTTGATGAAAGTCAAAGTATTATAACTAATTGAGCCTTAGAGAAACTTGATATACAAAAAGACTAATTGGAAAGTCCCAGACTTCTCTTTCAGTCAGCATGATAAAGACTATCCACCGAGGACTTTTTCCCAGCCATGCTTTTCTCTAGTACAATGTTCTTGTATGTATGCTGGAAATCCTGCAGTCCAATTTTTATGAATGACTAGTCTGCATTTAAAAGGATTTGTGATGAGTAAGAGGTATTGGGTTTGATTTCTTCGCTGATTCCGATGAATATACATTTTCACTGTTTTTCCTCAAAATGTTCCTTCATTATTTCACTCGAATGCACTGCTTTGCCCATGATTGCTCACCTGGCAATAAGATGTTATAAGAAATGTAAAATATTATATAGATTACCAGTTCTAAAGGTAGGTGAATCTTAAATCCTTTTATTTCTTTACATAACTGCAAATAATGTTTTGAACTAGTTCAGAAAAATTACATTTATAAACCAATAAGTATAAAGAGTAAGCAGTCACTAAATTCTGTAGATAATTTCCTTCTGCAACTCATGGTTTACTTACTTGAATGTCCTGTTTTTAAGATACTAACAGTCTTGGATTCAAAACAAACTGTGTCAAGAGCATTGAATAAGGTCAATAGACAGCATTTAAATAAATGCAGCCGTAAGTTCAAATAACAAATAACTGAGATGAGTACTAGAATATGAACACAAATCAACTTACCAATTTGTTAAACTCCAGTCCAATTAGGTAAAAGACGCATGTAGTAATGAAAACAACACTGCTAGAATAGTCTAAGAGCTAAAGAAAAGCATTTTTTGGCTGTCTTTTCTATCTCAGAAGCAACTGGCAAATAGAAAGCAGTAAGTTTATGATTCTTTACCCAGAGCTGGCACATTCACTTTGGGAATGAGGGATGGGAGAGAGTCACTAACCACATGCAATGCTGCATTATTCATGAAATTGATCTTTGAATTGAATTGGACCTAGAGCATAAAACCACAGGCAATCAGAGAGAAAAATGATCTCTGTATGTTTAGGTCATGTTTATTCTACTGATGAATATTTATTCTACTAAGGACCACTAATCCTTAGTTAAAATAAGCAAACAGGAACCCACTGAGGTATGAAATCCTTAAAAGACTGAGTCTTATTTAATCTCTATTCCTAGCACATAGTTAATGTCCTGGAAATTTTTATGTATTGATTTTCAATAAAATAAGTGCAAAACAGTTTCTGATGAAATAAAAAGACATTCTACTTGTTTGTTTTTAAATTTTAGAATAGGGAGTATAAATCTGTATTTAAGGAAAATAACACTTTTTAAAATATTGGCTCCCTTTGGGATGAGCTGGAAGAGAGAGAGAGGAGGAAAAATTTAAGAAATATTCACGAGAAGGAAGACAGTCTTACAGAGAAAGAGAAGAAAGAGAAGGGCAGATTCAGAGAGGGAGGACATCAAAGGATTCAGGTAAAGGAAGAGTCACTGGAAGGTAAAGACTCACAACGAGAAACAAAGAATCAGAAGATGGAGAAGTTGGTGAGAATAGAAAAGCCATGGAGATGTGGAGGTCACTCTGGCTGGGAACGTGAGTTGGTGTTCTTGGGCTGACCGCCTCTTGAAGGAGCATGTCTTCGATAGCAGTTTTAAAAAGTCCTTAATGTGCTTGATAGAGAACATTTCTGCTTTATTTTCAACCTTCAAAATTCATTTGAAATACAGTTTTATATTTATATGTGAGGATATTGTGCATGTCTGAAAGCATTCTAGTTTCAGAGGGTGAGTTTTATTTTTTTTAATTTAGAGATGAGGTGTTTTTTGCAGGTAAAATCAACCTAATCCCTTTATTTTGTTTTCTGAAATTGTATTTGTTATATTCTACAGTTTAAAATCAGCATTTATTTCATTATTGGGAGCCTTGAAAGATAAATCTGAAGTTTTCATTTTGTTTGTTTGCATTCTAACAAGAAAAATAGATATGTAGAATAAAGGACATACAGAAAAACAAGTGAATTTAAATAGGATGAAATTTTTAATTGAACACAATCTTGGAAAAAAGACATACTTTTAAAATTATTTCTATTCCTTATATTTAACAAAGGAAAATATCTCTTCATTTTCTATTCCAGAAAGTAAAGAAGGTTAGGTAGCATTTTAGAGTTTTTTAAAATGTCATGTAATAAGATTCCACTCTGATTATAATATAATATAATGCTTTAAAACGAGTTCTTAGTTCTGTCAGGGTCTGCTTCTCATTTACCTGAGTCCCTTGTCTCCAGGTTCCCTGAGACAATAGGAATGCAGTGATGGAGTCTTCTGAGGTGCTCTTGACACTAAGCCTTTAAATGACTGCATAATCCCCCAGGACTGGGTCTCCTCCCTGAAAGTGATTTCCCATGCATTCACTGCTGCTAACTGTTATTTTTAGTATTTACCCAGAAGTAATCACCTTTCTAGAACTGTTTATTATGCCCCAGGGTGGGGGGAGGGAAGTTCCTGTATGTGGTTATTGATGTTCTTTTCAAAGTCAATAAATGACAAATAAAAGAAATGATGGAAGATAATTTGTGGCAGTTATGCCTGCTGGCAGCTATAGCCCACACAAAAAAGGGGAAGTTCATTTTTCTATTTCAGAAGGCTGCAAGTTTAGTTTCTCCAAGGTGGAGAAGGTTGGTGACTCCTTAGTGAGGTTAACTGGATAAGTAGTTTCCTGGCACTGGCCTCAGCTTCTATTCTCACTGTACTTCTCACTGTGCTGCTATGCACTTGGGAGTAGACTGCTTTGAATCTGTAAGGGGTTGGGCATTTGTATGGGGACAGTATTGAGAACATTTTGTAGGTTTTTTTTTGTTTTGTTTTGTTTTCCTGGTCCTATTTATAGTGACAGATCATTGGCTCTAAAACCACTATTGCCACTGGAAAACCCTTAGGACAAGCAAGATGGCTTGAGAACTGGCCTGAAGATCCCTCCGATGCCCAGATGTGGACTCACTGGAGGAAAATGCTGGATCCTAGAGCTCTCCATTTCGTCCACGGGCCCAAGCCCAGGACCCCAGAAGATACTTGTATGTTGTTTTGTTTCTTCAGATTATTATCAGGTAGGTAAGTATGTACAGAAACTATAATTTCCCATTTTAACATTTTTCTTCTGAGCTTTATAATAAACTCTAGGGAAAGCAGGGGCTGCTTGCGGAGCCCCTCCAAACTAGGGTTACCAAAAGCTAGTTCATACTTACTCTAGACGGTCTTGCTGTTGGGCAGGGATGTGCTGAATAACTTCGTAAATTGTATTGTGCAAATCTTGCCCCGATACACTGTCAGAGGCTGGAACAGACCGACTTGGCATCTAGAAAATGTACATTAAAAAAATTAGCAGACTAATAAATAGTATTCCACATGCTGCACTGTTGAAAACAAGTGGAAATGGTGATGAGTAGAGAATTTGAACTGTTTATCTTCCCTACAATGCTCATTTCCTCCTTGCTACAGTTTCCTGCACTTACCCTATGGTACTTAGTGCAGCAGCATAGCTATGATGTTAGACAAGGAATAGCTTGACAAGGCTAGCATTATTTTTTTCTTCATTTAAGAAAAAAAGCCAGCAGTAATGTAAAGGACATAGAAAAAAAAAAACAGCAAAAGAGAAGATATCAGAACAGCTTAGAGTCAGAGAGCATGTATTATTTTTTTATATTACATCTTGATTAACTTTTTGACACTATTTGCCAATTATGTGTGCAAGGATGGTCGAAAAGAAAGAATAGCCGAGAGCCCTCGTCATGTTGCACGTTAGTAAAGACAGTGCCAAAAAATATAGACCACACAAAGGGAAATGTTTTTGTCTGATGTAGCAGTGGGTTCTAAAAACTAAAGGCTTAGATGAATGTGGAAAATATAGTAGTATATTTCTGTCTGGTAAAGCCAACATATATTTTACTGAAACTGAAATTCGTGTTTTATTAACTCCCATTCCTTGTATTTGACAATTTTCTTCTTTCTATAAACATTGCCTTCCAATAATTTAGCTAAAGTCTGGTTCTTCTCCTTATCCTAAACTTTTCCTATTTTCATCATACTTCTGATCACTTTATGTCTTTTATATTTATACAGCTCACCTAGAGGACTCTGTTCTTGATAAGTCATCTGAAAGTTCTTTATCTCATCCCGGTTTTACCTGCTAGGTTATATTGGAACATCTTAGCTTTATGTTTTTCTGGAAACTACCTATTTCCATTCCACTTGCTAAAGCTCTCATGGGCAGCCCTAGAAGACATGATTCATTATCATTTGTGTGTCAAGGAGATTTTGGTTTACAGTTTGTACTTGAGATCAACTTTCTTTGGTGTGGAGGTCTTCGGGGGCTATGATAAAAGCAATCTATAGATAATAACTAACTTACCTAACTTAATATTAGAGCTGTTAACAAGTAATAAATTTGTTCATGCCATTGCTGTCTGTCCAGCTTCTGAAAGAGTTGCTGAAGTGAAATGTATAGCAAGTAGAGGGAGGAGGAATATTCCGTCTGTACATGTAACACAACAAGGTAGGAGACGATCTTGATTTTTAAAAACTCAAAAAATTACTAATTCATTTTCCTTAACTTCAATGTTTAGATCTTGGTTTTATTATTATTTTTTCTTCTTCTCAAAGCTATTGCATTTGGATGCTAATCTTCACACATCACTGCCATTCTGGCTTCTCATCACACATATCCTCCTACATATGTCCTGGTCTTCATCGACCTCCTTTGGTTGTTGGTGTTGATTTCTCACTTTTACTCAAAGCACCTGGCACCACCAATGAAGAGCCTCAGCTGATTCCTTAGGAGTTTTCAACTTCGGAGACGGGCATGTCTCCAAATCAAGTTATTCTACTTTTGACAGAAATAAGTGGGGCTTCTGATATGTAATGATAGCAATCATTTCTCTGCCCCAGGTTCGTGAAGATTGTAGCATTTTCAGCAAATAGAGGTCCTCCCAATAAAATCTTCAAACTGAGTACTAATTAATCATAAGGCTAAATTTAAAGTTTCTTACATAGATCTCACTCCTGTCTAATGTATTCTTAGGAATAAAAATTGTGCATGACTGTAAAGAAACTCCTGATTTCAAAAATTCAGTTCCAAGTCTTTTCAGTTCTTCAGTTTTCTGCTCTCCTGTTTAACAGCCACACACCTGAGAGGGATGCTTTCTGCCACGGTGAAAAGCTGTTTGAAATAATTGATCCACCAAATATTTGTTTTTGTATTTTTGGTTGTAGAAGCGAAGGGTGAGCCAATCTGGTCTGAGACTGAATAGGGCATTGCAAAGCTTTTGCAATGCTGTTCTGCCATTCATCGGTGTGATGTGGGTGCGGTGCTACTGACTCACCCTTACAGAGGATGAAAGCCAGTCAGTACCCCCGCTCCCCCATTGCTCACATTCATTTGTGAAATAAGGTCTGAGGCCAGGAAACTTACTGGATGAATCTTATATATTGATAGAATTCTCCAAACAAGTAAGGTAACTAATCCCTAACGCTAGTTTTAAAAACACCCAGAAGCGAGTAGACTGTTTATGGCCCTTTCCTTAAGTGAACTAATCATAGGGGAATAAAGAAGCCAAGAAAAGATGGGTCCTACACAAATCTATAACAATGTTAATGAGCTGAGTAGCTCAGAGAAGCATTCCGCATGTCTGTGAAACAAAACTGATTGCTTTAAAAGACCTTATCTTTGCAGACTGAAAAATAATGGCTTCAACTGTATAAAAGTGTCCCCCTCACATCACATGCACCTTTAGACTAAAAGAAAGCTATGAACTTGAATACTTTGGGTTTATATGGTACCTTCTTCTGAAGAGCATAACTAACTTATCTAACCTAATATTACAGCAATTACCTTTGCAATGTCTCAAGAGATATGAGGGGGAAATGAAGGTGAAACTGAGGAACAGAGATTTCAGTGAAGTGGTAGGTTGCAGTCATTGAAGGATACAGAATGATTTAAACCAGGATCTCCTGATTTTCTATTTTCTCAGTTTTCTTGACCTACCTAGTTAGTTCTCTCTTCCCTGAGCTTACCAGGCAAAGAATGTAACTACCATATTTTTGTTAGCCTTATTTATAAAGTCTAAGAAAGATGCTTTAGCTCCCCTGATCCAGCTACACCATTCATTACAGAGTGAGTAAACAAACACTGCTGAGGGGAATGTAGCCATTTGACCACAATGCCCAAGTGCTTAAATGAGTGCTGCTTACACCTCTGGTAAAGCAAATTCTACTTCTTTGCTAATCAGCCACAAGGGAAACCAACCCTGGGAACACCAGAAGCATCCGGAAAAGCAACAAATTCATAAATTCCAAAATCATCTAGAGCATCTTCATGGCCTGAAATGGAAAACAAATATTACTTACAAACCAAATACCTCAACCTGCTATTGTGTTTTAAGCCTTTGTAAAACTTATCTTTGTTGTTTGCTTCAAGTGGTATGTGTAGCAAAACAATTTAACATGTCCTAATCACCTAAAGTCATATTGCCTCTAAGTGGTGTTAGAAATCTGAAGCTGAGAATTGAAACTGAATTGGGACACTCCTCTTAGAGGCTGATGTGAGGACAGTGTATTACATATTCAAATAAACACATGTGAGCTGGCCTGTCCTTTGGACCTTGCAGTTACCAGAGATTTAGGGCCACCAAGGCTTCAACCTGGTAGTCAGAGCAGCTCTTAAGCCACCCATAGTATCTACTGTGCCCTGCTAGATCTAACAGAGATCACTAGGACTAATACAAATAGATAAATAACTATCGCTGCCCATATATATAAAATTTAATACAATACAATGCTAAGATCAGTTAAACTATCATTTGAAAAATGACAGGAGTAGATGGCCGGGAGGAACTAGATGGTCTCTCTGGGGCCTCTCCCAGCTCCGACATGCTGGGACATGAGAAAGGATTAGATAAGTGGAAGACCTGCATTTAGTAAGCATCCAGGAATCATATTAGGCACATCACATATATCATGGCATTTAACTCTCATAGTAACCCTGAGGGAAGTTGTTATCTTTGTTATATAGATGAGGAAGTTGAGGTCAGGAAAAATAATTTTCCCAAGGTGACATTGGGGAAAAGTGGCATATATGGGACTGAAACCCAGCTTTGTGTGACTCCCAACGCCTGAGCAAAAGTCCCATTGTTAACTTACAACAACTCAGTAAGGAGTCAGTGGTGACGGCAGTGAGGGGCATTTTGGGGACAAAGAAGCCCCAAACCTGGCCAGCTTTCCTTTCCTCTGTTCCCTGGGATGGAGCTGCCAACATTGTATCTGTCTGAGGAATTAACAAGATGAGAGAACCCTGTGCATTTTCAAAATAATAAGATCGATGGAATAGAATTCAGTGATAGTGGGCAAATGACTTCTCTCTCAGACTTAGCTCTCTTGACTGTAAAATGGAGTCAAGTACCTTTTGCTCTTAAGATTATAGAATGAAATTTAACTATGGGTGGTGAACACAATGCAATATACATATGACATTATTGAATTGTAAACTTGAAACTATATAATTTTATTAACCAATGTCACTCCAATAAATTTAATAATATAAAAGCATGCTTATCTTACAGACTTGTGTGATTTACATAAAACCAATATAAGGGTAGCGCTTTGTTAAGTGAAGGCACTATTCAAAAGTAAGGGATTGTTAGTATTATATCAATAGTACATTATATATAATAATGAATGTCAATGATATTAATGAATGAATATACATTACATTGATAATAGCCCCTTTCACTCTGGTCATTACCTGAAAATGTTCGTGCTTTTCTGTAGTCTGTTTCTGGCCTGAAAAAGACAAATTGGCATTTCTGTCAGTCTTAATAACTGAGGAAAAAGCATTCAAGAAAAGAATTATTTTCATAGAAACATATACATTACCTGCCTTCTAGCTTTTGTTTTATAACTAAAACCAAAAGAGAAAAAACACAGTAAGATACTTTTTAGTACACATATAACACAATTAAATTTTTTTTCTAATTTTAACCTACCTTTGTAGGGTTGATATTTTTTCCATAAGAGAAGCAGACACATGGATATAATCAAAAAGAGTGATATTCCAGTTATACTTGCTAAAGGGGACAGTGATTTCCCTTTCTGTGGAAGCTTTTCCAGTCCTAAATGAAAAGACAAATATATTTCAATATTTTATTAAAGATCAATAATAAATTGTTTATGCTTTATCTTCAATGAGACTACTGCAAATATATATATATGTATATATATACATATATATACATATATATATGAATATGAATGAGAGAGATGAAATGAAAGGAATGCATTTATTATAGAACACACGCTAAACTCTCTAAGGCTATTTGTGATTGGAGATGTGATGAGCTGCCCAGAATAACCCTGATATGTTATACTAGAAATAGCAAATAATTCCTGTCATACTTTTCAATAGTGTTTGTCACTGTTTAACTTATAACTGTTTGATCTCATTGTATACAACATCCCCAGTTACTAGGTTGGTCTTTCTCTCCTTCCATCTCACTCTTCTAGTATAATTCAGGTATGTGAATTGAGGTGTTATGTGATTAAAGGTGAGAAAGGGGAGGTATTTATTTCAAATACACTATTAATTTTTGACTAATAAAGAAATTATAATCCCTAATATGCAATGTATGTATGATTGTCAAAATATTTAAAGTTCCACCTGTGACTAAAAATCACTTTGTTTTGCAAGTCATTTATTAATATTTCTATATAAAATACAGTGCTAATAGCTAACATTTGCCGAGTATTTATAATACAACAAGCTCTGTTCTAAGAGTGCGTGATACATATTGACCCATTAAATGTTTACAACAATCTTCTTTGGAGGTATTATTATTATTATCCCCTCTTATATATGAGGAAGCTGAGGCTTGCCAAAGTCGCTCAAGTAGTAAGTGAGAGTCCAGAAGGGACCCCAGGCTCTTGACACTTTGTACTGCCTCACTTTGATGTTATTTTAACAGAGCTTATTAACCAGGGCAATGTTAACATTAGTTCCAGGCGACAATATGTTTAGTCATACAGTTAATCTATAACGTGGGAAGTAGTTGTGATGTCCAACAAATGAGAGTAACAGGTGTCATTCATGCTCTCATGTGAATCAGAAACTGATGATGTGGAAATGAATCAAGAAGTTGCATGTCTCTGTCCAGCTTAATATTGTAGTGAAAGTCATGGGTGAGATATCACTTCAGTTTTGCAGTGGCAGGAATCGCCTGGAGAATCTGGGTGTGGTGAAGAGCATGGTGGCTGCTCAGCTCTGCAATAAATGTACAGCCGGCACCTGTCATCTTCTGCTATAAAATCTCTGCTGAGCCACTTGACTCTGAGGGTCTGGATTTTCACATTAGTAAAATAAGGTTAGAGTAACAGTTCTTTAAGTTCTCTTATAGATCTGATATTACATAATTTGGGGCAGCCAGAGAGTTTTACATGAAATTTATTGTGTAAATAGGACACTATATCCAGTGGCATGCTAGTAACCAAGTCTCAGAAAACTGTGCATATATATACATACAAAGTTACAATTTTTATTGATTTAAAGGGTGTATAACAAATAACTTAGAAATAATAATAAAACACAATACTCTTTATTTTTAATTTCACAAAGCTAATTGATTCTCATGCTTTTGTTGAGCATAATGTGTGAGCATTATGTTTACATGAAACCAAATGTACATTTTCCCCCATTTATTTGGTATAGATGTATCATACCAGTAATAGTGAAAATAATAATAATAATAATAAAAAAACTGAAGCACTATTTCTAGGTGCAGATAAAGAAATAGTCTTAGACTGGAACATAGGTTTTTTTTTTTTTTTTGTTTTTTTGTTTTTTGTTTCTGACCGCAAGTGCAGTATTTTCCTGTTAATCTGTGGTCAGAGAATGGTTTTATAATTGGCAGGTAGGCTCCTATATGTTCAGTTTTTTTCTCTAGCCTTTTCTAACATCAGACTCTCCCAAATCTTCATAGCCAGGCTGCTTTCACCAAAATTTAATAACTTCTCACCCCTCAAAGAAGTATTCAGTGCTAATTTATTCTAATCAAGTTTCTGCTGTGAGTTTTACCCTGAGAAAAACTGCAGAAAAACATTTTAGTATAGTCTTAAGTCTCAGCTTTTTTTCCTCCTAAACTTGAAGATAATGCTAATGATTATTATTCAGAGCACTTCTCATCCTCTGGTGAAGTTGTATTCTAGCATACATCAGCTCTTTGCCTGGCACCTCCAGGATTCTAAGGCCTGGTAGTAGGTTTAATATACAATGAATAGGTGCCTTAGGTCTTCTCTAAGGAAAAGACACATCCTCTCCTTCATTTTTAACTTTTTGTCACTGTCGTAAAATGACCAGGTTTGCACCTTCTGTCCTGCAGAGCATCCCTCTAATTCTCTTTACCATTACTTCCTTATTTTTTTAGACTCCTTCCTTATTGCCCTCTTGCCTCTTTTCCCCTGACTCTGTTTGCCCTACATCAGAGAACCAACCACCCTGTAGTGACCAGCTCCTGGGAGCCCAAAACCTGGCAAAGGCCAAACATCCTTGGAGATGAGAAACAGGGATAGACTTTTCCTCCAAACAAACGATCTTTCCTGTTAGCTCCTTCTTTCCTCTAAAACATCCCGGCTCTCAGCTCTTAACATGGCTTCATCCTGTTTCAGAACATACAAGATTTACCAGGTCCAGCATTTGAAAAGCACTCCCTTCCACGAAATAAAAAGTGCCAAATATGTTAAGGAATCAAATCAAGGGGCATGACTGCTATAGTCTCAGCTCTAGGCAGGTGTTTTTAGGAGAGAGAGACTTCCGGAAGCAGAATCTGAAAATAAGACAGAAGAGATATTTTGACCTGATTGCCACAGAGAATGATTAGGGATCCTGAATATAGTTCTGGACACTGACAGGAGCCCCAGTCTTCCTCCTTTCTGAGAGATTTCTACTCTTTAGCACATAGCATGCCATCCTCCATATTATTTAAACACGATTGACTCATTTACCAAAGCCCTAGTGCAAATGCTGTTTGCCCCCTCCTTAGGCAAACAAATAAAATGAAATAACATATTAAGTGCAAATATGGGCAAGAGGTGTGGTATCCAGGGTATCGCAACCCGGCTGTTGGAGAGACTGCACCCCATACAGGACAGCCATATGCCACCAGTCAGCGTGCCTATTTCTAGATCAGGATGGAGTTCTGAGATCTCTCCCATCCAGTCTGTTCTCTGATTATGCCAGCCGATTCATGTCCCTATGTTGATGAAGGTGCCACATGGGGAGCATGTTATTTCTACACTCCATCATGACCCCATCTGACAGATACACTTATATGCTAGATGCTCATGGGATGTCACCTAAGGTCTCAGGGTCTGGATGTCAGAGCTCAGTTGTTTTCTCTCATGGCCCAAAGTGAAATACACCTCTTGGACATCTTAACCCAAGTTTCCAGGTACATGGAAGAAATTAGTACTCATTTTCCTTCCTTGGGTCATTTTCCTAAGATAAATAAATATAAAAATGATAGATTTATCAAGATTACATACAAATTAAAAAAAAATTCTATTATGACTAAATCTCAAACTACAGCCATGCAGACCTTGGGAACTCCAATAATTTATTCATTTGAATGTCATTATTCAATGTGAATACTTCAATTTTAATCATAAATAGTTTCATTTTATGTATATATTGCATGGCACAATAGTGATTTATACACCATTACAATTTAAAAGTAGGAACACTTGCATTCAAGGAAGTCCTTAAATAAGATAATAAAATCATTGTTTTTTCAAAATACAGATGCTAATTTAGTATTTTAATTGCTATACTTTCCTTGAAATTTATATTCTAGATATTTTTAGTTATAGATATTTCATAATTCTCATTAAAACGAAACTATACGCATGTCATAGACAAATCGGAGTATGCCTTTGTATGTAGCATAAAATTAGCTAAGATAATGAGACTATACACACTATCCTGTATACATGACATATCTTTTAGAAAGTCTTATTGATATTCTCAGGCAGAAACAGCAAGGGAAACAGTTTATATAGTGGTTAAAAACAAGGGCTTTGAATTCAGATATTTTATCATTTACTAGCGGTGTGAGCTTGCCCTGTTTTCTTTAGAATATCTTCACTGAGACACAGAGAAGTCAATTAATATCTCAAATTAGATGTGAATCATAACCCACAGAGGTGGAAGGCACCATCTGGTCTAGTCTTATACAGGCAGGAAAACACGGAGCTAATTGTCACATTCTCTAGCCTTTCTCTCCCCAGTTGAAAGTCCCCAATAAAACTTTTGATTCTTTCCTGACCCCGTTATTTTCTTTCCATATTGATGACATTGGAGTCATCTTTGACTCCTTTTCTTTTTGCCCTCCACCTTATTGATGAGACTTTTGGTTGACCACATTCTTTGCCTCATTAAAAATAAAGAGGTTAATAAGAAATAACTTGATTCTGGTTACACTAAACATAACTTGGTTCTGAAAACATCTCAGAGGCAGGCATTTTATCCCTCAAAATCATTTCAAATTCTCCACAGATCTTAGTACAGATTGCTTATCCAAGTCGATAGTCAGTAGTGTTCAATTAATAGTTATAAGTGATTTTCTTTTTTTCTTTTCTTTTTTCCTTTTTTTTTATTGTAGGCTGGTGTACACATAGACTGCATTGCAGTGATTCATTCATTTGGAAAACTTTTAAGAAATAAAATACTCAACAAAACACATCAATACTACACATTTTCTTTGCCATTTGTTACTGTTTTAGTTAAAGTTCTGTGGGTGTTTGGAGGTTAGAATATAGCTCTAAAAACCACAGAGAGGTCACTAATGTTGACAACCCGAATCCTTCTGAAAAACTAAGCACCTGCTCTTCTTATTTACTATAATAACAAATGCTTGGTCTTTGTACAGGTTGAACAGGTTTTTTAGATTTCACAGAAGGCAATTATTTGATATTAAGACTGTAGTTGTCTTTGAACCTTAGTAATAAGATCTTAATCAAATATTGGGGGATTCTGATATTATGAAAATACCTTGGCTCAATATTCATGGAGAAAATTTAGGTAATAGTAAAGGCTTTATGGCAGTATACAACTACATATAACAACCATGTTTCACTTGCAATAAGCATGAATAATAAGTCTAAGATGACATCCAGATTGCTGATAAACTATTTTATATGCTTAATTATGTCTTGCTTCAAAATTATGTTTTGGTTATCCACTAAGGTAAAAAGCTGGTTAAGCCTATTAAAAATTTAGTAAAATAGAAAGCAAAGGATGTACCTTAGCTGCTTACATGCCTGCTACCAATATTAGATTGTTAGCATCTTTTAGCAGGAATTATTTTTTCAAATGACATTCTTAATGCCTACCCCAGTATTTGGCCCACAATAGGTGCTAATGAATGAATGAATGAGTGCCTGATTTATATCATCCTAAATACATATAGGCTTTGGGATCTATAAGGGAAATATATTATTATTTACTACGCAAATGAAACATAACTCAGGTAAAAATATAGAGCTGCATTGTCCAATATGATAGCTGCTAGATATATGTGGCTATTTACATTTAAATTAAAATTAATAAAGATGAAATAAAAACTTCAGATCTTTAGTAGCCATATTTTAAGTGTTTAAAAGCCAAGCAAGTCTAGCGGCTATCATATTGGATAGTGCAGATATTGAACATTTCCTTCATTGAAGAAAGTTCTACTGGATATTCAGATGATTTTGCAAATATGAATAATCCCAACTTTAGGAGTCATGGGAGGACCCCAGCCACTATATATTTCTTTGTCAATCTATAGTTTTGTGATAGTCTTATAATTCTTAATGGCTCTTTAAGAGCTTTTAAACAAATTTGGAAGATAATAGAGAGAGGAGAAAAAACCTAACTAAGTGGTTGTCACACATGTGTCTGCTAAACATTCACATTCTCACATCCTAGCTGTGAGATCTTGATCCAATAGATTAGAAGTGTCATAATGAAAATACATTATTAGACTGCTCCAGGTAATTTTGATGCATATGGCCCAACAGTTACATACTGAAAAATTTAGCCTAAGAATTACCAGGATTATATTCTTGCCTCCTTTATTCAACAAAATGTTCTGCCTCTTTCTTTGTTATAGGCACCAAAGCTACACAGACAGAGAAAGAGAAGACATCGGTGGGGAGGGTATTAGTGGTGGTACCTGTTGCAAGCTTGTTCCTTCACCAATCATAGGCACCCTGAACACCACTGCTCCCAGGCATTCCCCAAGTGCAATCTGGCTTGTCTTTGTCTTCATGCTAAGGTGAGTCCAGGAAGGACATGATATAGGAATAGTAGTATACTTACAGTAGTAGAGGAAGAGTAAAAGGGAAAGAAGGTGGAGAAGGAGGGAGAGGGGAGGAAAAAGAAAAGAGAAACAAGAAGGAAAGAGAAGAGAATGGGTTTGAGAGATAGGAAGAAAGAAGAATGGACAAACTTTGTGACTGGGCAGGGCAATAAGTAAGAGAATGGTTTTTGGATTTCTGGCTCAGGCTGGTTGATTATAGGGCCATTCATTTAAACAGGGAATACAGAAAGAATAGTGATTTTGGGGAAAGAAGATGGTTCAGTTTTGATATTTGGATCTATGTGCTGCCTCTGGTACTTCAAAGTAAAGACATCCAGAAGGCAATTGCGTATAAAGTTTTAGAGCTTTAAAGATGTGGATTTGGGATCCACCAATGTTTCATGAAACCTTAGGAGTGGAGGAAATCATACAAGATAATAAAATCATACTGCAGAGAGAGAAGAGGAAGATCAGAAGGATGGGAATTTGGTGGGCATAAATATTTTAGGCAGTGATTTTTAAACTTTTCTGGATCCATGAGCATTCTGAAAAATCAAATGATTCCTAGAGAATGTCAAAATTTTGTAGCTTTCAAGGTATCGAGACCTTTTTTGAGAACTACAGATTTCAGGTGTATGAAAGAGAAAGGGAAGCCATGAAGGACTGTGAGAAGGGGAGTCAAATAATAGGAAAACGAGATTTCCAATTCAGGGAAATTGATTCATCTGACTCAATGCAACAGTAGATATAAGCCTTCTAAATGAGTAGCCTGCTTCTCTTATACTCCTGTTTGTAAAATCAGGAGAGCAAGAATACATATTTAGAAATATATAATTTTTTGAGTTCTCTCTTCTTATTGCTTCAGAGTTAGCAATTGAATTCCTTCTCCATTCTGTTTTGAGTTTTCTTTCTTTGACTCATAGAAGCCATGGCTTACTTAACTCAGAAAAGAGATTCTTAGAGTATATCAACAACCCCACAGTGATATTCTCTTCTGCATAGTTATAAAATAAGGGCAGAGTAAGGCTAGCATGCTTTTGTGTTTCATTGGGATCCTTGTCTTTTATGCCACACTTACCTACAGAAGTGATGATGACTGTGAATCGAGTTTCATCTTGCCTTCCAGTGACATTGTTGTAAGCACAGCACACATAGTCAGCTGTCTTCTGGGCTACTTTCTCAGATGCAACTTCCAAGTGAGGCCCATGCTTAATGACATATGTTGTGTTGTCAGTCCTCTGGATCCAGGAATAGGTATTGGGAGGATACGAATCAGCAGAACAATCAAACAAGACAGCTTCTCCAATGTCAACGGTAAATACTTCCCCTACTTTTAGTCCTTTATCAGAATTAACTCGAAGTCCATAAGGTCCATCTGCATTAGTTGAAAAAAAATAAAGGAGTAACATAAATAATCTTGACATAGTTTATAAATTTTGTAGAGTTTAGCAGCATTTTATTTTCTGTGAAAGTCTTCATGTTAAACTTGGGCAGATACATCCTCATTTAGACTCCCAGTAAATGATAAGGACCTAAAAATGTTTTATTCTGATATCCATGAAGATAGTAATTGTTTGAGATGTGATTGAAATAGTGAAAGCCTTGAAACTTAGTATATACAATTTTACAGATACCATCATCATCATAATTGTGGTTCTAAGCTTTTGAGTAATATATTGATGAGTATGCAATCTTGTTAGACAAATTCAATCTTTCTGAAACAGTAATTTCACTTGAAAGCCTTTTAAAAACAGATTATGGCCTCTGTTTTCTCTTTGACAATCATATTTCGAGTATTTATTTTCTCGGTGCTAGGATATGTCATGGAAATGTTTATAAAATACATAGTTTCACAGAGAACATAAATTTGTGCAACTAGGTATAGGAGTGGTCCATATTTTCATATTTTCATGACATTTTAACAGTTAAAGAATTTAAAAAATTTCTCCTCACAAGCTAAGCCTAGAATTCCATTTGGAAAAAATACATCTTTGTTATCATTAACAAATATTCATTTATCATCAATAAACTACTGAATCATGAATATCCTATGGTGGTTTTCCTCACACTACAATATTTCTATAGCATTTTGTTATTTCTGTACCATCAAATGACCTGCAGGTGAAGACATATTTCTCATCGCTTTCTTCAGAGAATAAAGAGAGAGATTTTAAAAATATTCCTGATAAGTAGGTTTTTCTCAATCAGTCTAAATTTTGGCTTATATTCTAAAAACTTCAAAGTTTAGGCATGATTATGCTCATTTTTCAGCTGATCATAACCAACATTATTGGATATTTGCCATTTGAAGGCCCTTTAAGTACTTATGTAGACAACTACAATTAATCTTTAAAGCAACACATAAAGTAGATGTTATTATTCCCATTATAAAATGAAGAGATATTTAAAAAAGTAATTGTGCCATGGTTACATAGGTATTACATAGCAGAACTGGAACTCTAAAATATATGCATTTAATTATTCATATTACCTCTCTAAAAATGTAAGTGGTATAACTTTTATGTCACAATAGTGTCCTTGGAGTCTAATTATATTATTAGTTCTACAATAAATTGTCTAATCATATATTAATTCTGTACTTATTTAATCAAGTAATCAACAAATACTTGTTTGAGAGATACTAAGTGTTAGATAATATATTTAACATATTAAGAGATAAAAAATGTGCAAGTCACAACTCCTACTCTCAAGAAATTTATGAACTGAATAAGGCTATGTATGGTTTGCTCAGTAATAACCTAATCTCAAAGATTCTGATTTTTTTTTTAAAGAAAGTACTGACTATTTTATCTCTCTTTCTATGGAATAACATAGTGACTTTACTAAGTTAAATCCTAATTTTGTCAATGATTAGTTTGGTGTTCTTCAGAAGTCATTTAAACTTTTTGGGTCTCATTTTCATGACCTTTACTATAAAAAGATTGACTAGATGACTGTCAAAGTTTTTTTAACCTTTGAAATACCATAATTCATGCCACACTAAAGCTATTCTGGATACTGGCAAGCCATGCTCAAATTTGCAGATTCCCAGAGTAGTTCTCTGTTAGATCAGCATTTTATGACCAATTTACTCTTTTGGAAACAAATTTTCTAAAATATAACAGAAACTAAAGATGCAAAACAATAATTATATTTAGTTAGGGAACATAAACTTTATACGTGTTTGCTTCCTTAAAGACACACAGACATCTGAAGGAAACCTATAGATTTATACTAATATGCATTCATGAGCTGAACCCACTTTCAGAAAGTAAACAGAAATTTGAAGTAACCAAGAACTGAAGATGGAGTAGTAAAGTGAATACCTTTCTCCTGTGACTGCTTTAGAACCTTGTCATTCTGCTCTTGTCATTTCAGGCTGTGATATGGTCTCAGGGAGAAGAACTAGGTGCTGTAAAATGGAACTCTCTTATTCTGAATTCCACTAAGTACTAAGTCGTGTAATGGGAATGAAAAGTTGTTTTCACTCACTCAACGAAAATCAATGTTGAATTGTTGCCATGCACATGACACTGTTCTAGGCATTGTGAGGAAATTGGAGATGTCACAGATATGGTTCCTGTGGCTTTTATCTCAGGCCCACTGCAGCAACAGGGTCACTTCAAGTTTTCAGCACTGGCAGAACAATAGGAAAGCAAAAGCCACTAACCAGTGGGCACTGGTTGTAGTTCACGTAGTAGAAAACCAGTGAGAGGGATCAATTGAACGAGAAACTGGAGTCTGTGCACAAAACCTAAAATATGAGAGCAGAGCAAGGCAGGCTTGATAAAGAAAAGTGTGTTCATAAAAATAGTTATTCATTTTAAGTTCTGCCTTCCCACTGGTTGTCAGAGTTTACAGAATATGACTATAAAAACAAACTGCCTGATAATTTAACACATAAAAATGAGTGATTTTTCATTCAAAGTGTGCTGACATTACTCAAAGCTTTTTTTGAAAACTCCTCATTTGGAATTGCCTTAGGACCTTGCAACATAACAAAGTCTTCTCAAAAATAGTAATTCTTTCATTTTGGAGTGTGGGTTCAATTTGTAGAGAAAGACAGTTATTTAGAGAGAAGGCTGGTAAATAAGTTTGATTATCTAATTTAATAACATCACTCTAGTTTAAAATAAAACATACTTCTAAAGAGAGGAATCTGATTATCTTAGCTTACCTTCCCACATTCATGTTTATTTTGTTACTCCCCCATGTTTTGGATTTTTGTGATTGGCATAATCTTTTCTGTCAGTCTTAATTATATATCTGGCTCTTCAGAGTCAGCTTCAAGTACCCCAAACTCCTTCTGCCCCCTACACGCATCTCTTAAAGTTCTTGGAACCTAACATTTTGAAGCATTTAAGTTGCTTGCTTCTGATATGATTTCTTAAAATGTAACAGATTTTATTTGATTATATAAGAAATACATGTTCATTGCAGAAAATCCTAAAATTCAGAGAAGCACAAAGATGAAAACACTTGTAATTTACCACTCAGAGATCGAATATCCATATTTCACTGTATGAACTTCAAGTCTTTCTTCTATTTTTTTCCTCTCCCCCTTTATTTCTCCTCTCCCTCCCTCCCTTTTTCTTTCTCTCTTCCTCCCTCTCTGCTTCCTTCCCTCCCTCCCTCAGGCACACACATAGATCTATCTTTCATACTCTACATACTGCTTACAATGTGTTTTCTTCTCATTATACTGATGTTATTTCCTTTTTCACTGGCATTTCAGCTGACCATCCATTTCCTCTGAGGTGCAGCCTAGTACATTATTCATAGGAATGAGCAATCCAATTGAAGATATTTAGAGTGATTCAACTAGTGTGCCCTCTAACATTGAAGATGAAAGGAGAAAGATAATTTTGTTTTGACTTTGGATTATGGTTCAGATTCTTGCTTTTGGCAGAGAACTCCCAAGAGAAATGAACCCTTTGCCTCAGGAATGGTTGTTTAATAAATGACTTATAAAAATCACACATCATCTGTTCTCTTTAACAATTTATGGCTGGGCGGGGACAGAACCTAAATTTCCATCATGATGCTGCTTGCCACCTTGCTTGTGAGCAGATGGTAAGTATTTATTGTGAATGACCTCTTTTTTTTTCTTTAATTTTTATCACTTAGAGTACTTCCCTGCAGCAGTGCCATATGTTACACACAAAATGCAGTGGTTACCGGGTTATTATTTACAACTAGAGCTGGAAGGCATATACATTTCATGAACTGCAAGTAGATATTTGTCTGAATTACTGGCTTGACATCGTATTCCACCAAGACCAGTACCAGATTATGACATCACCGCCTCATAAATATATAGTCAGTTTTAATAGATTTTATTTTATTTTTTTCTGCCAAAATAAAAAATAATTTCTGCTTTCATGAAGGAAACTGTCATAGACACAGTGCCTTGAGAAAACAGAATAGGTGATTCATACTGAAATTTTTAATTAGGATGTGGACCTCTATGGGGGAATATTGGAATGTGACATTTACTAGATTATTGAGGAACTTTGCTAAAGGTCAGTAAAAAAAACCCCCAAAAAACCAAAAAACCAAAAAAAAAAAACAACCAACAATGAAGAGCCAAAGCATTTTAAGAAGTTCTTATCTATAATGGGAATTTAGCCCTACTACAGCATCATTAAGTAACATTGGAATCTGGAAAGGATATGAAGAAAGATAATCTATTTCTTTTTAGTCAAGCTCAAGAAACCTCTATTGAATTCTTAATCTGTGTCAAGTGGAAGAGACTCAAGGGAATACGATGCAGTGAGCACCAGGAGAGAAATGGCATGGGTGCTGTAGGAGCACAGTGAATCTCCTAGTGACACAGAAGAGGTGAGACAAAGTGGGGGCAGATGAGCCTGACTGGAGAAGATGTGAAGGGGGAGGAACGTGTATCCAGGTGAAGAAAGAGAAGTGGAAACAATATCAGCTAAGGCACAGAGTCCCAGTTTGCATGGAATGACAGAGATTGTAAACATGTCCAAGCCACATCGACAGAAAGGATAAATGATAAATCTTCAGATTATATATTTTATCTGATTCTTACTACCCCAAACCAAGAAAACAAAACAAAAACAAAGTAGGGCTAAAATAGTGATAGTAAGAAAAATTAACAAATTAACAAGTCTGGGTGGTGTTTTTATGCGTCACATATGTTTTATACACGTTTCTATAAGTAATAATTGCTTAGCACAAACCAGACTATGATGGTTGATTTTTGAATCCAATCAAAATAGGTGAATGAGTGAATAAATAAATGAGTGAATGAATTAATATCATGACTAAGTGAAGATTTTTTGCAATTGAACATAAAATTAAGAAAAATTAATACTGTACAATTATCACTTAATAAGAGTAAAAATATTTTCTAAATCATGCAGATATTCATCTCTACAATGTGTAAATAGAATCTAAATTTGTAAATTTTCTCGATGTTCTTTCTACTCTGTCATTAGTCTATACTCATGACAGACAGTTCTCTGTGAGATTTCCATACACTCTCTAAAAGAATGTAAAGAAAGTTCAGTCTGTAAATAGAAGATATGTATATGGTATCTGAATTTTTCAAATTGGGATATTTTAATTCCTTTAAATTACACAGGAAAGGAAAGAAGGTACAGAGTTTAAAGCGTAATATTCAACATTTACAGGTGTGATTATGGATTTTCTCCCCATTTTTATGCTTTTCACAATGTGTATCAGCATATTCTGTGATAATAATGAGATTGGGGCATAAACTTGCACCTGGGTGAAAGAAGGATCTTATTTTCACTTTGTAAGATCAAAATAAACTATACAGCAAAACAAAAGTGTAATTAAAGATGCAAATAATATTTTCATGTGTCTGTAATTGTTTATGCACTTCCTCCCCAGGAATTTTTCATATAAATCTATGGCTAGATTTTAAAGATAGGTAGATAGATAGAGAGTTAAAAAGATATGAGAAAGAATTTATGTAAAGAAAATATTTTTATATAGAAAAATATATTAAATTAAAAAATGGTAATGCGTGGGGAAGAAAAAAGTTCTCTCAAGGTATTCTTTCAGTTTTCTCTTTGCAGGTATCTTCTAAATTATTCAGGCTTTCCATAATATCTTGCCGCCATGTTGCAAATTATGTCTGCATAGTTTTTGCTCAAAGATAAAAAAAAAAGGAAAAAAGGAAAAATAAAGCTAACATTATCGAGTACTTCCTATTTGCCTCTCACTGATTTCTTATACATAAAATTTAACTTAATCCTTCTTATCCCTCTTACACTGGGAACAGTGTAGATAAAGAGATGAGGAAAATGATGCACAGAAAGGGTGAATCTCTTGCACAGACTAGTAATGAAAGAACCAGGGCTTCAACTCAGGCCTCCTGAATTTACAGCTCAGGCTCATAATTACTGTGCTATCCATTAAACTCCCCACGTGACATGATGTTAGCTAGAGTACGTGGTCAAAACAAAACTTGATCAGCTTCTTTTCAGTTAACAAGTAATGCTGCAACACAATTTAACTTCCTATTGTCTCTCACTGTAATGAATTATAATTCCTCAGGATTAATATTCAGTAGATAATATCTTGTTTCGCATTTTGTACTTTAGCTATGTGAATGTAAACCATTTAGATGAAACAGTAAAGAATAATGTAAGTCTGTGTCTACATAGCCCTAGATTTGATTCACTTTGCTCACATTTCCTTGTACTGCTTAAGTAACTTGAATACTTAGTTCTGTGCTACTTGGAGTTGAATGGAAGTTTTAATCTAATTAGAATAATTTATTTAGTCAAAAATATGACTACATGATAAATAGAATGTACCCAAACTGATTTTTTTTACTCCAATTCAATGTTAGTCATGCAGATAGTCACAGTTCATATATTTTCTCTTTGAATTTATTTCTCAACCTATACTTAAAAGGCAAACAGAATATTTTCACAATGTTATCTGAATATAAGTTTATGTAAAACTATACATAAAATACAGCTAAAAGTTCAGCTATAAAATAACACCATTATTAAACAGTACAACTAATGATTGCAACAAATCTTATGTAATTTGCTCACAACGTGTAGTGTTTTGGTATTTCTCTGTGAAAAACTAATTTCCTTGTTCTTTGGCACCCTTTAATATTTTTTTTTTCTGTTTCTGAGTAAAGGAACTGGTTCATCTTTAAGGCATTGAATTCTGAATTTATAAGGCTTAATTCTACCCTTATGGTTCAACCAGCTGAAATTTCCATCCTCCCACCACAGGGGTGAGAAGTCCTCTGCTGTGACTCACTTTTCTTGTGATGCTGCTGTTGCAGCTCTGCTCTAAGCTACATGGTAACTGATAGGAAGCCTTCCCCAATGGGATAGGCCATTGGTTCTCAACTAGGGGAGATTTTGTCCCTTCCCTCCTTTCCCCAGGAACATATAGCAGTGTCCAGAGATATTTTTTGTCACAACTAGAGGGGAATTGCTACTGCTATGTAGTAAGTAGAAGCCAGGGATGCTGTCAAAATGCTATAATGCATAGGACAGCCTCCGTAACAAAGGGATGTTCAGCCCAAAATGTCACTAGTGTGGAGGCTGAAAACTGTGCAAAGCTGAAATTAGACTGCAATATTAAACATGTTAGAGGTGGAACTACAGAATAGAGACGACTGAGTTAAAAATACAATAAGTAAAGAGAGGGATCTTGTTTGGGTTGGTGACGATGTTATGACATGAACTGAAGAGTTTGATGAACTTTGCATGAGGTTCAACAACAACAACAACAATAAAAACAATAAAAAAAGAATTAAAATCTGAAATAATTACTATACTCTGGGGAATTGAATACCTAACTGCAGAATAATTGAGTGTTCTCTGACTGTGATCCTGACTCTAAAAATGGAGCTGAGAAAATGGGTAGGGTGAGCAACCATGCTCTGGAATGCACTAATCATGCACTTCCCACAAGCTGGGAACATTTTTCCCTTGGTCAGCTACAGAGCACATCCCTCTTCTAGTTTAAAATTACCAACTTTTCCTCCTTGGGCATGAATAAATTAGTGCCTTTTGTGTATTTTTGCATTCTTGAAATTGAGGTCCTTTTTTGTAGAAATAAGGTCACACAATGAACTAAGTCACAGAATGTATCCTGAAAGGCCCCTGGCTAGAATCTAAACTTGGTCTTCAAGAAATAGTAATGCAAGCTATCATGAATATATTTCATGATAAGACAGTGCCTAGGAAGTGCGATTACAACTACAGTACAATAATAGTAAAAACCAAATGACATCTGGTGTTGATAGTGACCACCCTTGTGAGAACTTCCCAGAAAAAAAACTCATAATTTTTTAAAAACTTACAATATATGGTGGGAATAATGGTGTCACTTTCCACCTCGCTGACAGGGTTCTTCACAAGGCAACTGTAATTCCCAATGTCTTCTCTGGTCACTGGAGCAATATGAAGAGTATTGTTTTGGGGAGAAGCGGAGTTGGTGGATCTGGGATGGACTGGTCTCCCATTTTTTAGCCACTGGTAAACCAGCCTGGTGCCTCCTTCCACAAGGCATGTCAGGGTCACATTCCCCACGTACTCTATGGCCCCAGAAGAGGGCTGAGTCTGCACCACCGGTTTTGTGACAGGGTCTGCAATATCAAGAGAGAGAGAAATGATTTTTGCCACTATGGAATTATAGCAAAAATCTATGAGATTTCTCAAATATTAAATCCAGTGGAAATGATTCCACAGTTTTATACTTTGTGAATGTAGATAGTTGAGGCAATAATTAAAGAAGAGAATAAAAAAGTTGTGAAAAATGCAAAATGATAACATATAAACATACCATTTATAGTAGAAATAACCACATTCTAGAACTTAATCTTCAAGGATTTTCTAATGAAAACCTCCACTTAACTGCATAATAAATAATAATTATAAATAATGCAGTTAGTGGTAGAAAACATCAGCTCCCTTCTTTCTCGTTTATTGTGCTTTTGCCAATGCCATAAAGGTATACTCTCGTAGACAAAACTAACATGGTTTCTCCCCTCTTGATTTGTCCTAAGGTCTCAAGAACATCTGTTTGGGGTGGATGTGGTGAACCCAAGCTTCTATCCACCATTTGCAAAACATCAAGATTATATATATTATACCTGGGGGGATTGAGGAAAAGTTTTAGAGCATCATATATGTACCATTTACTTTTCCTTCTATGTAAGCAAACTAATTATTTGTTTTTATTGCTTTGCATTTGTGTTGCCTCATTTGTCACTTTGACAAACCAAAGCCTACATTTCAACACTAACTCAATTTGAAAATAGGATAAAATGTGTCACTGGGATTACAACAAATTAAAAATTTAAAAGACAAATCCAATAGAAATTCCAGTTGGCGCCCCTGAACAAGCTTGATCCCATCTGATCTCGGAAGCTAAGCAGGGTCAGGCCTGGTTAGTACTTGGATGGGATACCACCTAGGAAGACCAGGTGCTGTAGGCATTTAAAAAAAAAAAAAAAGAAGAAAAAAAGGAATTATAAGATGACAAGGTCCTTGCAATCTGTGAGGTCAACCAGAGAAAAGAAAAGAAATTCCAGTTGGAACTGGAAGTCATAGGAAAACAGTTTTACGTCATGAGTCTGGCACACTGTAGCCACACAACTATATTTGTCAAATGAATACATTTCAAAAAATGAGTAAATATTTTCTCCCTGAGTTTCAATTCTGAAATCGTTGGATAAGGGTAGAAATTATGTAAGTGTACATAACCATTTTCAGCAACTTTCATTTCTCTCAGTCTCTCTCCCTGTATTTGGGGGAGTGAGGTTATATTTTACATAAAGTGGTCAGAAAAGGCTCATAGGTAAAGTGACATTTGACCGATACCTAAAGGAAGTAGGAGAGGGAACCATGCTATTATCTAGAATAGCATTCTAGGTGACGGCAACAGCAAGTACAAAGGTCCTGAAGTGTGAGGGTCTTTGGTCTGTTCTAGAAAGAGCAAGGAGACCAGTGTTGCCAGAACAGAGTTGAGTGAGGGGAAAAGAGGTAGGAGGTTGGGTCACGAAAGTGTTGGAAATGTTGGGGAGATCATGGTGGACCTTACAAGTCATTGTTAGTACTTTGACTTTTATTGTGAGTGACACAGAAGGCTGTGGGAAGATTTTAAGCTACAGGAGGCAAAGTATAAGCTGGGAGGCTGGGGGGCAGACTATTAGGACAGTCCAGGCCAGAGCTGGTGGTGGAGTGGGGTGGGGCAGTAGTGGGGTGGTGAGAAGTGACTGAACTCTCTCTATATTTTGAAGGTGAAGCTGACAGAATTAACTCATGGACTGGATGTGGGATGTGAGAGAAAGAGGGGGTCAACGGTG
The DNA here is from genome assembly GCA_004027375.1 of Macroglossus sobrinus. Taxonomy (NCBI): domain Eukaryota; kingdom Metazoa; phylum Chordata; class Mammalia; order Chiroptera; family Pteropodidae; genus Macroglossus; species Macroglossus sobrinus. Next base: position 257,751 of record PVKZ01000970.1, read on the forward strand.
ATGGCAAGTTTGGCTTAAACAATTGGTAGAATGGAATTGGTATTTACTAAAATGGAGAAATATTATTTTAAAAAAAAGTTTAGAGGGAAAAAGGAGAAGTTGGGCTTTGGACATAGTATATTTATGGTGTGCTATTTATATACTTCAACGAGGAAAATAAATGTTTGAAAGTTAGCTGACTCACTCTCCCTCAGAGGACATTACCAGAAACTTTTATTGTTCCTTAAGTATAGTCCTTGAGCAAATCTCATCCTCCCCAAACAGTATTTCAAAATAAAAATATTCATACGACAAAAATAGGGCTCTTCTCAGGGTGCATATTGTTATTGAGAAAATAAAATTTTCTCCATTTCATTATATCAGCAACTATACTTGATAGTTTCTGGGCAAACAAATAAGTTCTATTTATTGCTTGATTACTTTTAGCTGAGCACTGTGCATGTCCTTTATATGCATGTCTCATTTAATCCTCAGAAAGTTTCACGAGGTAGATAATGTCATTTGTGCTGTAGACACTGAACTTTGAGGGTTAATTAATTGACCCAAAGTTGCAGAGCCAGGACCTAAAGCCCAGTAGCCTAATCTCCTAAGCCATTGCAAAGAGCCATCTATAGTGGACTCACCGTCAACAGTGACTTGTATCTTCTGACTAGCTGATAAAGTTCCATTCCCATGAACGTTGACCTTCACGATGTAATTGCCTTCGTCAGTGAACTGCAGTGGGTTGATGAGCAGAGACGCATTGGGTGGCATCATGGTGAACTTGTGTTGGTATTCCAAGTCAGGAACCACAGACTTGTTCACAGAGCCCAGTAAGTATTTAGGCATCGTGTGGGGTCTCTCGAACAGCCATATGATCTGGATGTCTGATGCTAGAGTGTGGAATCCGTAGTGCACGGGGAGGTAGAGGGCCTGACCCCTGATGCCATGGACGGTGTGTGATGGCACCACCACCTTCAGCCCTGAGCAAGCACCTGCTACAAAGGAAAGGAAAGCAGTAAAGCCCCAGAGCCACATTTCACAACCTAAAGAGGCAGTGCACAGAGAATCTGATCAGGCGATAATCCCTTTCAAAGAAGACAGGCTTCTAGGTACTGAATATTTTAGTACCGGTTACCTGTAGAGGTAAATATTTGTCTCTGAAACCTCCTGCATTTTAAAACTCCACCCAAAGACTATGTTGATTGCATGACTTCTTTAAGGCAAGATAAAAAGGAAAAGCAGAAGTTATTATCTATGTCTGTTAAAGAATAATGGGAAAAGGAGAACTGGGAAAGACTATTAGTTCTAAAGTCCAATGAAATCCAATGAAACCTTTGAAAAAAAACTCTTGAAATTGTGACTATATTAATGTCCGAATCATAACATTTCCTAATCAAACTATGTGATTCAAGAAACACTGAAGAATTACTTCCTTCCAAGAATCCAGTCTTTTGAGATAACTTAAGAGTCCATTATTAAAAATAAGGAATGATAAAACCTCCCTATTAGCCAACACCTTGCTAAATGCTTTCAATCATTATCAGTCATGATCTCTCATTCCTGCCCAGAGGCAGGAATCCAGTTTGTGTGTTTTAAAAACAGCAAAAGACAGGAGCAGATGGAGCGGAGTGGAGGAGGAGCATGGTAAGGAGGCATGAGGTCAGAGCGAGGTCAGAGCATGGTGGCCGGCAATCAGGCAGTGTATTAGGGTCACAGTGAGATGGGGGTGTAACTGGAGTTTTGTGAGCAGAGAGGGATATGATTGTTCTTATTTTTTTAAGGTGTACTCTAGCTGCTGTGAGAATAGACCAAAATAGGGACAAGAGCAGGACTAGGAGACTACTTAGGTGGTGACCACGATAAAGTAGGCAAGAGATGCTTGTGCTGTAGACCAGAGTGATAGTAAAAGATATTGTGAGGAAAGACTGGTGGTGCTAACAGGATTTGATGACACACTGGGGATGGATATGAAAAACAAAAAAAGAGGCAAGAATGATTCCAAGGTTTCTGACCCAATCAACTGGAAGAATGAAATTGTCCTTTATCAATGGACAACTAATAAATTAATCATGGAGAGGACTGTGGGGAAAACAGGTTTTCTGGAGGAAGATCACGAGTCAGTTTTAGACATGTTTATTTTAGATGCCCATCAGACACCCAAGAGGGAATACTGAAAGGATATACTGGGTACGAAAGCCTGATTATAGTGGGTTTAAGAGGAACTGATGGTCTGGAGGGTCTTGAGCTATTTGCTCTGCCCAGTCCACAGCCCTGGCTCCTGGCCTCCTGCTTGCCTGGGTTGTTTGGGTCCACATACTCATTGCTATAACTGCAGGTTTCTTTCTAGTTTCTGGAAATTTCCTTACCTTTACCTTGAACTGTGATATATCGTTTTATTTTATCTAGCACGTCTATGTATTTGCAATTGAGAAGAGAGTTTTCCTTAGCTAAGGCTACAATATTACCTAATTAAAATATCTTTGCTTCAAAATTCTCATTTTAAAAGGAGCAATATGATATATTTGAAATAGTCGGGGAGGAAGTAGAAGGGATTTAAAAATGAAGTATTTTGAACGGTGAGGGAAAAAAGAAAGAATGGAAAAGAAATTGGAGACAGTGAGTACAGTCCACACCACTGGGGAGCTTTGCTGTGAAAGGGAGCAACAAAAACACCCTGATTCTTCTTTCTTTTTTTTTCTTAAAATGGATGCTGAACAGAATGTTTCTGGCTATAGGAATGATGCACTACAAAGAGAAATCTTGGTGAAACAGAAGACATATGGATTATGATGGAATAAAATCCTATATGAGAAGAGATGGAAATTTGGGCCCAAATAGAGATGTCTTACACTTGTTATTGAACGGAAAGAGTTCACCCACCTAGCGCGAGCAGAGCCTAACGCTAAACACGGAGAATTGCAACAGAGAAAGATGGGCTAGTTTATTATGAATGGCGCCACCTACGAGAACCGGAAGATAATGCTCAAAAGCCTGAACTCTCCAGTGGCATATAAGTTACAGATTAAACAGGGAAAAATCGCAAGACACCTTGGGTTAGGGGTTCCGGGTTGAGTTGGGAGCTGATGGGTCAGAAGCGAGATAAGGGTAATATATCATTTCTTCAGATCTTGAGGACAGTTCTCGGGTCTGCTCTGGTGTCCCTCTGTCTGGTTTCACGGAAAAGTAGCCAGGGGTTCAGTCCACCTTAAGGCTTAAGAGCTGAAACGTAATTTAGGTCAAGATATTATCTTTAGCTTAACAAAAATCCATACCTTGTGACCCTTAATCAAGATATGGCCACTGTTTCTGGCTGCCTCGGGGTTAATGACGAGGAAGAGAAAGGACTAAGGCTTACAGGGCCGGCTGTGAAAGGAATAGAGTGCTAAGGCTACATATGAAATCAAAGTCATACATCAAACCCGGTTTTTGGTTTTACAATTTCAATTTTCTTACATATAGAATGTTTATCTTCTTTGATGGCTTCCTCTTTTCATCTCTACTAAAAAAGGGATCTTTAATCTTTATCTAAGCCTTGTTATGAAAAGCCATCAGTAGCAGGGAGGGAAAGGTAGAAAGACCTGTAGTCCAATGATTTTTTTGGAGGAACTGAAAGATGTAGGCTTGCTTCTGTGAAAAATCAAGTTCTACCAAAAGTATATTTCTCTCTTTCCTTCCCAAGGGAAGGTAAGAACAAAGATTTCCATGGTTTTGGTCTTTGGCTAGCTGTTAGCAGAGCAGGGAAGTTAGAGGAAATAACCCAGGAGAAGAAAGCACAAAGAGGAAGATCAGACATTAGAAGGAGAAGGGACTTCTAGATGCTCAGCTGACAGTATGGACTGAAAAGTGACTCTGTGGGAAAAATAAATATGTGTCATAAAACCTTTTTTGGTTCTATGTGTATTTATAATTGACTTATAATTTTATTATTTTTTTCTGATAATGGCTGTACTTGCACATTCATTTTAGTGATTTGGTCCTTAACAAAGGAGTTACAAAGCCATGGGATTTGCTTCTGTTTTTTTTTTTTCCTGGCAAGTGCAAGAACGTTAAATTTGTAGTTGTTCCTAATTTGAATCATTAGAAAAAGAAGGAACTGGTTGCTGGGAATTCTAAAAAAGAGGTAAAAGTGGGTTGCAGAAAAGGAGTACTTGTTTCTACAAGGAAATTATAAGAGAGAGAAAGGAAGATGAGAGAGTAAATCTAGGGTTTAAAACTGGAGATGTCTGAGATATGTGAGGCTGACAGAAGGAAATAAAGCTCTTAAAGTCAATAGATTTATAAAGACATAGCATTTGGATGGGAGACCAGTACAGGAAAAGATTCCTCTTAGTATATGTGTTATTTGTGCAAAACAGCATGCATTTACATGTCTTTCATTGAAATTGGTAATAGGAAGCCCTGACAAGTTTCCGGTAAGCAAAAAATTAAAAATTATTTTTTTTGTACCAATCAAGTAAAAATCATGTAAGATGTAATTTCCATCATATTAAGTGTGTTATTCTCCCCTTTTTTACTTGAATGCATATGAAAATATTTGAAGATTTCATCATTCCCTCCTGATCTTGAACTCCCTTATCCTAGTTCAACCACACAGTCTTACATCTATCACTTGCTAATTGTCTTGAAATAAGGAATTTTAGGAACCTATTCTCTAAACTTGCAGAGATTACTATACTTGATACTTTGACAAAGTATCAAAATTCACTGAATGTGGGGTCTTAATAAAAGACACATACTTGGGATAAAATGGAGATTTTTCAGTTAAGTGACCTTAGTAAGGTCACTTTTTATTCTCTAGACCTCAGTTTTCTCCTGTGCAAAAAGAGTGTAATATTAGATGAGGCCTAAGGCCTCTCTTACTCTTTATGTTTATATGCTTGATATGCTGAGGTGCTTCTCTCAGAGGAGCAACTACATTTGAAGGTGAAAGGTCTACATTTAACTGAGAGAGGGTTCAAAATTTTTTGAAGTACTTATTGTCAGTCCATTGATATCTTTTAATGAATTGGCAATTCTGTGTTTGCTACCAAAGAATCGAGGGGGATGGTGGGGATGCACGTCATCACTTTGAGAACGCACTGGAAAAAAGCTTCATGGCTGCTGACGAATCTCAGTAGTTGCCTCTGAGAGTGAGCAGTTTGGTCATTGATTTATTGGTCCATTTAATACATTTCACAGCTCGACCTAGAAACCACTGCCAGACTGAGATGTAGACCTAGAGGGCCGAATACAATTCTGGCCAGTCTGTTCTTGTCATTGAAGGAAGTCATTGCAAAAGTCCTCATTTAGTTTGTTTTTGAAAAGGATAAGAACTCTTTCTTATCTACTTTTTAAAATAGTTGTAGTTGAAAAAAGATTAACAGAGATTGTAATATTCTGAAAATGGTTGGGAGACACTTTATTACCGTGGAGTACTAGCGTGACTTGAATAGAAATGTTGGTACTTTGGGATCTTACATCAGAACATTGACTCTTAAGTATGAGAAGACTGATTAGAAAATCTGGGGCTGAAATTAGGGGAAGCAAATTTTATTTAATAAAATATTCAATATGAATATTGCAATCCAGGTAAAAATGAAACTACTTTAATAGAAAATGACATTTTATATAGCACTTACAGTATTGTTTTGGGAGGATGAACCAATTCTTTGGGTCTTTTTAGAAACTGTTTCACATAATAATACCTTAAATAATATATTGACATTAATGTCTCTGAATATATTCAGTGCTTATCACAGCAAATGATATAAAGTCATGTCATTTAAATTTTTTTTCAAAATGTATGATAGTGAGAGAAAGCACAGCTGTTACACTAGCAGTTTGCTTAGGTTGCCTACACCATTTTTAATCAGATAAATTACAAATAGCAAAAATGTCATCAAGGACTTCAATTTTCTTTACATGGTATTTTATATCAGCCCCCTAAAATCTTTTTATTTTGCAAGAAAGACATGAATCTATTGAGATGATGCAATCATTACTTGTAGTGAACTTTAAGGACTAGAAAGATAATTGGATGCTTCCTCCACATTTTATGATTACACTCTCTTGCTATTGCTTTATTTCCCACTACAGATGCGATGAATCCATGCTGTCAAAACAAAAGTTTATCAACTTAAAAACATTAACTTCATTTTGAGAATTTTTCAACTGCTCTTTTCTAGTCATATGAGAAAACCTAAAGGACTAAAACTATTGATTTTAGAAAGTCAACTTTCATATGACCACATAAACTTCAATAAAATAAATGATAAAAAATTGTTGAAATTTTAACTTTCTTTTGATATTACAAATATTTGAACTTACATGAAAATTAAATTTTATTATTAGATTAACTAATACTTTTTGGGTATAACAAAGGAAAATTCATATTTTTTTTGCATATAAAACATTAGATTTACCTGGAGAAACATTGCTAATACAATTAATAATCTGACATCAAAGTTATAGCAATAATCACCCCTGTAGAGACTCCCTTAAATTATGTAACAGTAGCATTTTAAAGGAATGTCCAGTGTTAAGGAACACCTGAAGTCATATTGTGAATCTATATTCCAACAAAAGACTCCCAAGGCCAGTTTCACTGTGTCGAATATAAACATCAGACTTCGCAAAGTGACCTCTAGCTGTAGCTCAAAATAGTTGGCAGCTATTTCCCCATTATCTTGTATGATATTAGCAAGCATAACACAATTATTGTTGACTAAAAATAAACCTTGCATCTTTACAGAAGGTAGAAATTATGAAGTTTTATTTTGAATAGACTTTACAAAGTACTTTTGAGTTTCAAAATTTTAAATTTTTTCAAAAAGAAAAAACAGATAATTCAATAGCCCCCCCCAAAAAAACCAGAAAGATTTCTATATTACCTTCTTTACAATACACTACCAATGGAAAAAAGTAAATTTGTGTAATAAATAAAGTGTTAGGGAATAGTAACTGCTTTAACTACTTATGAATATATTATTTCTCTAAAGTATTTCTAAATTTATTTTAGTCAAATTCCTCAAATGAATTATGTCTAAGTTCTTCTTAAAGCCAGTACAAAGTATTACTTATGAAATGACCGCAGTCCTGTTATAAATGAACAATTATAAAATGATACACAGGATACTTTCAAGTCACAGAAAAGTGAATAAAGATAAAAAGATAGTTATGGTAATTGTTCGATTTTTCTAAAAATTAAAAAAGATGTAAAAATCAATATAGGTTTGAATTTGACAACATAAACACTGGAACAATCACAACTATGGACAACTCAAACATTTAAAAAAATTTTGCAAACTGTACATTTCAAATATGTACTACATTAGGTATAAATCTGGATAACAATCCCAGTTACAATGAAAATTATAATGAAATATATGAGTGAAAGAGAAGCTATGAACTGCTGAAGAAGGTTAAAACTTAAGTTGCTCATTTAGCTAAGCTATTCTTAAAATTTAAGAAACAAAATCTTATTTCAATTACTATCTGTTGTATGAATACAAATAAGAAAGTCATTTGACTTTTAAAAGTGACAAATAGGAAGAATGAAAAAGAATATCTGGTGAAAATAATGATGACATGGAAACAGTGGGAATATTGGAGAAAGACTCCTTTAAATTCTAAGGATAAAGAGGGTGAGGAAAAATATACTTAGGTAGAGAAGAAAATTTTAATAGGAATAGTCATTGGGCAAAGAGAAAGCTTAAAGGCATTTTGGAGAAATAATACTTTTAAAATTACATTTGTCTCTATTTCGCATAAAATATTTTTTGTCAGTTTTGAACCTCATCTTTTTCCATATTTCATAAGATATATAATTTAAAATAAAGTAGAGTTAACAGTTGTCACACTATCTTTAATAAAAACAACCGAAAACCATTTTCATAATTTGTTTTGAGTTTCACTATAAGCAGCCATAAATTCATGGCCTATATTTACCAAAATGAAATATACTAAAGAGTATAGAACTTATATGTACTCTCTGTAAAAGAAAGAAATTCATTAGGTTTTTAGAATGTCTTAACTTTCTTAATGAGTGCTATTGACAGTAATTGTTCTAAGAAAATAACCATCTATTTATTGAACCTTATTTCTCCAAATTTTTTTGCTTCTTTGCTGGAACAATGTGTGTTGTTTAAAGGTTCTGAGCTATTTTTCAGTCATCTGAGTAAATTTACAGCCTAAAGCAAATATTTACCTTAAAGCCACAATTAAAAAAAAAAGCGCTAAAACACAATTCATACAGTGCCTTACCTAAAAGGAGGAGGTATATTTTACACTGAAAGACCCCAACGGTGCTGCTGACAGACTCCATGAAAGCATCCTGTCCCATGTATACAGTGCCCTGTTCGTAGTGGCAACTTGGTTCATGGCCCAGCAGCTGCTCGTTTATTTGCTAGGGAAATTAGCAGGGAGGTAACAGACCCTATCCTGCCTCTTGCTTCTGTGATTTGAATACAGAATGAATGTGTATACAAAGGACACAGGGAGTGGGAACACCTGTTATATGTTCTGCAAGAATACAGGCTTATGACTTTCAGAACAGCTTCTTAGCAATTATCAGTAATTGTCAGTATATTACATAAATTATTTTTAGTTATTAATAATTACATGAAAGAAAACACTGTCTTGGGCGACTTTATTGAAAAACTATGCTTTCATAACGAGAGCGTATTGTGAAATTTCCTGAAAAACAAAAGCTGTTTTTCTATCATGTAAAATTATGCCATTATTTTGAAATTAATTTTTTTCTATGAAAATTGAAGTATTTCATATCTGCTAAACAGTTACAAATCATCATGAAGTCACTAAGTAACATGTAAAAGTTATACCAAAGAATCAAAACACAGCACCTGAATATCTTTAAAAATAATTTTTTTTAATGTAGTATTTTCTTTTACAAATGTCTGCCATGATTTAATGAATCTATGGATTCATGTTATTTTTAAAAGCAAACCACAGGTGTGTTTCCAAGTGACATTGAATCATGGGCTGGCACAGTTATAATGAAAAGCCTATGCCAACAGATAATATCTGAGGCCGCATTTTCACTGCTGAAGCATAGAGGAAGTGAACCAATGGCCTGGGGAAGCTCTTGCCTCTACTGTGGTGTCTGGGCCGCAGCAGCTTTTCAGCCTTCCCTCTTCACTGCGATGGCAGCGGGCATTCTGAATACTTTTGCTTAATTTACTAAGTTGTGAGTTAACGCATTTTTCGTTTCCTGTGAGAATGTTCTCTAGTCTAAGCCTTCCACTATATAAAATAAAAAGTATATAACCAAATCTGCAACGAATCAAGCAAGATTCCTTGCGTAAATCAATTTTAACAATAAAGGCTCACTGAAGAAGTTCAGTAATAACAGGGAAAGGAAGAATATTCCTCCAGTATAATTAAAAGTGTAAAAAGGAATAGTAGTTATTTTGGAATCCAAGTTCAGAAATACTTTCTATATTAAGGTTCCCAACTCTTCCAAAAGTGGTTTTGTAGGCAAAGAGGGTGAGTGACTTTTGGAAAATCTGAGGCCTCTTCAGAGGTCATTTTACAATCTCCCTATGCTTCAGAAAAATGGCGAGATATTTCTTCCAGGTAATCACTATACCATGACTTGCACTGTGCTATCTCTAAATCTTGCGTATATGTCTATTGCAGCACTTATGTCATTAACCTCAATTAATTTTATTGCATGTTTATTTTATCTCTGGGCTCATTGAATATAGAGACAGGTCTTATTCATTTTTGAATCTTTAGCTTAACTAGTATTTTTGTTAAGTTGTTTCCTAAGAAATAAACCCCTAATGCTCCTTTGCTCGTGTCTCCTGATTCTGAGGTTCATAGTTAAGAATAGCATATAAATTTTAGTACTGGATTGCACAAAAAAAATTTGGAAAGTAGTATAGAAGTTCCATATATTTCACTTGGACTCCTCACATCTTTTGAATCAATTTAATCTCCAATTGCTTTTATTAAATAAACTCTTTCCAGTTTCAAATCCATTGCTGGTTCATGATGAAATTTTTGGGTTCCTATGAAAATGAAATAAAGGCAATGTTGTAAGTTTTTCCTAATGTTAAATTTACTCAATTTAAAGGGGTAATTTTTATTGTTATTATTATTTTTTTATATTCAGAAATATTCTTTCTTTTCTGACATAGGTCATAACATAAGTTCTGAATAAATAACTGCCAAATAATATTACCAATAAGTAAATTATTGATAAATAAATGACAAAATGAATCATAGCTATGATCTTTTTACAGCAAGGCACACATTAAAAAATAACAATATGTATGGCACATCGTGATAAAGTGCTGTCTGGCATAATCGCCCTCTAGTGGTAGATGATAGGCATAAGCTCTTACCTGTAGGAGTAATTTCTGAATTCAGGATGTTTACACAGGAAGCCTTACAGGTCATGTTAAAATGTAACTTCAAGTGTTGTAAATTTTTACATGAGTGTTAAAAGCAGTTTAAAGTGTTTTATCATTATAAGAAATTTTTCATCATTTATATCTCATATTTCACCTGTAATCCATTGGGGAACTCTGCTCTACCATACTATTCAGGATCCTGTTTATTGCTCTTAGTTACATTTGCATTTATAATGAAAAAGCTGATGAATCTAAAGCAATTATATCCACGGTGATTAAATTTAAAGCAATGCAAGGAGCCACTGAGGGTAGTGTGTATGAGAGAGAGAGAGAGAGTGTGTGTGTGTGTGTGTGCATGTGTGAGAGAGAGAGAGAGAGAGAGAGAGAGAGAGAGAGAGAGAGAGAGAGAGAGAGAGAGATGGTGGGGTGGTGGTGCAGGACTTTTTGTCACCTCTCAAGTCACACTATAGTTTACTATCTAGTTTTTATAAGTTGTAAGTCTGGTATTGCTTTATAAAGCAAACAGTATGCTACACGCATTTCAAACATCCACATTATTTAATTACTAGTAGCATGTGAGTATTTGCAATAGTAGGAACAATTGGGAAGGAGAGGTGGTGAAATTCCAAGTCACCATAGAACAGTGGGGACTAAGCAGAACTAGAGAAAGACAGCTCCCTCTTATGGTATAATTAGATAGATCTTAGGAAAGATTACAGTTTACAGGGAGCAAGGAGTTGGCTGCTAGAGGAATTCATAGCAACTGCCTATGCGTGTGCTGGTGTTCACTTCTATATCTTTATGTCTACAATGCTGCCTCCCAGAAGCCTAGTTTTACTGACACGGCTGCTAAATAACTATGTAGCAGTGTCTTCCTTCCTGGGTCCCTCTCCAGGTCACAGTTTTATCTTCAGCAAGTGTTCTGTTTTCTGTTACTGCTTGCCCATGACATGTAATTACATTATCTTGGAAAGGTCACATCTTTTCACTGCTGATATTTATGGGATGATTAGAAATGTATCTTCTTAGTAAAACCAGGATCTCGGCTTTTATTTAAGCTTCCAGAGGCTCCTCCTGCGTGGACTTCAAAAATATTCTATTATCCTACTTTACTGTTAATGCTACTGTTCCAAATCAGATCAACTTAACTCTTAGCCCTGACTTTCCAATCCGCAAAAATGAGGCCAGCGCTCCTTTATAAAATGACTATCATCCAGCAAGCTTTCCTCAAGACTGGTTGGCAGGACATCCATATTGTCTATGATTTTGCTCTAGCTTACCACTAACAGCCTTCAGATGAGTGTGAAAATCCTAAATAAACCTTGTATATGTAGTTTTGAAAAATGAAAATGAAATAACTTGCTTCCCCTTTTAAAAAAGCCTTTAAGGTTGTAGGTTTTTTTTTCCATAGGCAGTTAAAAAGGCATCATGTGTGGCTCAATTATTTTCTATAGTGTTAGGGTATGTTGAATTAGAAAATATAGTTTATTTGGAATAATAGCACTGATATGCTTTATATATTTTCAATATTACAGTTACAGACTTTGAACTTTTGGAAGCTCAAGTTGTCCATTTTTTTAGTTTCTAAGAAATAAACTAAAATGTACAGTATTAGAGTAAAATGAACTTTTAATACTTTCTTGCCTTTTCTGTATCTATTTGATAGAGAAAATTCTTATTTCCTCAAATGTGGCTGATAGAAAAAGAAACAAATACATTGAATAAAAAGAACATATTTTTTATTTGGGTTCTAGTACTGGATTGAGCTCTAATAATATGTGTAGCCTGAAAACCTCAGGTAGATACATTTTCTCATTACATAAAGGATGAATTTGAAATGTGAGAGCTGGCTGCCTATAAGAATCACTGAAGATTTTAAACAGGTAACCCAAAAGAGAACAATAGCAAGAATAATGGTACACTCCTCAGGAGAATCTGAACAGTCAGGTTTGAGAACTACTGGATTTGGAACATCCCTAATATATGCCTTTCAATTAAATTGTAAACTTCTTGAGGACCACAACTGTACCTTATTAATTTAATGTGCTTAGAATGGTGCTGACTTGTGCCCAGCAATAAACAAACGTTTACTGAATTGGGTTTCAGTTTATATGCTAACATGGCTGGAAGTTTGTTTCTTTTGGTGTCTTTATAAACTGCTAAATCTTAAAAGATTTTCACACACTAAGAACTGTATGGTAATTAAGATTAGAGCATGTGAAAAAAGAACTAAACTAAAATTGCCCTAAAGTGATTGGAATTTCTTTATAGGGTTAGCAATAACAGAATCAGAGAAGCATATAGGTAAACATATAATTTCAAAAGGAATTTTAAAGCACAATGATTGAAGTATACAGGATTGTTCCAAAGGAGCAGACAACTGGGCAGAATCGTGACTATCATACCTCATAATTATAAAGTACTTTACAGTTTATAAATTGCATTCACTTAGCTCATTTCCTTTCTCCTAACAAAAACCCTAGGTCAAATATTAGAATCTCATTTGTAAAAATAAGTACAAGACTCTGAGAGGTCTAATACTAGAATTTCAGAGTTGAAAATAACTGTATTAGTGTCCCCCAACCATTGGTTATTTTGCCATAACTGACTACCACTTATACTATTGTTTTCCTATTTTTTTCATTAATGTGGAACATTTTAACATTTTTGTCTTAAGAAATATTTTGAACTGTTTTTCCCCTAATAAACATTAATTAAAAATAAATGTAAATTTAAAGAAAAATCATTGGTACGATGCTTCAGGATTCATTCTCAACACCATACAACAAGCCTTTATTTAAAATCTGATCTGGATAACCAGTTTCTCCTTGTAAATCTGCAATAATGTTAGGCAAGTTACTTAATTTCTCCATTCCTCATCTTTAATATGGAGGTAATAGTTACCAACTCCATAGGATGCTTGTGTGGATACATGTAAAACTATTAGCAGAGTTCTTGACATGTAGAAAACTTTCAATAAGTGTTAGCTATTATCGTTAGCCCTAGGTAGCCTCACAATTTGCATTTTTTTCTTAAATTAATCCATAAACGACTTATTACTTTCCCCAATTTAACTAAATTGCTAAAAGTTGAAAAGAGGACTTTAAAGTGACGTGTGTGCTTATTATTGTTATATTTTCCTTCTTGACTTGCCTGAGATTATGGCAGGTAGTAAAATAAGTGGGCGTTACAACTTTTAGTTTTAAGTCTTTTTGCAGTGGATGCCAAGACCGAGGAAGAACAACCCTAACCCTGGCCATTTGCCTCTTGAACTACTCGACCACACCTTTCCTTTCGGAACCTAGAGCTACCTGGGGAGTGCCAACTTCTCAGGTCATCTCTTGGATAGTGCCTTCCTTGAGTTCCTGCTCCTTCTCGTCAGTCTCACATTCTCCTACCCTGCCCCTCTGGACCAGATGGGGTTTCCTGCTTCACACTCCTAGGAGCATTATGTCAGTCTGGTTTATTTACTGTATTCTCAGTGTTTGTTCCTGTCGTTCAATGCCTGATCACCTGTGAAGTAGGTTTTCGCCTCGCCGAAGCATACTCAGCAAGAACAAATACTGCGGTAAAAGCAGGCTTAATTGAAGCACTGGCTCTTTTGCTTCCTGGGAAATGTAGTGCCTGGGCTGTTCCCTCTTCTCCATTGTGGATGCCGGCAGCAGGCGGAAGACTACAATTCCCAGCATGCTCAGGGAAAGAGGAAAGGTCGGCAGCGTCATGTGACCACTCACTATGGCTTCCCTGTGTCAGGACCAGCTGTTTGGTGGTTCAGTGTGATTTATTAGTTCTTTGCAGCAGGGTGCCCCTCTTACGATTTCGACATGCAAAAAATCAAATCTCTTATGACCCGACAGGTAAGTCATGGAGGCTGAAGCCAAGGCCTCCTTCATCTCCGTTTGGAGTGGAGTAGAGATGGTCTGTCCCTGGGCCGCCGCGGGAAGAGACCTAATTTATTGGTGGTGGTAGGTGTCTGGGGTACAGGGAAAGCCCATGCACACTCTGGAAGATTCACCTGAGTTGCCCATATCGAGCTCTGTTCCAACAGGTAGCGGCATTCCAGAAACATTCCTTTAGATGAGGTCAGTGAGGGGAGTCAGAGCTATCTTTGTCTCCCTTCTTATCCTATATGCCATCTTTCCACTGACAGCCCCAGTTGCCTTACCCAAGCTGTCAGTGGTCTTTGAGCAGGTGGCCAGGTTAGGGAGGTGAAGTCTGTGCAACAGAGATGACTTCGCAAGAGTGAAAACAGCGGATATTTAATGACAGAATTGGTAGCTTTATGCATATTTTTGGTAAGTCCCCAAACCTCGTAGTTTGAGTTTCTGAGAATGAGAATGATCTTTTTTTGTTGTTGTTAATTCTGTCTCACAGTTCTGTCATGAGGGTCATCAATAAGCTAATGTATGTGAAAATTCTTTGTGAAATACTTTTTATCATTGTTATGGCAAAATAATAATCTTATTTTTTTCCACAATGATAATTTATAAATAAAAACAGGCCATTTTACATCCCATCTTATAAATGCTAGGGACTTCCTAATAAGGTCTCAGCTTCCTCCAGTCAAGAAGAGGGAGAAATTGCCTTTTATGTGCTTATTGATCATGACTTTGTTTTAGATAGTGTTATTTATTTCAACTGTAATATTTCACTAGAATTGGCCATTTTTATATCTGAACAGCTTACAAATTGTAGAGTTCCAGAGAACAATAAATGACGCTATGATATGATGAAAGTAAATAGATAAATAAAGGAGATAACACAGTCCCTGGGCTTTATCAAGGAAGTGCTTGGTCAAGGTAGTGCTTGGGAAAGCAGGAAAACTGGGAGTAATTCAAACGTGATTATTTCAGACTGACTTTGGTATCTGTTTGACTTTTAAAACGATGTGAACTTTCATACATTATACTACTCATACCCCTAAACTCCCTTTGGAATGCTGAATTTGGACTTCGGTGCATTAGTTAAGTTTGGTGCTCTCTCTTGTTGCTTGCCAAATAAATTCAATGTAGTCAGCATAATCATTATATAGCAACTTTGGTTGGTTTATTGTTTTTTAACCATGTTTTGTAATAATGAGTAAGAGAGAAAAAATACAAAAGTCCAGACACTAGTGATAATAAGTTTATATCTTTTAAACGTAGTAAAAATAGTGCTGAAAATGGTAACTTGAACCTTAGTTGCTAATTGTACATGAATAGGTAAATCTGTGTTTAGTCAGGATGAAAAAAAAAAGCTAAAGAACACATATGAAAAGCTACATCTATATGTAAAAAATGAGGTAAAATTAGGAGTTTTGCACAAATTTTAAAGTCACCCTACTTATATATATTTAAAACTTGGCTTCCACAATTCTTCAATCTATGAGGTATGAAAGTAGGGTGCTCTTTAGAGTTACACTGGGGATTTGATTTAGCGCTGTTTACTATTGGGTTAAACGTAGTAGTATTACAGATAAATATTCACAAAGATGTTTCTTTTTTTTGTGAGGCTACAGAATATGCTAATAACATAATGTTAATGTAGAGAGATATAAGACCAAGGTCTATGAAACTTAGGTTTTTTGGAATTTCAGCTCTCTCAGGACCTTGATTTGGAATAGAGTGGGAAAGTGGGCTTTGTTGGCTTTTTATTTAGACGAGATCTGCTGTTCATCTTTCTCTATTATGCTGGCCTCTGTTCAAACAGTTCATTCAACAAATGTTTATGAGCACTACGTGCCAGGCACTATTCTTTATTGGGAGGATGCAGCAGTGAACAAAACAAAGTGCTCAGGCAGACATGGTGATAACTACTTTGGAAGGAGAGAGGTTAAGGAGTCTTAGAAGTTGTTGGTCATTTATAATTTTAGATAGGATGCCATGGAAGGCCTCCCTGAGAAGGTCACATTTGAGTAAAAATCTGAAGGAGGTGAGGAGATGAACCATGTGGATGTCTGACAAGGAACATTCCAGGTGGAAGAAAAAAGCAAATGCAGAGGCCCTGATGCAGAAGCATGTTTGAAGAACAGCAAGAGGACAATGTGGGTGGAGTGAAGGGAATAAGGAGAAAAGTAGCAGGAGATGAGATCAGGATGAGGTAAGAGAGCTGGAATCCAGAAAACAGAAGCTAACCTTATCCTGATCTTATACACTTTCTCCTCTCTCATCGCAAGGTCATGCTTCTGTTTTGACTGAAATAGCAAGTAGAGAAGTGATATAATTTTATATATCATATACTTCAGAAATATCTTTCTGGTCTTTGTTTTAAGAATACAGGCAGACCTCATTTTATTGCACTTTTTTTTTTTTATTGCACAGATGTGTTTTTTACAAATTGAAGGCAAGACTATCAGCAAAAAGATGATGACTCATTTATTGAGATACTCACTTTACTGCAGTGGTCTGAAGCCGAAATTGCACTATCTCTGAAGTGTGCCTATACACTAAAGGGAGAAAAAGAGCAAAAAACAGGGAGGCCAATAAGAACGCTACTGCAGTGATCTAAGTGACAGAGGGTGTGGACCATAACCAGGGTGCTAGTGGTGGAAGTGTTGCAAAAAGGTTGCTTGTGGTTATATTATAATGTAGAGTTGACAGGATTTCTTGTCAGATTGGATTTGGGCTATGAGAGAAGCATCAAGGCTGACTTCAAATGGTTTGGCCCCAGCAATTGGAAGAATGGAATTGCCATTTAATGGAGTAGTTAGGATTGAGGGAGGAACAGATTGAGGGAAAGGAGACGGCTTTTAGACTTGTTCATTTGAAAACCTCCCAGATATTTAAGTGGAGCAATAAATAAGCAGTTGGCTAAAAGAGTCTGAATTCTTGAGGAAAAATTCAGGATATAGGTAAAGATTTGGGAGTTAACAAACCTATAGAGCATATAAACTTGCCATGATCACCAGTGTAATGAGTATAGATATAAAACAAGAGTCCACAGTTAGACTTTTTGAGAATTCAGTGTTACAAGGTTGGGGAAAGTAGTGGATCTAGCAAGGTAGATTGCCAGTGAGGTAAGAAGTCTGTAGCATCCTGAAGAGCACTTGTCTTGTAACAGATGCTCAATAAATATTTGTTGTATAATTGTTGTGGAAAGAGGACAACCAAGTGGAGTAGGTCCTGGAGGCCATGTAAAGAATTTAAAAGAGGGAGTGATCAGCTCAGTTAAATTCCACAAATGGGCCATATAAGGTGAAAATGAGAATGAACCTTTGGATTGAGCAGCATGAAGGTTATCAGTGATTTGACAATGGCACTTTTAGTGAAGTGGTGGGGAGGAAAGCCTGATTAGGGTGGGTGACTTCGAGAAACTAAAGACTGAGTATAAATACCCCATTGAGTTGCTGAAAAGAGAAGGAAACACAAATCATCTCACATGCTTCTTTTGATCATTGGGACTTAAGTTGCTGGTCCCATAACTGGAAATTGAAGGTTCATGTAGACATAATGAAGTAGCCTAAAGTGTTAATCTGATTTGAGCAAAGAAATAAAGCACAGAAGCAGGTGTTAATTTATCCAGAATTTTGTACAAATTTAAACTGAGGACATTATCAAAACAAAAGGCAAAGGCAAAAGAAAATCAAATAATGGTTAATTACAATGAGAGTTTCAATTTAATAAATTCAGAGTACTACAGTTATAACCATGATTTTCTGCTTTAGAGAGGTGGAGTTAAAAATGATGACTTCATATTTATTAGTAGAAATTTATAAAATTGTAAATCAAAGGGTTCAAGATCTATAATCCCGAAATACAGGAAAGTGTCAGATGTGCTTTGATAATACATTTATGTAATTCTTTGCTTCTGTTTTGATAAGATAAAAGAAAAGCATTTCTCTGTGATGATAATATTTAGATTAATGGTTAACACTTAAAGAATGCTTGCCATGTACCAGACACTGTTATTTGGCCTTTCACAAACATTATCTCCTTTACTTCTTATAACAGCCTCTGAGCTGTTGTCACCATCATTAGAATAAAATGACAGGTAGGTTATGTAAGTTATTCAAGGCCATGGAGCCCATTCTTGGAATCACTGCATCCCCCTGCTTTCTGACACGTACATAGGGTTTCTAGTTTTTATTATTTTTATTTTGTAAATTTGGTGGAAAGTTGCCATGTATTAGTAGTAAATTATTGTAAGCAGTGACTAATTTGGAGGTAAGACCATTTTCCAGTTATTGGTATATATCACTCGTTTACATTTCAAGTACTAGTTTCTTTACTGAGCAGCTCTGGAAAAAGAGAAAATTACACATGGTATGTTCCTCCAAAGGTTTCTGTTAGATTGGTTAAACAGATCTATACTTTTAAAAATGTTAGTTTAAAAGGCATGTCAATTATATTTAAAAAAGGTATTTTCAGGGTGGTGGTGATTTTGAATCAAATTAGGAAGTTTTACTCTCACACATATGTATGTGTATTTATATATGCATATATACAGAAGTTTAGTTCTATAACCCAGCCTTGCCTTCTCTACCACTTTTGATATTTTGCCCTCATGATGACTGTTGATGAGAAATTGAGACAAGGAAGAACAAACACACAAGAGTAGTTACATACTTTATTTCCTCACTCATTGTGAGATAATAAACCTCAGTATGCTTCTATTATTCTAGCAAACTTCCCTGGAAACTTTAAAGTCAATTACATGTTCCTATGGGAACAGTTCTAATTGGAGATTGGGGCCTGACCAAGAACTTGTGAATAATTTACTCATTTCTTTGGTATTTACTCTGTTTCTGGAATTTTAAAGGCAAATAGCACTTGTTATCTCCCTTCTCATGAGACTTCCAGTTTGGGAGAGGAAGAGAGACATTTAATATTTAAAACTTCACTACTTTGGCAGAAGTCTTGTGTTGGAAAATGTCTAGCTGAGTGTTTAGAAAATTAGTGATTATATGAGTCACCTGGTTTGCTTCTTAAGCACGGTTCCTGGTCCTAATCCAGAAATATTCATTAAATCTCTGGTGGAGCCCAGGAATCTTGTTTAAAAAATTCCCCAGGTGATGCTGGTGGAAGTGATTTATGGACAATACTGAGAAATAGTGTCCTTTGAAGCACAGTGATTTAGGAAGACTGCCTAAAGGAATACATTCTGAAAGAGGGATATTGACTTCTTTAGAAGGTAGCATGTGGGTGGTGGTGGAGGGAAGCGGGTAAGAAAGAGGAAGAAAGAGAAAAAGAGGGTGGAGTAATGGAAGACTTGGGAGTGAGGCAGAGCACCTTGACATAAAAATTGTACATATGCTGGTAGTATTTTATAATAAGGAAGATACAATACAGACCTCTAAAATTTAAAAATAATCAGGTTCTTCTCTAAGACTCAAATATTCAACCTAAATATACCATATATTTTGATTACTAAGGAAGGACACCAAGGAACAGTATAGAGCACCTAAAGGATGAAACCTTGACTATAGCGTTAATTTCTCCTTAAATTCATGTGCCAGCTAATTTTGCTTACAGACAGATTAATATTATGGGACTTTACGTGTCTGCTTTGAGTAGCCTATTTTTAAAAAGAGGACTTTAAAGGAAGTTTAAATTGCTAACTTCTTTCTGTCTTGATAACTTTACCTGGCACAAATGAGACTTTCAGTTGATGTGAATATAGAAAGTACTGCGTACTAAAGAGATAAAGATCTGGTAGAAAGCATTGAGATGTGAGATTTAAGTCTTAATTATGCAGTATAAATTGACTGCATTGGTGAGAAATAATTAGGTAAAATCAAGGGATTATTTACATGTCAATTAAGTAATTATTTAAAAATCTTTGACTTGCTCAGTTGGTATATTATATATCTGTGAATCATAATACTTGGACCTTTTTATAAGGTGAACTTGATAATGATTAATAATAGGTCAGTGCTTTTATAGAATGCTTTTTGTCACTCAGGTTTCTTTTATTGGTTATTTTTAAATCATGGTTAAGTTAAACTTCAATCATTACTTATGAAAGTGCCGTATGAAACTTAAGCAACCAAAAGTACATCTTTACTAGGTTTAATATTAGTACTATATGTATTAATGACAGTTGTTTTTAGAATATATGCTTTATATATTTTAAAGCAGCAAAGTTTCTATTTTTAAAGTGGCGATGTCTATATTTATAGGTATGTTCTGCAACACAATTAAAATCCTTATCTTTTTTTTTTTTTTGAAGGGTCTGAAAAGCCCCCCAGAAAGCCTTGGTGATCTTGGTGCCATTGAAAGTCTCCGGGTCCCTGGAAAGGTATTGATCTATGTGTGCGAGCATGACTTTTTGCTTCTTTAAGAAAAATATTGTTGTCAATAATAATTGATCACAGAAGCTTTTCCTTCCCACAGGCAGATGGTTGTTATGATAAGGTAGGTAAACTTTTGTAATACAGTAGGTTTGGGACTTGTTTTTGCTTTCATAACTCATTAGGATATAGTATAATTTGTTAAAAGTTAAGCAGAAAATGTGAAATTGATAAATTTAAAGTTTATTATTTTATCAAAGTCAGCCTGAAAGCAGTTATATATGAAACTGATTGATTTTTCTGTTGTAATTTGGAAAAATAAAATGAAATAAAATGAAATAACATGCTTTATTTATGCTGTGACACTCTGAGCCAAAAATCAAAATTAATTATGTTTTTGTTACAGAGGAGATATTTTTGAATAAGTAACTAAAGCATAACATATACTGAATTGTAGATATTATAGATTTTAATCCAGTGAAATCCATGTGAACATCTCAGTTTACAAATTTAATGTGTGTTATTTGAAAGCTAGCTGGCCTCCTCTCAGGAGAATTATTAACCACTGTTAAATAAATAAATCCTTGCTTGTTCTCATTCTGGGTCGTTGCCATTTGGAGCTGCCTCTGTGACTAGGAGCTCCATCACAGATCAAAGCCTGTTCTTCTGAATGTCTGCTCTTGTGATTTTCAATTTGATCATATTTGAAACTACTGTTTGTTTTCTGTGGCTGGAATCTTAATACATAGGGCTTGTTTCTCTTGATTAGCAATCATAAGACCTCTCGCCACACTTCATTGTCAGTTGCAATTGCTCATTGTCAATTGCCTCCCTTTTGAGGCACCTACCACATAAAATGAACGTGGCATTTATTGCTTAGCCTTTATTTTAGGTCAGACCCAAACATGTCCTCCAAATATGATAACATTCTAGCCAACTCTTTTGCATGAAATGACTCAGACAAAAACCTTAAAGACACATTTTGAAGTTTTATATAATGTTATAGATTATTGAATGTGATAAATTTGGGAACTAAGAGATAACCGTAAATCCAAGTGGATAAATAATTCTCTTTATTTCTTTGACTTAAGAAAAGATTATCATGCATTATAGACATGCCTTGAATTAAACTGCATTAGATATTCCAGAACCAATATAAAATTGAGCGAACCTCTTTAAAAAAAAACACATGATTGTATTGCATAAGAACTTTTCTATTGTCTTTTAACCAAGAACTGTGATATTTTTCTAGTAGTGGTAGGAAATGAATTTATAATGATCTCATTACATGGTCTTCTTACTGAGTCCCCCCTTCATCAATGGCAAGTGGTGTACAGTTTCAGATGACCGGCTCTGGGTAGAGAGACAAGTCTGGGATCACATGGTCAGCAAATGTAAATGGGTAGGTGAAGGTTAAGCTTGGGCCATTGGGCTTATTGACACATACTAAGAAATAAGTTAGTTAAATTGTAAAAGTTTATAGTAAAATCAATATTAATGCTCTAAGCTTAAATTTAGCCTACACTAAAAAAATGTTGTGTCTTTTTTATTCCTCCTGAAACATCACAAGTGCTGTGGGGTGAGCCGAGGTGGTTTTGAGAACGGCAGAGTTGCTGGGTCCAGAGAGTGGCAAAGTTCCAGTCAGTACACTAAACACTAAGTTTGATACGGGGCAGTTTGCAGTCAGTCCTGAAATTAAGAGTTAAGAGGGCTCACGTTCAGAACTTTTCTACACAGCATAGTGTGGGGAAGGGGGAAATTTGCCCCTTTCTGTCTTAATTCTTCTGGCTGGTCTAATAATCAAATTTATATGAGTCAGATTAATGGGAGAAAACAACCAAATTTATTACATATGTATATACAAGGTTCTGTAAGAGTATGGGACCAGACAACAAATTGGCATTTGTGTTTTATATGCCATCTTGAGCCAAGGAGAAAAGGGATATGATAGTTTTGGACTTCAGAGGACAGGAAAGCAATTTACCTGGAGATGGAAAAGCGAATGTTTGGTAAATAAATGTTTGGCCATTTTTAACCGTAAGACACCGAGAGGACTTTGATCAAATAGGCCTGGCTGTGTTCCTCCCCATCTGCCAAATACTAGTACATATTAAACTATATCATCTGTAACGATGGCATCCTTCCTTAAGCAGGTCCTCTATCGAAATTCTTTTATTCAAGGGGAAGGTTAGAGTCTGTCCCAGTTTTTCATTTCTTAAAAATCACCAGCTTAAAGTAATCAATATCCCAAAGAAGCATATTTTAGGGTGGCAAGCTCTGCTCCTCCTCAATAGCTTAGTATAACTTAAATGCTGAGAATTTTCCACAACTTCAATGTTACTTTATAGTTAGGTCATACATATATATTTTTAATTTCATTAAAATTTTTAAAAATCAAATCCCATAAATATACTAATCTTATAAATGGAAGTTTATACTTTTTGATCAACATCACCTCATTTCAACTCCCCCTCTCCCCAGACCCTAGTAACTGCCATTCTGGTCTCTGTTTCTATGAGTTTTGCTTTTTTAGATTCTACATATAAGTAATATCATATGGTATTTGTCTTTCTCTGACTTATTTTACTTAGCATAAAGTGCTCAACATCTATCTGTGTTGCTGCCAATGGCAAATTTCCTTCTATCTGATGGCTGAAAAGTATCCCCTTGTGTTTTGTGTGTGTGTGTGTGTGTATGTGTGTACACGTGTGTGTGTGTGTGTGTGTGTGTAACTTTTTATCCTTTCATGAAGTTGCTGACACTGAAAATGGGAGTGCAGATATCCCTTCAAGATCCTATTTTTGTTTCCTTTGGATATATCCAGAAATGGCATTGCCGAGTCACATGGTATTCTATTTTTAATTTTTTGAGGAACCTCCATGCTGCTTTTCATAGTGGATATACAAGTTTACATTCCCACCAACAGCAAGGATTCCCTTTTGTCTACACCTTGGCCAACCCTTGTTATCTCTTGTAGTTTTGCTAATAGCCATTCTAACAGGTGTGAGGTGTGAGACCAGAAGGCAGTGTTTACCTTGATCATATTGGTGATTTTTTGATGAGTTTTTTATTTGGTACCTTTTTCTATTTGCCATATTTTCATTTCACAGTATTTATTACTTTGTTATTAAAGGAAAAAGGTATTTTAAAATAATTATTTAAAATTAATATTTTACATTTTGTTGAAGTACTTTTAGTAATTTGAAAAACTTAAGATCATTTTTTGAAGCCATTAAAGTTTAGACAATCAAGAACTAGCTGCAACATTAATTTTAAAGTGATTATATAAAAATAAATCATATAAAAATATATTGTCATTAATCAGGGAACTACAAATCAAAACCACAATTAGATAGCATCTCACATGTGTTTGAATGGCTGTTATCAAAAGACAAGAGATAACAAGTATTGGTGAGGATGTGGAGAAAAGGGAACCCTTGGTACTGTTGGTGGGAATGTAAATTGGTGCAGCCACTATGGAAAACAGTATGGAGGTTCATCAGAAAATTAAAAATAGAATACCATATGATCCAGCAATCTCATTTCCAGGTACTTACCTGAAGAAAATAAAAACACTAACTCAAAGATATACGTGCATCTATGTTTATTACAGCTTTTATAATAGCCAAGGTATGGAAATAATGTGTGTCCATAGGTGGATGAATGGATAAAATAATGTATATATACATAATGTAATATTTTTCAACCATAAAAAAGAATGACATCTTGCCATATGCAACAACATGGATGGACCTTGAAAGCATTATGGTAAGTGAAATAAGTCAAAGAAAGACAAAGACTGTATGATCTCACTTACACGTGATATATAAACAACAACAACAACAACAAAATCCCAAAAACCCAAGGTCATAGATGCAGAGAACTGATTGGTGGTTGCCAAAGGTGGGGATTGGGGGGTGGGCAACATGGGAGATGGGTGAAGGAAGTCAAAAGTTATAAACTTCCAGTTATAAAATAAATAGATTATGTGGATGTAATATATAGTATGGCACCTATAGTTAATAATACTGTATTGCATATTTGAAAGTTGCTAAGAGAGTAAATCTTAAAAAGTTCTCATCACAAGAAAAAATTCTGTAATTATGTATGGTGAGAGATATTAACTAGACTTATTGTGGTGATCATTTCACAATATATACAAATATTGAGTCATGTTATATACCTGAAGCTAATATAATCTTGTATATTAAT
This sequence comes from Macroglossus sobrinus, assembly GCA_004027375.1. Classification (NCBI taxonomy): domain Eukaryota; kingdom Metazoa; phylum Chordata; class Mammalia; order Chiroptera; family Pteropodidae; genus Macroglossus; species Macroglossus sobrinus. Next base: position 282,507 of record PVKZ01000970.1, read on the forward strand.
TATACTGTAATTATAAAATAGAACAGTATCTTAGTTGGGTTCCCCTGATATTCTAGTGCAAAATGAAAAAAATAATCAACAAAAAACAGTTTATATTTAAGTACATACTTGTATTGAGAAACTTTTAAACATTGTTTTTATTTAAAAGCTCTACTTCACTGATGTATAGGTGGTTATGGTTATTCTTCAGGAGTGGACTGATTTCTATTTTCTTGTCATAATGTCTGAGTTGTAACAAATAATTGCAATTTCAGTAGGGTTTTAAAGAAAAGTAGTTTAGCTTGGGTTGTGTTATGTTAAAAGGTTTTAGTATGAAGAAGTGGGAGGAAGCTAATAGAATGAATCATATGAAATGGCTGTTTAGCTTAAAAATAGTCTAATACTAGCAAACGTCACATGGTTCAACTCACTAGAAAAAGGGGAGTAGAGGGAAAACTGAAGAAGGGCATTAGGTGGGTTTGATAATCCAGAAAGTACTGTCGATTTGGTATTTTTTGAGAAATATATAAATTCTGAATGGGAAGAAATCTTGGAAATCATTCAGTATAATTTCTGCATTTTATAGACAAAATGACACTGTATCCCATTTTAAGAGATGTAAGTCAAATAACTCATACTGAAAAGTTAGAATCTTGGTGGAGAAAATAACACAGAAAATTAAAAAAATTAAGATTCTTTACAAAACTTGCTATAAAAAAGGAAACTTTGTTGCAGCTTTAAAAAATCTTAGCTTATATAGTTCGGAGCCATGGTGCCCACATTTGCTGCACATAAGAATTACCAGTACTCGGCCGTACTCCATTCTAATTAAATCACAGTGTGTAGAATGGAGCCAGGTTTCAATAGTGTTTAAAGATCCTGGGTTATCCAGATATGAAGCAAAATATTGGAACCATTGGTAGAGTTGAGGATGATAAAAATGGAGAAAGTGGAAATACAGGAACTATCTCCCCTTTCTCCCTGAAAAAAAAAAAAAAAAAAAAGGAAATTTTACTGACAGTTTTTGTGGGGAAAAATAGAACAAAGAGTTAGTGATGGATGACCTAAAATTCAATTCCTGAGAATTAGATTTTGTCATATTTAAACTGATTGGATTTTCTCTTGTCTTCAGATGCTTTGAGATTATTAATCCTTCTTTTGTAGCTAGTCATAAAAGATTATGCACACAGTGCATTTGGCAGTCATTTATTGAGCCATAGTTACAAGTTTTGAAGATGCAAAGAGACATAAGACTGTTCCTACGTCAATCTATGTGGGAGTGACGGCAAAAATAGATAATTGCAGAGTAGTATAAGTACAATAAAGGTCTGTACTAAAGTAGGCACAGTGGGGACACAGCTGGGAGAAGATTCAGGGAAGGTAGAAGTGAGTTCAGGGTCTTCCAGGATTGGTGATTAATTTGTTTTCAAAGGACAACTAGTGTACAGGTGGATAATTGAGTGTAAATCAGGACACTAGGATACTGATTCAGAAGGTAAGAAAATAAGAGTTAGGAAAGGGGCAAGGGTTAAAATTTGAGAGACATTTTAAAAGCAGAATTTAGGACTGAAGATTTTATTGGATGTGGAAGGTGAAGGAATTGGAAAGACTGGTTTTTAGACACTGGGATTGATGGTGCTGTGATTTTGTTTTTTTTTTCAGAATTAGATAGTACTTCTTTTAGAGTGAGGTGAAACCTAAAAGAAAAACAAAATTAAGCCTTACACAGTGGATTTTTTCTCTTTGTACTTCAATTTGTGAAGTGTCTTTTCTTCAGCATTAACTTGAAGTAGACAGGCATGTGGCAAACAATATGATGTTGTTCACTAAGTTGAGAAACTTTTAAAGATAGCTTAAAAAATATATTTGATGTCTCTAAAGCAATCTTTAATATTTTCCTTTTCATATACGCTTATTAAAATACTTGTTAAAATATAATTATTGAATAAGAGAAGTAAATAAAAATATTTGGTAGAGTATAAAATATGAAAGTTTTGCTTTCTAATTTTGTGTTTTTAGTACATGTTAATAAATCAGTACAATTCTATGAATAAAATCAGTTTTTAGTCATGATCTATTTCCTTAAAAACAAGTCTGTATATTTGGATCGCTATTATTGTATAGAAAGTGATTAAAATACATTATTTTTTTCTACTTAAATGGTTATGGTGTTGGATTAAAATAATGCCACTTTCATAACCTTTTATAAAAATCTTACTTTGCTGAAACCTTGTAAATTGTAACTTCACCAGTATTCCACTAGATGGCACTGAAAGCCTGAAGAAAATAGGGTAGGTTTTAAAAGCTATGTTTTATTTAAAACGCACAAACAAACTGATGAACTGGCTGCTTTGATGGATTATTATTGTTCTAGTGGGGATTTTAAGAAAATATGCCATTTCCTCACGTAATCAGACATCTGGAAATTTATTACAAAATTATGTGGTGTGTATATATATATATATATATGGTTTTAGGGTATCTGTGATCTTGAATCCTATTTCATTTGGAAACAGAAAACCTATTTTTGTTCAGCGATTTATGATTTTTATAACGCTGATTGCATATTGAAAACTTCATATTTTTATTCATTCTTTTAGCTCTGTATAGATTTTGGTAGCTAAACTTATTGTTGTTCAAGTTAGAGCTTTAATGTGATGTTAACTTTGATAAGACTATGATTTCTATCTTTAGAATTTATTATAACAGAATACCTTTTTTACTTTGACTGAAGAAGAAAGACAATTAGTAAAAAAAAAAAAAGCCTCTGATAAGATTTATCTTGGTAAACTCAAATTCATACTATGTAAGTGTAAAATTTCTTCCTTTACTCCCCCACTCCCTCCCAATACAATGTATTCTGACATTCAGGTGTGTAATGTGAACTGTGGTCTAATCTAAGTATATATTTGATTCTACAAATTTTCTGTGTGGTTTTGAAACCTGACCTGTGAAATGAAGATTTTACATTCATCTTTTTGTTTGAATAAAAACCTACTATTGAGGATTATAAATTTCTAAGCTGTTCTGTGTGTTTAAAAATTAGGTTAAATGCCTTTAATAATGAAAAGAACTGTTAGCTTGTCTAACTTTTTACACTTATAAAAGTAAGTAAAATTGAAAGTCCTGGACTTGTATTGGTAGGGTTAATAGGTGGTATTTTGTATAATTTGAAAGTTGTGGTTAAATGCAAAATTTGTAAATTTTTTTCTCCTCCTAAACCTGAATACCTTTTAAGAGATGAGCTCGTAAGTGGAAAATTGCATTGTAAAGTTATAGCCTAGTTCTTAGAAACCATAAATACACTGGAAGTGTTTTATAACACCTTACACTTGAGGGTTACAATTGTTTTATAGACTTGAATCCTCAGTTCTCATAAAACCCTTTGTTGTTGAGAGGAAAAATAGCTTGGCTAAAATCAAAGATGTTGACTTAAATTTCTGATTGTTTTCCTTTGTTTTTCATAAAGTTACATTTGTGACATGCATTTTTACTTTATTATTGGTTTCAAGTATATGGTACATTGGTTAGACATTTATATAGTTTATGAAACGATCCCCCACTCCCCTAAACTCTTTCTTCCCTCTGGCTCTACACATAGCCATTACCTTACTGTTGTCTACATTCCTTTATGCTATGCTCCCCATACTGGTGACTATCAACTAATTTGTACTTCTTTAACCCTTCACCACTTTCTCCCAGTCCCCCCACCCACCTCCACTCTGGCCATCACCAGATCGGATGATGTGCATTTCTCTATGTATTTCATGTATCTTTATCATAGAGAAAAAATAGAAAAAATAGGCTAGGTAGTATTATTTGCAGCCTTATACTGTATTGTGACTGCTGGAAAAGACAGCCTCTAAAATATTAAAATACTTTTTTGTTGTCCACCACTTTTCTAAAATAATCCTCCTTGGTTTATTATATTAAGAAAATATTGAATTTTTTTGGATATAGCATCTAGCACAGTGATATGTGTTAAAGATATTTTATTTTTAATAAAGGAAAAATATGGGTCTAGCATATATAAAAATATATCGAATTAAAAAAAAAAAACTCAAGTGTTGCATTTTATTGCCTCTTGGTGTACATGCACACTGTCTCCCATGACATTTTTCTACCCTGCAGAAAGCCACCTTCTGATGCTTAACCTGTTGTATGCTTTCCCATCACAGTGTTTTTACTTATGCTTTGCTTTATATTTGTAACATTATTTCCCCAATTTCTCAAATTTGAAATTTTACCTATTCTCATATTTTCTAAATGCCACCTCTTCCATCATATGTGATCTCCCTCTCTGTGGATAACCTCTGTATCTCCCTTATGTTTGACTTTGCATTATTATTGTTTATTCATCTGACCCTTCCTATTACTTGAGCAACTATTTGAGGGAAAAACTATATTTTACTTATCTTTGTTTCTATATGACCTATTATGGAGAATTTTTATATTGTGGGAGTTTAAAAAAATTGTTAAATTGAAATATAGGACTTGACTGGAAAAGGTTAAGTTAACAGAGCTTTGAAAGCTGGCAGGTTATTTTTTTATTTTATTTTATTTTTTTAAGTTTATCAGGGTAACATTGGTTCATACAATTATATAATTTTCAGGTGTTCTTTATAATTTGACATCTATATATTCTATTGTGTGATTACCATCCAGAGTCCAGTTTCCTTCAGCTACCATATATTTGATCTCCTTTACCCACCTCAACCTCCCCCAACCCCTCAGTATGTGACCCCCTTATCCCTGTCTACCTCTTCCCTCCTCCCCCACCCCTTACCCTCTGATAACCACTAGTCCATCACCCATGTCCCTGAGTCTCTGTTTGTCCTGTTCATTTGTTGCTTTTAGGTTTATATCTCACAAATAAGTGATATCATGTGATTTTCAACTTTTTCAGGCAGGTTATTTTCTAATGCTAGTATGTAAGAGAGATTTGATTTGTACTTTTTTTGCCAAAAGAATTTTTGTTTTTATCCTTTTTACAATTTAATACTTTAATTGTAATTTTTCTCCAGCTTCAATTCTGGGGTGACATTGATGACTTTTCCTTTATTTTAGGTGGTAGATTACCCTTAGCAGGCAAATTGTGTCATGTTTGAGAGTCTGTGGTTGCTGACAAATTATTTTGGATTTTCAAGTTTTACAGAGCATTTATACAACTATTAATGATAATATGTGTTTTTTAGTTACTATGTGACTTAAAATTTACTATAAAAGTCCTAGAAAATTTTCAGTAATAATATAATAGTCTATAAGACTGAACTATTTTATTCCCGACTTAGCTTAATATTTAATATTGTAACTTTTGTAACGTTTTAAAAAGTCACATATTTTAATATAGTTTAAGGAGCTTCATTTGTTAACCTATACCCTGGATTTTTGTAGGAAACCTTTTGTTCATTTTGTTTATGTAAAATTTTGCTTCATACATATATTTTGGCTTGCAAATTTGGTTCTGTTTTAGGTGAAGAATCATGTATTTTTCTACATTTTCAGTCCTAGGTAACCAGTTTATATAATGGCAAAATTATGAAGTAATTGTGTTAAGAATAAGCAATCTAGATGCCTGTTTTTTTTAAATTTACATGCACAAATAGCCTTAACATCATTTAACATTTATTTTTATTTCTATTTTGAAGAAATAAACCTTTTATTAAGAGTTTGTGGAAAAATTTCACTATCAAAACAAGCACATGTTGTTTTTCCTTTCTTTTTGTTCTTATATTCTTTTTTTTTTTTAAATATAACTTGCTGTGTCATTAATTTCAGTGTGATCAGTGATTATCTACAATGTGCTTTGGCACTACAGAGCATAATGATGGAGAATAAGGAGAAATCTCAGTTCTCAAGAAGTGTGTAATCTGTTTGAGCAGGTAGCACTAGCAGCGATGAAACATTTAGAGAATGATTAGGTGACAGTTTTGTAGGCTCCAAGTGCACTGAGATTAAAAGGTAATTTGGAGTCTAAGCAGAACGGAATTCGTCTGAATGAAATCAGATTTATGTTTTCTACAAGAGCCACTAAGTTGTTTAAAAGGAGAGGGTATTTTATAGAAAGATAGTGTTGGACATTTGTTTTGGATTAAATCCTACGTTGTGTGCTGTTTCTTTTTCTGCCTTTGTTGATTTTATCCTCCTTATTCCAGATTAGAGTGTCAAATGTTACATGTCGGTTCTTTGAAGTTGTATACTTTTATCTATTTTCTGTGATATAATTGCTTAGTTCTATAGGAAGGAATGACATTTGACCTTTTATGTACATAAACAAATTTTACTCTTTTTACAGATTCATCACGTTTGTGAAATGTACACTTGTGAGATATTTATAAATGAAATCATGTTTTCCCTTTGACATTCTTATAACTTTGGATATTTGTTTCACTGTCAGAGAGAGAGAGAGAGAGAGAGAGAGAGAGAGAGAGAGAGAGAGAGAGAGAGAGAGATTGTGTGTGTGTGTGTGTGTGCGTGCGCGTGTCCTTTACAGGCAAAAAAAAAAAAAAAGTTAGGCTTGGAGAAACTAAGTATGTTGCCCAAGGTTAATAGCTGAACTGCAACTAAAATCTAAGTGCCCTTACCTTTAGGCCAATCAGTGGGGTAGTATATGGAGAACCTCAGCGTGGAGTTCTATGCCATTGGCATTTATACACAAGATGAAAGTGCTCATTCATTATGTTTATTGAATTTTTGGCTTAGCTCCATACCTGATATTTTTCAATTTTAGCAATTTTTATAATCTTCAAAATTATTTTTGAATGGTATCATGTATATTTATTTGCTTGTGGTCTGTGGAATTCCTAGGGAGGCAACATTGTCATTTCTTCATTTGAGCTTTATTCTCTTTCTTAGCTTGCAGCATTTAATTTAAAACTGGTACTTTTAGGGAGGGGGAGTGCCAGGAATTTCTGATCTTCTTCTATTTTATATCTCACGGTCATTTAAAATTTCCACTGCATGGAGGGAGGGAATCGCCTTTGGATAGGCTAGTTGGGAACCCTTCTGCGAGTGATACGGATTTGACACAAGTCTGTTTCTCAGTGCTGCTGTTCAGGGTGCTACGCAGATTAGTGTCATAGATAAACCCTCTCAGGAATACAGCTCCCACTGATAGGCCAATGATTTCTTACTGTGCTCATAGTATCTAATTGCATGCTAAATTAGTGATGGCTGTACCTTTGACTTTTTTTTGTTAGTGTACTTTGTAAGTTGAAGAAGTATTTTCTATTTCATGCACTTTTAATTATGCAGGTCTGAATTTTATATGATTTTGCCTTCTCTTTTAGATTTACTGGAATTTCAAATTCAAACAGTTAAATATTCTCTTGAGTTTCAAATTTATTGCTCTAATATTTTAGCTTGAATCTAACAGAAGATGATTTTATAGTTAATAGTTTTACAAATTTAAAATATAAGTTAAAGTCTAGAAGATATAGAAGCTCTAAGCCTCTTTGTTATTTTAGGTTTTCTTTACAAATGAAAACTATGCCCTGAAATAAAATAATCTAGAGTACCTCTCTTTGGAAAATAATGTCCTCTAGTTGACCATAAAATTTTTGTGTTTAATTAGTGATGATTCATTAAGAATTTTTGTTAAGTATTCTTGTAATGACTAAAATGATTTAAAGTACCAGTTCCTTTTTGTGTATTTAAATGTTTGAGATTAATTTGAATAAAAAATCAAGTGACTAAATTGTTATATATCTGTAATAAAGTCTTAGATTAATTAGTGTGGTAGAGAGTGTCTGGATTATTGAAATTTCCCAGTTAACTGAAGGTTTATCCAATTATGCAGAGAAATTGCATAGGGTAAGGATGCTGACATCAGGAGTAGAAATTTGTTGTCATTCTCTTTTTATTTGTATAACTTCATTAAAGCAACATTCTGTATCAGAAAGATGATTTTATCAAATACAGAGCTTTAGGTTCATAAGCAGATTAATTGCGATATTAGTACACTTTGAAGGAAGACTCAAAGACTTACACAGCTAAACCTGTGAACCTTTTCTGGAGCCAGTGTTTCTTAGCTGAGCAGTGAGATATTCAGCGGAAGGAAGGGTGTCTGCTGCTTAGAGTTCTAATGGTGAATATGACCCAAAGCTATTGAGATGTTATTCCCTGTTTATCTGTACTGAGATAGATTTTAGAATGTTAAATGATGAAAACGTGTATATATGTGATGCCTATGTATGACAGATACTATAGGGTTACTTTGTTTTCTTTCTTTCATTAAATATCTGAATTCTCTCAACTACTATTTGGCACATAAGAAATGGAAAATAAAATCCGAATCTTCAAACTGTCTAGTCTTTTTCTCCAATAGATGAGTAGTTTTTAGTGTTTGACTGTTTCCTAATTTTCCATGAACTTTCCTGTTTTCTCTCAGATTGTCTCCTTGGTCAGAATCATTCCCAGGAGATTTGTGACTATTAAGATAGATGATTACTTATTTCTATGCGGATATAATTATAACAGCTACAAGTATTGTAACTGTGATTTTTTTCCTTAAAGGAGGAATTCCGAGAACTTCGAGAACAGCCTAGTGACCCTCAAGCTGAACAAGAACTAATTAATAGTATTGAACAAGTATATTTTTCTACAGACTCATTTGATATTGTTAAATATGAGCTGGAGGTAAAAAAAAAATTCATTAAAACTTACCTAAAACCTATTTTTTCAGTGATTGAATTTGTAAGATTTGAATACTTTTTAGGGACATTATATCTTTTTGATACCAAGACTGGTCTGTAATGATCATATTGCGATTAAATGAACTGTCAGCATTGTTTAAAGATGGAATTATTTTTAAAATGTAAAAATAAGTGAAGATGTAGAATATTGGCCCAGGAAACATTTCTGTACTTTTGTTTTTTACCTGTTAGCATACAGTATGTTAGTATGCTGCCTCTATTTTATTTTATATTGACTAAATATGTTTTTAAAAGCTCTAAAACTTTTAATTATAAATGTACATTTATAATTGTTTAGTCATGATTCAAAGTATTTCATAGGGGAAATATGTTTTGAGTTCTACCATACACAAGGGGTGTACCTATACCTGTGGCTAGTAGTGTAGGAGATTGGGGTCAGGGACTTTCTCACAATCTCCTGCCACAAGCCATGGAGGCAGTGTCTTCCCAGCCCAGGGGCAAGGGGTCCCTGGAATTTCCTGGAAGTTGAAGGCAGTTGCAGGGCAGATAGTGGGTGAAGAATGGAAGTTGAGCACGAGAGGGTTGAGTAACAAAGGTGTATAGACCTTCGTGTCTGGAGTCTAGTGGGTAAGAGGCGGGGACAGGAGAAATGGATGAGAATGGGATGTAACACTGTTTTATATGCGCAGATTGTAGTTTGTAAATCAGAGGTGTGCGGATAAATGAAACCAAAATAAACAATTTATTTTTTGCTTTTCCCTTATGGATTTGTTTTTCAGAAGCTCCCTTCTGTTCTCAATTTGCAAGAATTAGAGGAGTACAGAGATAAATTGAAACAACAGCAAGCTGCAGTAAGTAAAAAACACATTTCTTTTTGACAAACTGTAAGTGAAACAGTGGAGAGGTGTAATCTTTGCAGATTTTATGGTTTAACTAATATATTAATGTATTAAATTTTATTATTTGATATGACTTTGAAATGATACATTTATATAAAAATATAATGTCTATTCAGTTTCTCTCACATTCATTACCTTGATAGATTTGCTTCTAGAACTTGTAGTTCTTTCTCTGGAATCATAAATGTGATCAAATAATTTTGAACTTTTTCCCAGATTACTAAGTACCTTTAGGCTTCTTGTCTTACAAAACTACCCATAGTTTTGTGATGGAGTCTTTTTACTTCAAAATAAAGGCCCCTACTTCTAGTTGAAATAGGTCCAAAGAGAATACAGGTCTAAGAGTCAGAAAGTCTGAATTCTAGTCACTATTTAATTATGTGATGTTGGGAAAGTTACTTAGCCTTGCTAAATCGCTTTTGTTTAGTCCGTTAAGTGATGGGTTAGGCCTGCATTATCTTTAATGCTGTAAAATTCCGTGATTCTATATTTTCCTCAATGTTAGGCTGCACTTTTATAAAACTCAAACCATACTGTAAAAAATTAAGTTGTGGTAGGATGTGCTTTTATTAATTTTTTTACTAGTAAAGAAGCAATAGTAATATATTTATCTATTTGATTTTAATATATGATTTTTAGTAATACATCTGACAGATAAAGGAAGATATAGTCTTGTGCCACATACTAACATTTTGGTTAGTGACTGTACCCTTAAAGGTGATTACACATTGTGCACGTTAGTCCAGAGAAATGTGTGTGGTCGTAGCATGCTGATATCTGTGGTAGAAGTTATTGGGAAGATCTGTGGAATGTTCTTGCAAAAATTTTAAATGTAAAATGTAATAAGAAGCATGAGATTTTTTTTCTTTTACTTCCTTTTTTTGATTGCATGTTCTTATAGGTCTCTAAAAAAGTAGCAGATTTAATCCTTGAGAAGCAGCCCGCTTATGTAAAGGTAGGATATTTGTTATTTGCAATAGTGAAATTAAAAAAAAAGTTTGAGTGACTCTTGTAACTGTTGAAATATTCTAATTTATTTTGTCTGTAGTTTTGTAGCAACATATTAACTATTTGGTGTGTGTGTGTGTGTCTGAGTCTGATTTGGGGAAATTTACCAAACTGAAAAAATGAAAGAGTTTTTATAACTGATTCCAAAGTAATCTCTTTGGTTTTCCAAACTTTAGAATGGCCAGTGAAAATTGCTTCTGTGTACTTTGTAACACTTAGATTGTTAATAATGAATGCTTTATGGCAATATAACCATTTGGCTTTAAAGTTTGATAAAATTGGAATTATCTAGCTGAACCTGTTTTTTCATTAGAAAATCAGACTTTAAATTTCATTGAAATATCTACTAGTGCTCAAATGAAGACATTCATTGTCAAAGCATCTTAGCAAACAGAAATCATATTTGTCATATACTTGATTACCTTATGAAATTCTGTTGGGTAGAAACATTTAAATGGATATATTATCACTATTCGTTTATGTCTATATAAAGCAAGTTGGGTCTAGATTTCCTTATAAGCAGTACTAAATATTTTGTCATTTGTCATTGTGAAATCAACTGAAGGTTGTCATTTTAAATAACTTTGTCGGAAAATATACCATCAGTTTTCAGGTGTAGGAATTTGTTTTCCAAACAAGCCTTTCTTTGAAACTCACTGAGGGTTTTTTTTAGAATATCATGCAGATAGAAAAGATAAATGCCTCAAACAATAACTTATACTTGATCTTTCCATAGGAACTTGAAAGAGTTACCTCGTTACAGACAGGTCTTCAGTTAGCTGCTGTTATCTGCACAAATGGGAGGAGGTATTATATTTGATGATGTTTTTGTTCTTTAAGCTGGAAAACATTTCAAGAAAACTGAAACTATATAAATAATTGGTTTTTTATTATGACTAAGATTTATAGAATACCATTCATTAACTGAACATGTATTATCTAAAAACAGCACTAAAAAGGTATGTGGGGAAAGTTATAAATTTAGTTATGGCTTAAAAACATTACTGTTTCTGTATTGCTTATATTAGTGCTTCTCAAATTATCTATGATGAGAGACCAGTTTTTTTTTTTTAATTTTCCAAATTGTAACAGACTTAGCTTTGTAAAATGCAATAAAAGCAAAGTACTAGGGAAATGGAAAATAAAACCAACCTCAATTTTTAAATTATTAAATCATCAAACATAAAATTATTATGTCAACTTTTGCTCTAAATACTTTAAGTGCTTATTCTCAGTTTCTGTACTTTTCTCGTGATGGACCAGTAACAGTTTGAGCATTGGCACCATTCCACCCATGGTGCTTTGAGTAATGCTGGCTTAGATTGAGCTGTTGAATAAATGTCAAATAAATTTGTAATAGTAGTCACAATCTCTGATTTTAAGAGTAATACAAGATACTACCTCATTAGTTGACTAATTTCTCTGTGTGGATAGTATTTTTATTATACTAGAAAAATTTAACTATTTTTTGCTCATTTTTGCAGACACTTGAATATCGCAAAGGAAGGTTTCACTCAAGCTAGTTTAGGTCTTCTTGCAAATCAAAGGAAACGTCAGTTGCTGATTGGACTTCTGAAATCTCTGAGAACTATAAAAACATTGGTATATATGTTACTTTTTAAAAATTAAAGTAATATTATGGTTGAAACACATTTTACCTTTGATTTTTGTTTTTTTTCAGCAAAGAACAGATGTGCGCTTAAGTGAAATGCTAGAGGTAAGTTAATGAGGCTTAAAAATTTGATAATCCTGATAATATTAAACAGGAAAATTATAGTGAAAAATATTCAGATGAACTTTTTTCTCTAACTGATATATAATATAAAGACCATTTTTAGACATGTAAAGGTACTTGTTCTAGAGCATTTTTCTATCGACATAATATACTTCATTTAGAAAATTTAGATGGAGACATGTTTATAGCAACGTGGGAAGGTTAATTCAGTATCTTTTGATTGTATTTACACTCAAATAGCAATAAAATTATCTTTTTCATATAACATATAGCAGTGATTTAAGGTAAAGTCATGTATTATGTTTGATAACTTATATTTTAATTGGTTTTCTGAGTGAGTCATCTGTTTTTGATGCTTTCTTAGCATTCTCAATCTACTTTTGTTTTAAGGATCACAAGGGCCTAATGTTATATGTGTGTGTTCCCCATTAATGCTTTAGCTCCTTCAAGTGAGTACTTTGCCATCATCCCAGGATCCCTAGTGGTTTGAATTACATTCTTGAAATTAGTTATAAGCTTAAGGGAAAAAAATTTTTAGGGTTTTCTGTATAATCTCTGTATTACTTCTAAACTATCACCACTAAACTAGGTTTTGAGAAATCCATGTGAAAAATTCATTTGACATTAAATTACTGTTTAGGGGATAAAAAATATTCTCAGGCTATGAATGAGTGAATATTTTACTTTTTTCCCCTAATTTATTTGTTTAAAAATGTTTCTTTCTTGGTGGTAGAGCTGTTGAATGTTGATTACAAGTAGAATGCATATTGTTTTGGTATATTTTATGTAAACATTACTAAAAGAAGATAGATACATTAATAGTTAAAGAATATCTTCCCTGTGAAACAGCTGATAATTCTTTATAGGCCTTATCTACATGCCATGGTTTCAGAGAGCTGTTACTGTATATTTGAGGGAACAGAATATTTTTTCTATGCATACATTTTAGGACTGGACCTAGTTGCCTCTTTATATGTTATTATCTGTCATTGGTATTCTAATCCTCATTTAAAAGGAATTAAAATTTTCTGGTTCTGTAACTTTTGGATAGAGTATAAGCAGAGATTTGTTCTCTTCAGGGGCTTTAAGAAAAATGTTTCCAGTCTAATGACTTTTCCTGTTGTTATCTTAAGGAGGAAGACTATCCAGGAGCTATTCAGTTGTGCTTGGAATGTCAGAAAGCTGCCAGTACTTTTAAACATTATAGCTGCATAAGGTAAGGTAATAAAACAAAATTTTAAGCTGACCCTTGCTCGTTTTCTTTTTTGTTTGTTTATTTAAAAAATATTTCTCTAAGGCTGTTTTTTTTTTAAAAATTATTATTTGTTTTAGTACATTGGTTAGACATTTATATAGTTTATAAAATGATACTCCTGATTGCTCTTTCTCTCCTCTGGCTTGCCACCTAGCCATTACATTAATGCTGATGGATTCTCTATGCTGTGCTCCCCATACCCATGATAATCTATCAACTACTAATTTGTACTTCTTTAACCTTTAACCCCATTCTGCCAGTCCCCCCCAACCCCACAGCTGTCACCAGTTTGTTCTCTATATTTGTGAATTTGTTTTTGATTAGTTGTTCTTTTTGTTCCTTAAACTCTGCATGTAAGTGAAATCATTTGATATTTATCTTTCTCTGTGACTTATTTCACTCAGCATAATAACCTCTAGGTTGCTCATTTCAAATGTAGGAGTTGGGTAACATACAATGTTAGTAAACATTAAAAATTAATAAAGTGCTATGTTCTTTTAGCATTCCTATTTACAAATGGGCAGTACAATAAAATTATAAATAATAACTTTTAAGGTTTGAAAGATTAGATATTTTTAATTCTACCCTTTCTTGTTACCTCTCTGAAACTCATATTCTTTTCAATTTGATTGATTTTATTTTTGTAGAGTAGTACAGAATAAATTTGTTCATGTCTCCATTGTATCTTTTGGGAATTCTTCCTCTTTAACTTTACTCAGCTTATAAATACTGAGAATGTTACTGTAGTTTGTTTTTCAGATCCAGATGGTTCAAACGTTTGCCTCATTATGATAAGAATGGTTTTTTTTTTTGGAAATTTAAGTGTGAACTGATGTGATGTAATAGTCATGTTTGTAATATTTAAGTGTTTATATTTAGTGTATCATATATTTTGTTTATTTATAAAATGTGCTATCTAAAAATGACTGCTGCATCCTTTGCTGCTAGTTCTAACTTTATTAATGGATTTTTGGTCTATTTAAAATGAAGGTTTTGTATTACTGGTGACAGTACCTTGGGAAGGCTCAGAACCAGGTGTAATTTCCATCATTCCTATAAAACCATCGCAAATAAACATACAATCTAAGTAAAATAGTGTGCTTACCAAGCAAACCCAGTTTGAAATTAAATTCGTACCTATCCTAGAGGATAGCCCCTTAGTCTCTCCTGTATAGAAATTCTGGCAGTCAGCGAGCACACTATTATAGATGTTGATTGCTAGTATCTGAAAAATAAAAAGATTATAGTAGACCAAAACATTAATACAGCTTTGAATTATTTTTTTCTTTTTAATGTATTCTTGCATCATAGGTCTCTGCTGGGTATAGGATAAGGGCTAGATATTTCTTCCCTAGAGATGCTATTTAAATATTTATGGTATTTTTTCCTTCAGGTTTATACATATTAAAGCAACACACTTTTTATTAGATTAGGAAATAGATGATTGGGTAGTACCAGTGATATTTTGATTTTATCCATTGACAGTGATTAACTGTCACTATTAAAAACTTGATTATGTATTTTACACTCTTTAAATTGAGTGAATAGAGAATTAGCTGTATTATGTTGAATGTGTTTGAAAATTTTTACAAGGCCTTTTGGGTCCTGAAAAAGCATAGAACACATTTAATTCATTCTGTGGTGATAAATCTGTTATAGTGAGAACAGCTTATTTATGATTGTGTAAACAAAATTCAGACAATTACTGATTTACTGAGCATTTATTATATGCCAGTGTTTTGCTTTGGAATTGGCTGTATAGTGATGAACCTACATAATATAGCTAATATCTTATTTTTCTAGAGAACATAATCTATCAAGAAGGAGTGGAGTTGAAGAAGGCACAGGTGGGATGGGATGGGACCTTAGAGAGAAGGAAGTTGAAAGTACAGTGGAAGCTTGTGATCTAACTCTCCTTAGGGGGGCAAGACCAAGGAGGACCCGAAGGGGGAGCAAGAGGAGTTTGCAAAATAAGAGCTGAGGGATTGTGAATGTGAGAGAGTACAGGGATCGTGAAGTCTTTGTTGCAGAGATGTCAAGGAAAGTGAAGACTGAAAATATCTGTTGACTTTATGACATCAAAGAAGTCATTGTTCACCTTCTTAGGGACAGATTTGGTTGAAATTTAAGTATAGAATGAGGAAATTTTACAAAGAAGAAACATGAGCAATTGAGGGGGAGAAACCTGAGTAATTGAAAATTGATGGGAAAGAGTGCAAAGTTGAAATAAAATAGAGAACATAGTAATATATTAAGGCTTTGTAGGGATTATAACAGATATTGACTTTGAAAAGGTCACTGTCTGTTATAGTAGGAAGGAATGGATGTAGAAATTTGGTGGCAAGAAATAAAGGGAGCAGATGACTTGGGTTGACACTCTATTTTTTCCATTAAATAAAAATTTTAGCTATGCTAAAGCAAATATCTTACTTGATGAGGGTTAACTGTAAAAAATGTTTTTTGAAAGTAATTTTTATTTGGGCTTTTTAAAGTTAGCACAAAGTTGCTTCTAAGTACTTTTTCACTAATGTATACTGTGATATGTGGAGGATGTGTAACTACAATTATCCAACCTGGTCACGTTTTGAAATTGTAAATATCTGTAATGATGATTTAAATTAATAATTGTTTTATTTTAGATAGTACAATATATAAGAAATATGCAATTTTTACATATGTCTTATCGTTTGAAAATAGGTAAAAATACATGCACAAATATGTTGAAATGCCCAAGGAATTCATTGTAATAGGATTTTACCTGAGAAAACCGTTAGAATTGTGCTATAAATTTGGTGATTTAGTGACAATGTCAGGGTAGCTCAGGGAACAGAGAGATTAGTAAGAATTATTTGATGGTGATGACAGCCCCTCCACCAGCAATTCTTCTCCACATACTAGGACTGTTGTTGCTTTTCTTCTTACCTCTTATTTAACCCTTTTGCCTCTAGTTGGGAGGGCATGAGAAATTTGTTCATTTGTAGATAAGATAGCAGGTTAGTCTAGATGTGAGACAGGTTGAGTCCATAAAAATGACAGGAATTTTATTCTAACTTCCTTATATTTTTGTCTTTATTAAATTAGGCGTACCTTTTAATTCTATGCCATTTTCTTTGTTTGCTTTTTTTTTTTTTATTTCTGGTCTTCTAAATCCAAAATTAAAAAGGTTGTTAAGTTCTCTAGTATCTTGTATTGTCCTTGAGATGTGCTGTGTTTCAGCTTCTTTAATAAACAATACTGTAACACCAGTTTTATTCACTTTTACAACTGACAGGGAACACTTTTAATTGGCATTTTTTGAGTTGATCGACAGAAAGTCATATAGTTGGAATTTACTGGAAATAAGAATCAGTGTATGTTTATGGAAGACTATATCTGAGTGAAACATTTAATTTTTTTCACTTGAAATTTATCCAAATTAGTTTGAAGAAAAGTTATTTTTAGAAGTTAAAACTGCTTTATGATTTTTTGTTTTATTTGGAAGGAACTACTTTAGTAAACATGAGACTATTTCTGTACTATGCACCGAAAAGTTTGCACACATCAGAACTAGTTTGTTGAGTACTGTACTCTAATATAGATGTGCAGCCAGTCTTCCATATCCCTGCATTCTGTATATGTGAGTCCAACAACCACGGATCAAAAATATTCGGAAAAAATAAAAAATCCTGTAAAAGCTCCAAAAAGCAGAATTTGAATTTGCCATGTGCCTAGCACTGCGCTGAATCCATGAAGTGATATTTAGGCATACCGTGCTGAGGCCTTGTGCAAATGTAGGTTATGTGCTGATACTATGCCATTTTACATAAGGCCTGCACTGCTGACCTTTTACATTAACTTGTTTTCCCCTGTGACCCTCCCTCATGTTGCATCATTTAAAAACTAGTGTAGAGTAAAATCACATGGGAAAACATTAAAAAAAAAGGGTTTTGAACAAAAGGTAAAGGATATTCTTTCAGCGCCACCCACTGTTCCCTTTTCTCCTCCCTGGAGTAAACCACAGCTTATTAATTAATTTAACAGCTGATGACACTTTTTTCTTAGTAGAGTGAATTATATTTTAGGATAATACAGTAAGCTATCTTTTCTCTGATGTATTACTGTAGATATTCATTGATGCTCTGGAATAAAATAACAGTGAGAGAGAGGAAGTTTGTATACTTCCTTTTACTTCTCTTCCTTTATCCATCTTCCAGATTTTGTTAGAAACTGGTATTTTTTTACTTGGTCAAGTTTATATTCTTTTTGCAATTATAATGAAATCTTCTGTGCTTTTTCAATACATTACTTCTAGGAAAATTAACCCAATAGAAATCATATTCACTGTTTATGTGATTATATAAGTATCCACAGAACTAAGGAGAGTGATTAGTAAGAGTGGACATATCAAAAAAGAGAAGTAATCCTTTGTCTCTAAATAAAATGAAAATCTATTACTTTAAAAAAAAATCTGTTGAACACTTTTTACTTTTTTAAGGTCCTACCAGTTGCTAACCTTTATACACACTCACACACACACACACACACACACACACACACACATTCTTTTATTTTGGTATATTGCTTTGTCTTGTTTTGTTACAATCACCTCTGAGGATTTTTTTCTTTTGATATTGGCTATATCGGAGGTAAATTTTCAGATTTTGAAATGATCTTTAGTCCATAAATATGATTTAAAGAAAAACAATTTTTTTTTCTTAGAAAATGGAAGACATTACTTAGTTGTCTTCTAGCCCCCTGTTCTGTAGGACAAAGATGCTATTCTTGTTTTCATTTCATCATAAATGGTGTCTTTCCTTTAGAAATTTTTAGGTTGTTTCCCTTTTGATGTTCTAAATTTCACCAGTCACCTAGAAAAGTGATAGGTGTCAAACTCTTTACTCCTAATGAGACATGAATGAAGTATTATTTAATGCTTATCTGCATGAGGTGCTATGTACTTGTTATGCCAGGAGCTTTTAAACTTTATTCTCTAGGAATTTAAAATAACAGGCAGTTAACAGGCAGTACTGTAGGATAATATGCCAGTTAAGAGCACAGAGTACACAAAAGACTGTCAGAGATATTCATGCTGTGAATGGCTCATTCTTATACTCCTGTGGGAATGGGAAAAATTGACATTTTTAGGAGCAGCAGTAGAAGCTAGGCACCATTAACTGAGGCTGTACTGACAGTTTAGAAATTCTCAATTAGATTTCAATGAGGCATTTCTCACTAGAGCTTTACTTTTCAGCTTTTAAACATTGAATCATGATGGTGGTAGTGGTGATGGTTATGATAATATTTGAAATTGGCCTTTACTATGTGTCAAGCACCGTACTAATCATTTTCCTTATCTTTTCTTATTTGATATTGATAAAATATTCCTCAGAGGTGTTGTTATTGTCTCTTTTTATAGATGAGGAATTGATGCTTTGAAAAATAAGTGGCAGAACCAGAATTTAAACTTAGGTCTGTTGGAATACAGAGCTTGTTTTTAACCACTATTACACTAATAGCTATTATATACAGTGGAAGCTAAAGACTAGTAGGCCTATTTTTATTATTCTGTTTTAGCAGTTGAGTTATATACTTAATAAAGTTAATTGTATTTTTTTCTGCCAGCTGTATTCATGTTAAATAAACTAATGAAATGAAACAAATTTTTGAAAGTTAAGTTGAATGCATTGGGAAAACAAAACGTTAAAAATAAATTTCCTTTGAATTTGTTTAAAATGAGACAACTTATAAAAATTGGGGGGTATAAGGTAACCAAATGTGATTTGGTATTCGGATTGTTTTGTATCGTCTTACAGTTCCTACTTCACCTTAGAGAAACTGAAATTAAAATTACAATTTATTTGTGATTTGGCTCATATGAGACTAAGATGTTAAGACTCCAATAAAATGGAAAAACTTTGGTTCTAAACCAGAAATGGGTGAATGAAGTACATTTATACAATTTTAGTTAAAATATTTAATATACATGTAAACACAAGCACATATACATATAAATATTCCTGTTTTAACATTAGTCAGTTAATCAATTTAAAAGTCTTCTGCTAAACTCTAACACAGGCTTGGCAAACTTCGTCATTAAAGAGATGTATAATAAATATTTTAAGCTTTTAGGCTATAAGATCTTGGTTACAACTATTCAGCTCTGTCCTAGAAGCTGGGCTACTAGGTGGGCCATGAACAACATGTAAGCAAATTCATGTTCTGTGTTTAAATAAAACTGCTGGTGGGAATGTAAATTGGTTCAGCCATTATGGAAAACAGTGTGGAGGTTCATCAAAAAATTGAGACTAGAACCACTGAATGACCCAGCAATCTCTCTTCTGAGTATCTAATCCCCAAATTTGAAAACATTTATCCATAAAGATATATATATATATCTATAGATCGATCTCTCTCTCTCTCTCCCTCTCTCTCTCTCTCTCTCTCTCTCTATATATATATATATATATATATACACACACACACACACACACACACACACACACACACACATACACACACACACACACACACACCTTTGTTCACTGTAGCATTATTCATGGAAGCCAAGATATGAAAACTACTGGTGTCCTTCGATAGATGATTGGCTAAAGAAGATGTGGTACATATATCCAGTGGAATATTACGCAGCCATAAGAAGAGATGAAATACTGCCATTTGTGATAACATGGATGGATCTTGAAATTATTATGCTAAGCGAAATAAGTCAGACAGAAAAAGCTGAGAACCATATGATTTCATTCATATGTGGGATATAAAACTGAAAGCAACAAACAAGACAAACAAAAACTCATAGACATGGACAACAGTTTAGTGATTACCAGAGGGAAAAGAAATGGGGGTTGGAAAAGCTTGTATATTGCACTGTGTGTTCACCACCCAAAGTCAAATCTCCTCCTGGTGACAGAAGGAGATTTGACTTTGGGTGGTGAACATACAGTGCAATATACATATGATTATTGAATTGTATACTTGAAACCCAATTAACTAATGTCACCCCAATAAATTTAATTTAAAAAAAAAAACCCTTTATTTAAAAACAGACTGTTGGCTAGACTTGGCTCCTGGGCCTGGTTTCTGCTTTAGAATTACCATTTATAAAATTCGGAGATGTTTTGAACATCTTTAGTATCCTTAGTAATGGAGCTTTCTTCATGGTATATGATTGTCTTCTGGGTTAGGTCAGGGATTTCTGAAGAGAGTGTGGACAGAGATCTGGGTAGATCCAAAATGATCTTAAGAGTTCTTTTATAGTCTGTTCATGGTTTGAAGGATTATGTGGACATTTCCTGGTACCTCAAGGTTGTTGGTCTGGCTTCGAATATTTGAAAATCAGGTTCTCTCTGAAGTCTATTCATAAACTGTCAGCTGTGAGTATAAATTTTACTTGTTTGTCTTAGCAATTTTAGCATTCTCTGTAAACATATTACAAAAAAAATGATAATTGGATAAACTTGTGTTCAGCATATAATAGATTTTTCAAATTGGAATATTAAATAGATTCTTTAGAGTTGGAAGCAACCCTTTAGATCTAACCCAGGAAACTGATGCTCAGGGGTCTTAAGAAACTACTGAAATCACATGGCTACTTAACAGAGCAGGGAAAGATCATTAAGATGTTAATTACCTTTGTTCCATCTTGTCTTTTGGTCATAGTTGTACAAAATTTTGATTTATATGCAGCCTTTCTAGGATCATTTTGCACTTGTGTGTGTCCTAGATTAGCTGTTTAAAAGAACAGTATTAACTATTTATGGATATGTTATCTGTAATATTTTCTGTAGTGATGGTAAAAATGTCCCCAGAATTGTTTGATTTATTCCATTAAGCTTGCAAATAGCCTTAATAGCTTTTAGCCTTCCATCTTAGTACTAATTTTTTTGACAATAATGTTGCTTTTATTTATCCCAAAGTTTCTGAATAGATCCTTTTAACATATTTTGATTAATTGACTGAAATGACTTGAATTTATGTTTCTAAATGATGGCTAAGGATTTCTTTAAAGACTGTATAGTTAATATGTCCATTCCTTAATCACATTATTTTTATATTTGTATTTTAATTTGTCAAACTGCAGATGTAACTTTAGAAAGCATTTTAATAAAACAAAAATGTTTGATTTATAGATTTTATACTTAAAATGTACATACTATTTAAATTACCATGTTTGCATTAACTTTTAATATATAGAATATAAAATAATTTTAACCATAATTAATAGAAGCAATAAAAACATCTAGATTTATAATTTTATGAACACTAAAGCCTATTTTTTTCAATTCAGAAGCTGAAGAAATTATTATTCTCACCTATGAATGAATTTAGGTATATTTCTTTTTTCAAGCTCAAAATATTCTCTGAAAGAATATGTTTACTAGTTCCAATATACTTTATTATTTCTGATATTCTTTTCTTTTCATATCTTTTTAGCCTTAGGTGAATTTATGAGCCTCATATGATAGAATAGTGAAACTAGATTTAGCTGTGCTTATCTCTTTATGCCTCTTGCTAAGGCACCTGTAGACCCAGGGTCTAGTGTGGTTTTCTTTAAAACATTCTCCTTTTTTTCTATCTCTATTGTTTTATTTATTGAGGTAGAAAATAAGGGCTAATGTTATGCTAGTAAAATTTTGCCATTTTTGTTTGAATTGAAAATTTGACTCAGCAAATATTTATGACCTGCTCTGAGTCAGTTGTGAGTTTAGTTAGTCCTAGGAAGTCACTAGGGAATAAGCCACAGTCTTTACTTAGACAATCACAGATATTCCTCACTATAAAAAAGGGAGAAGCAAACAGAGCATTGTGAAACAGAGCATTAGTTAGGGGAGGACTTCTCAGAAAAGATGACATTTAGATTGGGCCTGGAAAGAAAGATGGATGTTTGCGAGTAAGAAAAGGAGAAGGTGTTTTCTAGTAATTGTGAACATTACCTGCAAGAACATATGGTGTGAAAGTCTAGAGTTTGCTTGAGGAATTGCATATAGTCCATATGTCTAAAATATAGGCACTGAAAAATGAATGAGAAGTTAATTTTTCACATCAGTTGTTAAGAGTCATATGCCATACTAATTTGGGGCTTTATTCTTGGTTTAATGAGAGCCATTAAAAAAGGTTTTAAAGTAGTGGGTTTACTAAGGAGTTGCAAACTCAGGTAACATGTAGAGCTGCCAGATATAAGACAGCAGAAATGGTCAGACCCACAGAACTGGTTAGGCCCTGCCTAAAGCCTTTCAAATATAAGCTGTTTAAAAATGCTAGGCTGCCAAATCAGATGAAATCCAATCTGAAGTTAGACCCCTGCTAAGAGCCATCCCTGATTTTTTTTTTTAGAGAATGTCATACAATGTTTGGTATATAGTAAGTCAATGGTATTTGTCAAATAAATGGATGGATGGATTGAAGGGTAAGGTGTGTTTGTTGTGTGTAGAGATTTATTAAGAAGTTCTTAAGATAATTCAAGTAAAAGGTGATAATGCTTTAATTAAAACACAAAATAGAAAAAGAAGAATAGGTGGATATGAGAAATTCTGAAATGGTGAAATCATCAAGATTTGATTACCAGTTACATGTGAAGAGTAGGAAGAGTTAAAGTTGACTTTGAGATTTCCAACTTGGATTGAATGGGTTGGTGATGATATGAATCAAAAAACAGAGAACATGGGAGAAGGAACAACTTTGGGAGAGGATACTGATTTTTAGGGGGGTGAGATGTAGAATGATTTAATTCTTTCAAGTGCTAAAGTACTGCCATGACTATACTCTTAGGGGTATTATTTTGGGGACTTTAACTCTCTTATTTTTATTTTTTGACAAAAATTGTCCCACGATGGTATTTTAAAGGAAAATCTTTGTCTTACCTACAAGTTTTCCCTTAACCTGTATCTGTGGCTATTTTTCAGGTATAATTTTTGTTTAGAGGCCTTAATTTTTCTAATAAGGTATCAGTCCTACACTTTTGGTTGTCAAAGGATATAGTATTACTCACAGAATATAATCTCCAAATCTCAAATTTAATCAAAGATGTGCTGATGATAGTATTTATAGAAAATGGTTTAATTCCTCTAAATGTTTTGACATTTATCCTTGAGACAATCAAAAACTGGCTACTTACGTGATGATTGTTTTTACTTGTTTGACAAATTGCTTTATATCTGTCTATATCTATATATATCACATTACTCTGGTGTTTTCTCCTCGGACCTTGCATTAAAAGACTCTATAAGAAGCAAATGCATATGGTGTTGGACAGAGGGGAGAGGGGTTGGGGGCTGGAATGGGGTGAAGGATTAAAGAAGCACATATAGTTTTTATGGAATTTCTAGTAGCAAATTTCTTTTATGCTTTTAGTCATTATTCTCCCAAGGTAATCACTGTTATGGCTTTTGTCACTGAAGTTAGTTTTACCGTTTTTGAACATTACAGAAATGGAATTATATGGTATGTACTTTTAACTGACATTTTTGTCCAATATCATGTTTTTGAGATTCAGGTAATACATTTTCATTGCTATAGTATTTCATCATGTAAATATATCACACTTTATCATTAATTGTTTTTAGACAATTGTATTGCTTCAGTATTTTGTCTATTACAAATAGTGGTACAAGGATTGTATATGCATTCCTGTTAGACACATATCTAAGACTTCTGGGATATAGAGTAAGTATTGAGATTTAGTAGATGTCACAGTTTTCCTAAGAGGTTTTATCTGTTTCACTTTCCTCTGGTATTGAATTCAATGTTCTGTTTGCTGTACATTCTTGCCAACATTTGTTGATGTCATTTTTAACTAACAAAAATATTTTTAGCCATACTGGTTGTTATGATGTCTTACAGTTTTACTTTTCATTTCCTGAATACCTAATTGGAGTGCCTATTTATATTTATTGGCCAATTAGATAACATCTTTGTCATGTATCTGTGCAAGCTTTCTGCCTTTTATTTTTATTGTATTCTGTCAATCTGTTTATGCACCACACTATCTTATTGCTGTAATTTTATCATAAACCTTTACCTATTTAAGAAGGTGTCCTCCAACATTGTTCTTCAAGATATTCTTGACTCCTTAGTCCTTTGTGTTTCCACATAAACTTTAGAAGCAGTTTGTCAGATCAATTAAAAAAAAAAACTGCTGAGTTTTCATTAGAATTTTATTTGTTTTAGAAGATTGTTTTGGTGAGAAATGATATTGTAAATATATTGAAGATTTTAGTCTGTTTACATGATATATACCTTTGTGTATTTAAGTCTTTATTTTAGGTCAGTTTTGTATTATATATTTTTTATTAGATTTGTTCCCAGGTGTTTGGTGTTCTGAAATGGGATTAAAAATTAATTGTCTACAGTCTTGTACTTGATATATACAAATAATTTCATTTTGGAAAATTTACTTTCTATTATGCTTTTAATTTAAAACTTGCTGTCAATTTTTAATTCTTAAATTCTTAGTTTTATCTATAAATTCTTTTGTATTTTCTACCTATACAATTCTGTTGCTGCGGGTAATGATACTTATTTTTTTCCTAATTCTTTTCATTTTATTTTTCTTGCCTTATTATAGAATCAGCAAAACAACTTACTGCTCATACTGTTGATCTGTGAATTTATTGATTATTTATTCAGCTGGCATGTATTTATTTAGCACTTAGCTGTCTCTTTAAAAAAAGGCACATCTAACTCTCTGTTTCATTTAATAGTGAACTAAATTCAAAGCTGCAAGATACTTTAGAACAAATTGAGGTAAGAATTATATCATAAGTTAAATGGCTTTTTCTTCTCAAGGGTTTTTGATTAGCATGGATGCATATTATGTTTTGACTTGTTATTACCAGTGCTTCTAGATTGCTATACTTTGTCATTTTTCATTTGGCATATTCATGCGTTGTCAAGTTAATGTTAATCTACTTGTAAACTCAGTAATACTTTTGGAATTATGGGACCTGAAAACAATATTTGAAAATATCACCACATCCAGAAAGATACCCAAACTATTAGTCATAGGTATATTCTCATGTAAATTATAGTGCAAAAATATTTACTACACAGTAGTAACTCATACAGTAGTGATTACCAACTGCTACTGCTTTTTAGTTTAGCAAGTTAATTTATTTAGGAATTAATTATTGGCTAATGAAAACTCTCCTAAATTCCTAACTTCATAATAATATTTTATATAAAAATGTAGAAACTGGAAAAGAAAAGATATGTCATTGTGAGCATGAAGTCTTGCTTTTCTTCCTACGTTTACTCAGAGTTCATCTCTTTTCTTGTCAATCTTTGCAAAGCAGGGTAGTCATGTTAATAAATTTAATAAGAATTATTTGGTTTCATCTTATATTATTGTTTTTCTGATAAAAGTTGTGGCTGGACTTTCAAATGACCTTTTTTGAAAATAATTTTTGATTTTTAATGTAGTTATTTACTGTTTTTTAAGAATGACAATTTATTTGACAAACAAAGATAACTACTTTGAAAATCCTTTAAGTAAATAATCACCTGAATATTTTAATGAGTACATTTTTTGAAAGCTCAGTATTTATTCACTCTTAATATATAATATTTGCTGTACTTATGTAGAAAAATCATTATTTTAAAATGAAATCACTGAAATAGAAATCTATAAATATGTTGCATTTGGATGTAAAAGTACTTTTAAGGCCAGTATAGTTTTGTTGAAAGTTACTTTTCAGTGATTGCAGAAGGATTGTTTTATTTTTTTAATTGTCCTACAAATTCAGTTCATATAAAATTTTAGCAGGTGTTTAAAGAGACATAGAGTTAACTAAAAATAAAAAAATTTCTTTAGCTATTTTACTCATTGTGTCCCTTGAAATATGAGGTATGGGTTTTTAGAAATATATTAATAACTTCTCAGTAAACTTGATTATAGTTGGTGATAAATGAGGATTTACAATTTATTTATATTTTTATTTAAATTTCTTATTGACTGTTAAATTTAGTGTGATAGTAAATGTGTTTAGATGGTAATTAAAAGTGAGAAGTTAATCTTGATATTTTCTTCTCACTGCCTTGAAAATACAATTCCTTGACTGCCACTTGCCTCCTCTTTTAAATACATAGGAACAGTTGGATGTAGCTCTTTCTAAAATCTGCAAGAATTTTGACATTAACCATTACACCAAAGTTCAGCAAGCTTATCGACTTCTTGGAAAAACACAGGTTAGTAAACAAAAGGATGTTTACTTTTTTAAAATTAAGAATCTGTTGATCTTCATGACTGCTTAAGTCTGAATATTGTTAGTGTAGTGTCCTTAAAATTTCATTTAACAAAGTAAATTTTTATGCTGTGTTAATAGTAGCAACATGGTTATTCACAGACGCTCAGAGTGTATATGATGTGATTAAAATGTTATATAAGTTTGTTTTGAACTATGAAATATTTGTCGGGTTTTTCACAATTTTATGTAGGTTTTACAACAAGTATAGTATAAGATAATTCAATGAGAGAGGATGTGTAGTCTCTTCAGCTTTTGGTCCTGAGACCTTCTTAATTTGGAGTTTCATGGCTCCCTTAGAGTGGTATGTAAACCTTTGTGCTTTGCGTACATTTGTTTATAAAACAGTTAAATTGCATTCACCAGGTTTTTCAAAGGATTCTATTATCCCCAGAATACTTCAGCACTCTTATGATGCATGGTTTTATATACTTTTACTACTTAAGGGGAAGCTTCCTCGAAAAACTTGAAATGAGCCATAGTTTGTAAGTTAACTGTATCTTGTGTACGGGAGTATATATGTATCTATAGAACACCTAAACATGATAGATGTGTTTTCTTTCCTTAATTGACTTCCTGTCTCAGAAAGAAATTTAAGACTTTACCAAACAATTCAAACTCTATTTACATTTTAAAATCTGAATAAAGATTTGGTTGTTTGTGTTACTTTATTTTTGTCTCAGCTATACCTAGAAAAAAATAAAAGAAGGAAGATATTCGGTAATTTTGAGGGACATGTTGGTAGACCTTTGAAAATATGATTTTAAGTTATAATTTTCCCTATTAGAGAAATTCTTTCACTCATTAAATATGTACTGGTACCTACTTTGTGCACTGCTCCAGGCACCTGAATATAAGCCTCATGTCTTACCTTCTAGAGAGGGAGACAAACCTTAAAGAAATAAATGAATGTGATGTAAGGCAGTAACAGTGCTATAGAGAAATATGTGTCAGGGTAAGTGGACAGAATGATGAAAAGTACTGATTTATACAGGATAGTCAGGAAAGGCTTATCTGAGAAGTTGACCATTGAGACACATCCTGAACAATGTAAGGGAATGATGGCAGAAGGAGTCCAAAGATATAATTATGTATGATGTTTGAGAAAGAACAGAATGGGTACCAATCATAAATATAGAGCAAGAGAGTAGTGTTTGCAATTCAAACTTATCTTTAGTGATAGGTATGATGTGTGGTTATTTGAAGAATTATTTGCAAATAATCAATGTTACAATTATAATTCTGTGAATAATAGTGATCTTTGTGCTGTAGCTATAATCCATAAAGGTTTTTTCCTATGTTTTTCAAATCTGTCAAAATTTATTTTAATAACAAAATTATCTTTTATGTTTTCTTTCAATAGACAGCAATGGATCAGCTTCATATGCACTTCACCCAAGCCATTCATAATACCGTGTTTCAAGTTGTTCTTGGTTATGTGGAACTATGTGCAGGAAATACAGATACAAAATTCCAAAAGCTGCAGTATAAGGATCTCTGTACAGTATGTAGTAACTTAATTACTGTTCATATGTCTGAGTTTTTAAATTCACATTCCATTTTCCTTAGCACACCTATTATTTGAAGATGCTACTAATATAGAAATATGTTGCCAAATTTTTTTCTCCCTTATTATTCTTGTCCTCATAAAGAAACTGGAAGATTCAGTCATACAGATTGTAAAAGTTGATGAGATAGTACAGATTTGTGGAGCGCAGTTGCTTCTAAATGAATTCTCTACCCTCTCATAGCTTCTTTTACCCTTCTCAGGCTCTTAATTCTCTTCTATGATTGCATCTAAGATGCAGCTGAGCAATCATTTTTGCTGGTTTTTCATACACACTTTGATTCAGTCTTTTCAGGTGAATAAATGCTATTTCTGTCAATATCTGTTACCAGTTCTATTTCCTTCTTAAATATAGATCTATAGATAATATAACCCACAAGTAAGAAGTGAACTGAATTGGGCTCTGTTTTAGAATCTGTCCTATTGATGAATTGATATAGATAGAGTGTGATGAAAAGAGAATGAACAGGGAGAATAAGGGTGTCATTTGCTTTTACAAGGAAGTCTGGTCTATAGTGGAAATTTATGAATTCTATTTAATGCCTATTAACATGTAAGTGGACTTGTTTAAGAGGCAGTTGGATAAAAGAACCTAAGGTGTTCAGAGTGAGGTTATAGATTTGGTAGTCATCAGCATCTAATTGTATTTAAATCACAGTACTAGAATGGAAGATAGAGATAAGGATGTGGATAAAGAAGACTGAGAGACCTGGGCCTTGTAACGTTCAGGGATTGGGTAGAAAAGAGACCAGTAAAAGAGTCTGAGAAAGAGCAGCTAGCTGGGTAGGAGTAAAAGTAGAAGATGGTAGTGTCACAGCAGCCCTACAGAAAACTGTGGTAAGAAGAATCGATTGTAAAACTATCTCAGACGCTTCTGAGAGTCTGAATAAGGTGATATCACAGAATTGACCACTTGCTTTGACAATATGGAGGTCATTGTTAACCTTGATCTCTAATTCTAGCTGAAGATTGTTATTTCTTTCACTGGAGACTTTTCTCTAATGTCAGCTCAGAAAAGAACAGTTCTAGGAAGTAGATATCTATTTTTTACTGTACTTATGTCCAGGAATTTGTGTTAAATTAAGCTCATCTTCATTCTCCAGTGAGTTTATTTGCCACAAGTTCAGATTATGAACTGGAGAAATATCCTTGAGCTACAAGAGATATTCCAGAAGGATGTGGTTATATGTGCTAGATTAAGAATGAAGTTAATGACAGTGGATAGTTGATAATATAGCTAAAAAATATTTTTAAAATAACTTTATAAATCATGACTTTCACAGATTATTAGTTTTAAGTGTGATATCATGCATAATTATATTTTTAAATATCCAGTTTTAATTAAGTACAGCCATCATTTGATAAATTTCAGTGATTTTGAAGTGTGTTATTTTCTTATTCATATATTTTCATAGGTTGATAGTATGTGTTTTTAAATTAAATATTCAATCAATTTTATTTTTGATTCTGTCAGTATTGTCACTAATAGATGATTTAAATAGTAAAACAATTTAATTCAAGTTAGTGATTTTTCTGTTAAAGCAAAAAATAACTTTTGATAAATTAAACACATATTTTAAACAAATTAGGTTTTTGTCCTATAGTCTTGACTTCGGTTAAATCTGTGAGTGTAATGTATTTTGTTATCAATAAGCTTTTATATGCTTTTAAAAATCAGATACATATTTATGCTCATGGTTCTTGAAAAAATCATTGGTGCATTTATATAATATAAAGCTGGAAGTCGTACTTATAAATTTTTATGAAGAAAAAGTTGGGCTTAAAGTGTTTATCATGGCATTTATCATGAATTTTTTTCACTTTTTTTCTTAAAGCTTACTCTAAAATAACCATTTGAAGTAGCTGTGTATTTTTAAATTTTCAGATAATAAAGGGCTTATCTTTCTTGATTTCATCTTGAGCAAATGCTTGTTAAATTATTGCCAGGAACCTCTGGTACTTCTTCATAAAATTATCCACATATGTATAATATAGTAGATGAGGTGTGTGTATGTGTGTGTGTGTGTGTGTGTGTGTGTGTGTGTGTGTGTGTGTATTTAAATTAAGGAAATCAATAATTAAGTGGTATACTAGAGCTTAGTCTTGGGGAACAACCCACTTCCCCCTCCGCCCAGCAGCAGGTACATATATTGTTATTTGTCCAGCACAGTTGTACAGTTCTGGTTCATATTTAGGCTGCTGAAGTTTTAGTTTGAAGTGGTGAGAACAGTAGCAAATGTTATGATGGCTTCATGGAGGAATTTCTTTTGAAGAAAGGATTTAAGAGTTAGATATGGCACGTTTTTTATGTTGAAAGAACAGACTCAGAAGAGCTGAACAATGAGATGACGAATGTGATGTGTTTTAAGGTGGCTCATTGTCTTTGGAATTATCTTGATAAAAATTTAAGGAAGTCAGAGATTATTCCAGGAATCTCATAACTATTTAAGTCAGTGCTGCTATAGGCAGATAGGGATGTGGACATTTCTTTGAAACCTTATTAAGTTTTAAATTATTTTATAATATTGAGTTACATTTGATATGTTTAACTCAGATGAGATTAGGAAGAAATGATTTCACATCAGATTTTGGTTAGTTGAAGGTGGTTACCTCAGGAGAGGAAAAATGGAGGGAACCCTTAGAGGTTTAATAAATAAGCTGATAAAAGGAAATTTAAATATGTTTTCTTGGTGAGAAAATATATCAAGGATCTGGAATGTTACAGCTCAGGCAAGGGAGATAAGTCATGAAGGAGCTTTGTATTAGAATGTAAGGTTCATAATTTTTCAATATATGGCAATCGAGAATCATTTTAGCCTTTATTAGAAGTAACTGATGTATTGAGGATGTACTAGTGTGAGAATGTATGTGGCCGTGGAATGTCAGGGAAGAAGAGCCCTCAGGAAAGTGGATAGAGTGTTGACTGGCAGATTTTGCAAGTGAGAAGAAAGATCCCAGACATTTGGGCAGTGGTTTTCTCTGTACAATAGCAGTATTTTGAAGGAAGTTATTAATTATAAATAGAATTTAAAAGTAACATTAAAAAATGAAATAAATGAAATGTACACCAATCGGAGTTGAGAGAAGGATGGAGTTCCTGTAAACAGGGAACAATTGTATTTCTTTTAGATGGAAAGAGATTGGAAATGAAGGGATAATCATCTGCTTGGTCTTATTAATAGTATTATTTTAAACCACTCACAGATATCAGTGTGTTACTCAATGGGCTAGAATGAAATTGAACCAATGTTTTTTTAAATATTCATTTACAAAGAAATCTGGGGCAAAATTAGTGTTCTGTTTGGGTTAACTCTGGCTAACAGAGAGCTTCAGAGTATTTAAGCCCAGCAGCATCCTGTCTCATTATGAAATTTCTGCTATTTGTGTCCTGTCACCATTGTTCTGAGTTGAAAAGTTTAATTGGCTTTGAGCTTTTGAAATTATTTTGCAATTGAATGTACTTACTTTTCTGCCTTTACTAAATTAAGTTTTTCTAAATGATTTAATTAGAAGCACAGTTTTTCTTTTTATAATTTATCTTTCAGTATGGTTTTCCTGTTTTTCTTAAATGTTTTGGCTTACAATTTTTAGATCAGTAGTTTAGGTTCTTTTGAAAAAATGTGTACGTTATTTTGAAGCGTAAATAAATGACTAATACCTAGCAAAAATTTCAAATGAGAATTAAACTGCATTCATTTTTGGAAAGAGCCAATGTCAAAAGGCTTAGTCGTTTTTTATTTACTTAAAAAATTTAGTCTTATTTGTGATTACATTTACATTTTTATGTACCTTACATGTTTACACACCAGTTTGTGGATTTAAAGATACTAGGTAGTGATCTTCTAGAGAAACTCTTTGTAGATTATTTGAAAGTTTGTGAAGTATACATAAGTTAAAAACAATTTTTTCAGAATTATTTTTGGCAGCTTGATAGATTTCCCTGGGGGGCTTATTTCTAAATGTTAATGAGGATGTTATTGATTAATTTTATGATAACATAGCTAGTTAAGCTGGCTGAAGTTTTCTCAGCCATTTTCCCATTGTTCCCTTCCAAATGACCTTAATGAGTTTTGAGTTCTGTTTTTGAAATGAACTTGCTAATGTAATAATACTTTGGGGAACAATGTAGTCTTTCTTTTAGAAGAAACTTTCTACAATCATTTCAGTATTTGTTTTCTTAGAGTCTAGCACATTGGAGGTATTTAATAATGTTTCTTGAGTAAATTGTATTGTCTTCTTTGTCTCTAACTCCTGTGTTGTTGACACATTTCAAATTCAATTAAGGGGAAGGGAAAGAAAACCAACATGGAGCACCTTCTCTGTGCCATGAACTTTTACAGTTGCTTTACGTGCATACATCATAGAAAGACAAACCAAAGGCTCTTTTAGTGTACTGTTCTTCCAGGCTTTTAAATTTTCATTCTTATAAATATCTTCTGATGTTGAATCATATTTTAATGTCAGTTTTTTGAGAGTCAGTAAATATCTTTGATAAGATCTCTGTTGAAGATACAGTTTATTTTGATGTTTCTGTAGAAACCTAAAGACAAATTCTTCTCGAGTCAAAAACATGTTTCTGTTTCTAAATTCTCAGGGTACTTTCTGTTATGAAGAATTAATGTTTTCTCCTAGCAAATAGTGTGAGAGTATAGTTCTCTGTACTATAAATGATAAACTGCCAGAAAGTTCAGAGCTAAATTTAATCTTCATGTGTAGTAACCATCTTGTTTGGGGTTATCTATAGAATTAATTGCCTCTTTGTCCTTTTACTCTTTTCTGACTTTTTAAACTAGTCTGTTATTTATATATTTTTACATCACTCACAGTCTTATTGAGTTAGAATATAGATTATATAGTTGTTCAAATTAAGCAATCTTTAATGTTTCCTCTTAAAATACACATATTTTAAATTATACAGCTAAAACATTAAATCTAGAAAAATACAGATAAACAAAAAGGAAAAAATAAAAATACTTCTGCATGCAAAACTATTTTTTTAATGTATATGTAAGCAAATAGGCTTTAAAAGTAGGATTATGCTGTAAACACAGTTTTATAATATTTTTCCCACCTGCTATGTCATAAACAGTTTTCCATTTCTGTAAATATGCTACCAACATAACTTTTAATGGCTTGGCAATATTTCAGTGTAAGAGATCTTGTGGATTTATTAACCGATTTGTTATTTCCAACTTTTTCATTATGAACAACACTGTAGTAAGTATTCTTAAAGCTAAATCTTTACACACATCTTTTAATTATTTCTTAAAGATAAATGACAAGACCTAAAATTGCATTGCCAAAGACTTTTCATTTTTAAGGCTTTTGGTTCATATTTCCAAAATTGCCCTCCAGAAATTGTGTTTTAATTCACACTCTTTATCAGCAGTGTGAGCTTCTATCCATTTCTGTGTACATATGTAAGCTGATTATTTTGTATTTAATAGCTTGATTATCAGATACTAGAAGATAGCATATCAAGAATAATATATCATTCAGGCATAGTTAGGATGTGAAGGAAATTAAACTGGGACTTTTCATTAATTGCTGAGGTTGATTTGGATGGATAGGTGAGTAGACCTTTACTACTGGAAGCTACAAATTTGAAACAGTTGGTCAGAGCAAAACCGTTTAAGTTAGAGGAATAGTATTTACTTTTTCAGTAAATACTGTCAGGTCAGGTAAGTGCTTTATCAGGTCAGTTTTAGAATACTCTAAGAATTCAGCTGTCAGATTTATTCTTATCACATATATATTGCACCCAGCTAATTTTCTTCTATATGAATTATATATTAATTTGTAAATATTTAAGGTAATATTGAAAGTAAGTTTTGATAATTTTTAAAATTTAATACTTAATGACCAAAAGATAGGTAAGGAAAGTTTATCCATCTCTTCCTTTTTCCCTGCTAGTTACTCTCTGGACTGTGAAGAACTTTGAAGGGTCTGAAGTTATATCTTACTTAATAAACTAACAAGCTAGTCTGCTAGCTTGTAGGAGACACAAAACTCCATTTTCTTAGGAATCTGACTTGTTAACCAGTTCTCTTGTCATTACTCAGCTTTTATTAATCAAGTAATCAGTTCAGCTCAGCAAGGATAAATAAGGCTTTAAAGAGTTTAAATCTAATAAGTTAACATTAATAATGATCGGAGGTAGAATAAGAAAAGTTCAAACAACATAAAATGTCTGAAATCACCACAATTCTTTAAGGGATTTAAGGAAGACAAAAGTGTATCTATTTTTAAAAAGGAGGCTGCAGCTTTTGAGTTGTGGTTTGGATTTCAACAAGCACAATGTATGTGTCTGGGTCCAGGGGTAAAGAAATATCCCTAAACAATGGCATGATAGGAAGGCAGCATAGGGCAGGTGAAAGGAACAGCAGGTTGCCCGGCTTGCTTCAACTGTGTTTCAGTATGATGATTTGGTTGTTTCTAATGTATCCTGGGACTAACAACTGCCTATGGAGAGCATACTTTGGGCTGTAGTTACCTGGGTAACCAACCTTCCCTCTCTTGGCTGGAAGAGAAAGGATTTTCTAGTCATGTGAAACTGGCTCATGTGTGGCAAGCCTTCTCTGATGCCTGTCTAAGAACCCTTAAAACTATCAATGTAATTTAGACTGCTGGATGACTTTGTGTGGGGGTGGGGTGGCAATCAGCAGCCAGCAGAAACAAAATAATTTAATGATGAAAAGCCATTCTTGAAACTTGCCAATAAACCCTATTCTTAACTTGATGGTTTTTTTATGTTTAAGTATTTTCCCTTTTTTGGCGATAATCTCAGCACAGGAGTTTGTAACATTATATCACTTGAAACTTTGAAAGATAAATTGTTTATTCTGATTATACATGCTTTGCTTGTTTTATAGTATTAAGCTGTATATTTGATTAAGGCCATTTAAAAGCAATTAGAAAAACCTGAGAATGGTACTAAAGGAAACCCGCTCTGTCTATTTTACAATTTAGAGGATGCTGGTTACTTAGTTTTAAGTTGGCATCATTTATAACAGACATAATACATATATCTTCATGTCTATATACATATTTAGTATTAATGATAAAATGCCTGAGAGATGAGAATGACTTTTTTCACCATGATGTTTTTGTTTTTAAATCATGAATGATTCCAGTTTGGTACAAGAAAGTTTTGCTACAGCATTTGCATATGTTTATATATGGAGAGTCATAGTTTTTAAAGCTCCAGATAGAATCTAGGTTATTTGCATTATCCCTTGGGGTTTAGATACATGAAATGATATGCTGGAATCGTGACCAAGTAAGCCACAAAGTTGGGCCCCAGGCTCAAACATGTGCCATCCAGTCCACATCTCTCTGGTTTCTGTGGTTAGAAAGTACTTAAGATATTCACATTTTGTGCAGCTTGGCCCTTAGAGAAGTAATTGGAGGTTGGAGAGATCTTGTAATTGCTTGGTCCAGCCACTTATTTTGGTCCAGAGTTCAGCCTCTTCAGAGATGTTTTCCACTCCCTGGACCTAGTGCTGTTTTGAATTGCGGCGTATCTCCAGAAGCCTCCCAGATAAGCAGTAGTCCTCCCTGCAGCTCCCTGTGTTGTGAGCTCACAGTGTTAACAGCATTAATGTAAACATACTGATAACTTTTTGCTGTTTTTTGTAATCCATCTATCAGTATGTGTGTGGTTGGATGGAGTGAGATGGATGTTGGCCTCAGGAGTTTTGGATCTTTGTGAGGATGTCAAAACATGTTTCCTTTAGGTTTGTTAGGATGTGATTAGAATGCTAAGTCAAAGTGAAGCAAGAACAAAGTAATACTTTAAGGATAATCCTAAGAATTTTTATTTTGATGTTTTAGTATAAAAATCATCTTCCTGAAATTTTTGTAGGCATTTTGATAGAGATTTCTGGTGGATATAAAAGTAAATTAATAATTTAAAATAATTTTTAAAAATAAAAGACTGAATCTAGCAGCCTCCTTTTTATATTTACCAATGAACTTTGCCCTCAAGCAACTTTCAAAAGATGACTTTCATTATGTGCTTACAATTTGGAAAGCCTGCTTATATTTATCTCTGGATTTATGCTGTTCTTTGAAATAGCTTCTAGATTCTTATCAAACTTATTGTTTATAATTAAGGCTGAGATATTGCTGGTTACAATAAGTTACTTTCATCATTGTTTTGATTGTGTAGGTTGCTTGAGATGGTTAACAGTAGAAATGGAAGGTGTAAAATGTTACTCTTAGCTGATAGTAAGGAGGTGGGAAATCAGATCTGTGTATTATGTGAAAGTGTTAATCAAGATTTGACCCTGGAGCTTATTTTGATGTTTGAATAGTGAAGCATGGTCAAAATGGTGGGTTGAGCATTTTGCATTACAATATCCAGATTTGTGAATCCAAATCTTTCTCCACAAGATATTTCTTACTTTTTATAATCACCAGTTACTAGGCATGTATGTTATTTTTATAGACATAATGAATTTAAAAAAATATTTTAGATTACTTAAAATATTTCTTTTCTGCATGTTTTCTGAGATATTTCTAAAATGCTATACTTTCCCCCACTCTTTTCCCCTCACCTCAAAACCTGTGCTGAATAAATTGTTGTTACTAGCTTTCCGTCAAAGAACGGCAAGGGAAAATAGCTCTAGAACACAGAGAAATATTTGACAATTAAATTTCTATTTTCTGTATATTTTTAACTTAAAAAAAATCAATGCGTATTTTAGTTCTTTGGGGTATCTCACTATGTGAATATTTTCTGACTTGGTTAATTCAAGATTTTCATTGCTATTATTGATATGTGAAAAGAACATAGAATGGAATTACAATATTGTGTTCCCCTGCCTTGGTATTCCTGGTCTTATACCAAATAAAGCCCTTCTTAATTGGGACTTGAACTGTGTCACAATTTTAGGTATTTAGTAAACAGTGAATGGATTAAAGCAATGATGAGGTAGGCAGGAATCTCTAACACTTTTATGAAGGGTGGTTTACTGTCTAAGAGCATGTGAGTGGTAAGTTGTGGAACTGACTGGGACCCAGAGCTGCCAATTCCATGTCTATAACTCTTTCTATTATGCTCTGCCTGTGTGAAGAAGAATTGATGTCTGAGTAGAAATTGCGTGGGTAGTTAATTCAGAAACAACACTTTTCTTGGCCTACCTTTTATTTTTTGATTACTTATGTAATTATTTGCTAATTCATTGGTTTCTTTGAATCTCTCTTATAGTTATGGTTCACCCATGTCTGTGTAATAAGATTCTCTGTTTGAAATTTAGAGGTGATATTTATAAACTGATGAGAGAATGTTGCAAATAACTAATAATAAGGCATTGAAAACATGAGAGGCGTGCTATGAGAGTTGATACCAGTGGTTGCATGGTATAGTGGAAAGTGGTCTCTCGAGTCCAGTTTTTAAATGAAATGACTCTTTTAACTATTGCCAGCATAGTCTTCAAGTACAGAGATTAAGAAACCTGGGTTTAAGTCTATTGAAAACTTTTTTTTTATCTACCCACCTTCCCTTTTTTCCTTAAACTATTTATTGTATAGGTATTTCATACAATGAAGCTCTACATTTGTTTCAGGTTTAGACTATAAATGTAGGCAAGAATTATCTTGTTATCTGATACTCAAGATATCATAGTCTTATATTTGTACATGTGGACATATACTTAAAGGTAATAAAATATGGATTTGGGGGGAGACTTTTAGGCAGGTGCAGTGGTTTTGTAGTTCTGTGTAATTATTTTCACTTGAATCCATTTAGTGAGAATTTTTTGGAAAAAAAAATTTCACACATACATTTCTTTGTGTATATCTCATCCAAACCCATTAAATTTCAGCAAATCATCAAGAAGTAACATAGTAAAAAAAAACTTCCTTTTCCTGAAATAAATAGGCAGATGTAGCTAGACAGTGGTTGGGTGGAGAATAGAGGGTGTTTTAAGTTTAAATTTTCTGGTTTGTTAATCTGTGACAAGTATAATAAAAATTAATTGGTGGGCTATAATGTGATTATTTGTATAGACATAATTTTTCTTTAGGAAAAAGTAAGACTAACATCGCCTTCCATCCATGTACCATAAAGACTGTTGAGATAAAATTAGATTTTAATTGCATAATATAAATATAAATTTGTGCAAAGTTGAGTTTATGAATGTTAGAAAGTTGACTTGTAGAAGAATATCTTTATTCAGGTGATTGATCGCTGAGTTGCAGCCCAGAACTTTTTTGTGATTTTTGCTTTTCTTTGCCCTCTGCTTTTAACTTTTTCTTTACCTTGTGCATCAGTATCTGTTTCATTGCTTGTGTGTGGTATAAGAGATATGTCAGGTGTAATGATGTGGTAAAAACAAACAGGAAAAAAGTCAAGACTGGTTCATTGTAAAGGTAGTAATTATAAAAGTAGATATGAAAAGTAAACATAAATATTACCCAAAATTATGACATAAATATGCAAAAATATATTTATCTCTGAAAGCCATGTGTAAATCCGGATAGCCATTCTAATTCTGTAAATAGGTACCAATGCTTGTTTATTTTCCCCGTGTTTATTTTTGTGATGATAAGCAGATATATGCATTAAAAATTTTTCTATTACATATATATATAGAGCTTTAAAAATTTTCCCTGTCATAGATATCTCATATGAAAGGGATCTTTTAAGAAATTTTTAAATTAAAAAAATGCATGAATATGTTTATCATTTTTCATAGTTACATAGTTCTCTTTTTTGTATGAATGATAGTTTATTTGACCAATATCTTATATTTGGACATGTAGGTAGATTCCAGTATTTTGCTAGATGCAAGGGAAAATAGTCATGTAGTTTTATTAGACAAGCCAAATTCTCCATAGGGTTGTACCATTTTGCATTCCTAACAGCAATATATGAGAGTGCCTATTTTTTTTCACAGTCTTGCCTAAAGAGTATATATGGTGCCAAAGTGGACACAGACTAATTAAAGTGGTAAAAACAGATTTTAGTAGTATACAATTACAATAGAGAGAAAAGAGTCCAACAGAACTCGAGTTCCATTGTACTGAAGTGACTGGGCATTTTCAACGGTGGATGAGAAAATTGGGAAGGGAGTGAATGGGACTCAGTAGAGTTAGGGAAATGAAAAATTGTATATAAAAAAAAAGAAGGCAGGTGGT
This sequence comes from Macroglossus sobrinus, assembly GCA_004027375.1. Taxonomy (NCBI): domain Eukaryota; kingdom Metazoa; phylum Chordata; class Mammalia; order Chiroptera; family Pteropodidae; genus Macroglossus; species Macroglossus sobrinus. The sequence goes on from PVKZ01000970.1 coordinate 321,978, forward strand.
TAGTCCAGGTGAAACCCAACTGGGTTTGCTAACTAGGGTTTGTTGAAGTTAGGCTTTCACCCCTCCCTTAGAGCTGAGAGACAGGGGGCCCACTTCAGGTGTTAGCTGGTCTGAATAGTACATTCTTTTGGCAGCCTTGAGTTTTCTCAGGCAGGACGTTTAAGGTGGAGTAGAGTCATCTTTGGGATGCTGACTTGAGCTGTTAGAAACCAAATTTGTGTTTTGTTCAAATTTTTATAGACCAAAATTGAGAAGGGGCTCAGAGGAGCCTGGCTAGAATTTGGTCAAGGACAGAATCTTTGTCAGTGGTCAGTTTTAAAATTTTTACCGATCTGATGGGTGGTGAAATTTAGTATCCCATTATAGTTTTAAATTACATTTGTCCTATTGCAGTGAAGTTTAACATATTTTCATGTGTTTAAGGACCATTTTTAAGCCTCTATTTGTGAGGTGTGTTTGTGCCTTCTTCCCATTTTCTCTATGATTTTTGGTCTTCCCCAATCTTTAAGGGTTCTTTATAAATGAGGGATATTAGCTATTTATTGCGATATATATTATATCTATAGCTTGTCATTTGATTTTTGACTTTACTTATGGTATTTTTTTTTTGCCAAATTCTTATTTTTTCTTTACATAGTAAAATTTATCAGATTTTAGTTTTATTATCTCTGAATTTTGAGTTATAATTAGAAAGCTTTTTCCTCTATGAAGATGAGAGAGGAATTGACTTATGTTTTTTTTTAGGGCTAGTATAGTTTTATTTGTTATTTAGATCTTTTATTCATTTGGAGTTCATTCTTCTGTGCAGTGTGAGGAATGGGTCTAATTTTCTTTTTGTCTATCTGATTAGTTGTCCCAATACTATTTATGAAAAAGACTATCTTCAACTCAGTGATGTGAAGTGCTATCTTTATTATACACTATATTTTCATATGTGGCTGGATCTATTTCTGGACTTTTCTTAGTATCTCAATAACTCATAAGTTAGGCAGAACTGACATCTTGATGATCATGATCTTGAGATATCAAAACTGAGAAGAACGGTTATTTTTCCATTTAAGTCTACTTTACATCTTTTAGTTTTCTTGATAAAAGTTTTGGATCATTTCTTGTTAAGTTTTATTCCTAAAAAATTATATTTGCTGTTATTATAAATGGAGATTTCTTATTCATTGTATCTTCTAAATGGTTATTATTTGTGTGTGTGTGAATACTGTCGGTTTTTGCTTGTTAACTTTATAACCTGCTACCTTGCAGAATTCTTTTATTGTTTGAGTTAGTTAGCTTTATCATTGATTCTCTAGGAATTTTCAAGTATATCATTATTATGTCATTTATAGATAGATAGTTGTATTTCTTTTTTCTTATTCTTTTGCTTGTAATTATTTTCTTTAGTTTGATTGCATTGGCTAGTATCTCTAGAACATTGTTAAATAGTAGTAGAAATGGTGGGCATCCTTGTCTTGTCCCTTAATACCCCATGGATTTTTAAGGAAATACCCATCCATTTTTGTTTTCTAATGAGTTGTTATTAGGAATAGCTGTTTTCTTTAGCATCTCTTGGGATAATCATTTTATTTTTTTCCTTAGACCTGCTTTGGTATATGTGCTGCCGAAGCGAAGTACTCCTTAGACCTATTAATATGGCAAATTAGGTTAATAGATTTTGTAAGATTGAACTATCTTACCAATCTTGGTATAAACCCCACTTGAGCACTCTGACTATAAAGGTTAACAACTCCTTTATTTTACTACGTCCTAGTTGAGTTTCAGAGATTTGGCATGCTTACACAAAAGTATACTGAGTCCTATATACAAGTTAGTATTTTTATTAATTGCTGGAGGAATGTTTTAGTAAATGAGTTTAGAGGAGGAGAGGTCATTATGGAGCTAAAATACTTTCGAAAGGGTGAGGATCACCACCAGCTGTGGTATCTTGAGCATCAATCACACTATACATATATTGGCTATCTAGCTTATTTCTCCTAGCTATTTATCTTAGAGGGCATACTCCAGAGTATAGCCTTCTGTTTTTTTGTCCACATACTGAAGAAATGCTAGGAAATCTCAAATGATGGAGCAAATGCTGCATTATAACAGATTGGAAGCCTGCAAAAATCGAATGGAGACATCACTCTTCCTGCAGGAAAAAAAGGCAAATGACAACTGCTAGTTTTTACAAAGAAGAGGGGAGAAATTCCATGCATTTTCATTAGGAAGAAGATTTGAAACCACATTGTTTCATAGCCATGCCATGTAGAAATTTATTTTTAGATGTCAGATATGGAATACCTATATCCATGTTATTTAAAGAATTTAGAGACTCTCAAAAGTGTTTATTTTATTTACATAAATAAATTGTAAGTCTGACCTCTTTTTCATAAGTTGTACCCCAGGTCCAAAAATAAATATAAAGCTGTGTGTGCATGCTAAAAAGCATGTCTTTGAAAAAAATACATTTGGGGAAGTTTACACTGCTGTTTATGAGAACACTTGCCACTTCGAAATTTTTTGTAGACATTTTTATTCTCTGACTATAATTTGATAAGTAGTATATGGGCTGATATCCCTAATGAATACCAAAAGCCATGTTGAAATAAAAATAACTTGAACAAAATTTTCTTGTTGTTGAACTTTCTCTTTAGTGGAAGAATTTTTCTTAATTATTTCTAATTCTTGAATGAATTTGATTAATAACATTTTTTTTTGATTAACTTTCTTAAAGTAAATGTAATAATTTGAAAGTTGGCCCTTTTTTTTTCTTTAGCACGTTACACCAGACAGCTACATTCCATGCCTTGCTGACTTGTGCAAAGCACTGTGGGAAGTTATGCTCAGCTATTACAGGACTATGGAATGGCATGAAAAGCATGACAATGAGGATACCACTTCTTCTGGTAGGAAATTACTTCAAGTTTTAAAAAACTGAGTTATAAATATGTCATATTTCTGGTATAAGGAGAAAGAAAAGGAACAGACATTCTTTTAGAATTTCAGGACTATAGAGACCGTAGGTTAAATGTTCATCAAAGAAAGTGATTCAGCTGCTACAAAAGCTCCATTACTTTTGGGGATTAACTGCGTCAAAGGGGATTAAGTGACAAATATTACCAGTTTCCAAGAATATGTGCTGATAGCTTTAGGACTGGATTATTAAGAAAAGACTTTCAAATATATATTAATATATATTAATATAAACCATATTATATGTTTTAATATATATTAATGTAAACTATATTAATATATATTATTGAAAACTATATAGACATTGGTCTCTTCAGATTTACTGTAAAATTAATGTTACATGTTCAATATTAAATCTTTTTTGCTAATTTTCAAGTTGTACTAATAAAGCTAGATTCTAAGAATTAATAATTATACTGATTTTTCTTCCTGAAAATATAGCAAGACATAAAATTTCATAAACAATGATGTTTTAAAATATTTGTCTTTGAATGGAAATACAACTTTAAATGACTGGTATAGTCAGCTAAATAAAGAATAAATATTTGAGAAATTATATTAAGTATTATATTTAAATTACTTTCTGTAATTATATATCTTTAACAGTAACTAAAATTAAGTATTTAAAATGCTTTAAAGAGTAGTAAATGATTTTATTAACATTTTAATATGGGCAAAATAAATTATACTACACAAAGTTTTTTTGTATTACATACAATTTAATGTAGCTAGTCATTAGATATTAGACGTTACTTTAGTAATGTCTAATATCCGAAGTGCTTAATTTCTGTGTTTGGGTGGGGGAACATCCAGATATTATTGTCTGATTAAACAGGATTTTGGTATCGCAGATATGTGTTTAATCTTTCTCTTTACTCATAAAAAGCTCATAAATATATATAGCAAAAAATGAGAGGAAAATTCTATGGAAGGATTTTTATCCTTTCAGAAATATTGTTGGGAGAGGGGAATAAAAGAAGGGAGAGAAAGAGGAGAAAGCGGGGAAGAGGGTTGGGCACAGAAGCAGGGTTCTGGGCCAGACTGTTTTGAGGTATATTCTCATCCCTGTACTACCTCTGGGAGCAGTGGGCTTTGTAATCAGAGATAATCTGTCTTCAAATTAGACTGCCATTTACCAGAGGTGAGAACAGGAAAAAAGTTACTTTTATCTTCTCCAGGCCTAAATTTGCTCCTTAAAATGGTAGATTTATAAAAGCAAAACTAACAAAAAGCCCCTTAGGATGCTAACAACAACTACTTGTAGAGTTGCTGTAAAGTTTAGAGAAAACGTAAAGTGCTTACACTGGTTATTGTGTTGTTATTACAATATATGGGAGTCCAAATGAGTTTTTTTTTTTAGAAAACAAAAACATTGTGAAGCAAATTTAAAACTGTCATCTTTTTATTTTCAGAAGGGAGTAATATGATTGGTACTGAAGAAACAAATTTTGATCGTGGCTATATAAAAAAGAAATTAGAACATGGACTTACACGAATATGGCAGGTTTGGTTTTTTTAATTATTATTTTTTTAAACAAAAGTAATAGAAACCTTCACGTTAAACTTGTTTTAGAAAGTCAGTATTTAAATTTTCTGTATTTATTTGTATTTCTTGCATATTTATTCATATGTTAGTTTTTCTTTGGAGTAAGTCTATCATTGAATTTAATTTTTATAATTTAGTTGACAAATTTGATTACAAGTGGCAGTAGGAAAAAGTCTCTTAGCTTGAAAATTTCCATTTGAAATACTTATATTTTCCTTGATTACATTTTTGAATTTAGTGTCCTAGCAAATTTATGCTTTTCTAAAGAAATTGTTTTCCTATTAAGATACTCCTTATTTTTTTTTGAATTTATGTTTTAGGTTAATTTAAGGGTAAATTAAAAGGATAACTATATATGTGACATTCTTGGGATGGAATCTAATATAGAATGAAGAATTCTAAGTCTATGATTTTTGTGTCTTGAGGGAATCTTACATGTTTATTGGCTGAATGTATCTTCTTAAGCTTCTTAAGCAGTTTGGTGGCCCAATTTTTGTTGTATTAAATCTATCAATTGTTAAAATTTGTTACTTCCTAGATAAAAGTATAATTTCTTTGAAGATAACTTTTTTCTTTTTGGACTTCTTCCAAACTTAGAAAACTATAGATGCTTTGACCATGTTATGGTCTTGTAAAATGTATTTTTTATTTTTCTAATGAGTCTGACTTAGTTTGGCCACCTTTTGTAGGATTTCTTTTGAAAAAGTCGTTTACATAAAACAAATTTTCTCAAGAATTACATAGCAGCTATAATTTAGTGCTGTTCTAAATTTGATAACTTTATATTAGATATACTGTTTGAATTTTTACTTTAATATTTAAAATATATTCATGTGAGAACATATTCATGTAAAAGCTTCAATTTCTGTATTTTCCTATTTTACAACATTAAACTAATTTTTAATTTACCATTATTTGTGAGTTTGGTCTGACTTTTTCTGAATAGTGTGTATAATGGAAAGGGAAATCTCATACTGAATTTATATCCAAGGTCAGATAAAGAGTTGTTTCTAATTTAGCCTCCTAATAGAGTCTGATTGTACTTACAATTGTAGAATTGATAGGTTTTTTTTGGTAATTCAATGTACTTTAAAATATTGATCTGGCATTTTATATAGTTTCCATTCAGTCTGGCAACGTGATATCATTCTTGATACAGAAAAATCAAATATACAGATTTGTAAAGCTATTCTCATTTAACCATTTGGCCAGTTTACTAGAAATCATCGTGCTTTTGAGTATAGATTATTGTGTTGTAGGTTTCAAGCTTTAGAATATCTTCATCTCCATCACTTCTACTCTTCTACCCCCAACCCCAATTCTTAACCAGTTCTAGGACAGGAATTTGCATACTTTAGGAACTCATTGAGTATTTGTTAAATTGAAATTAAAAGGCAATTGAAAAAAAAACAAAAGTTCTGAACAATAAATTTTTTTTTTGATAAAACATTTAGCAGTCAAGACCTGACCTGAATTGAATTTATTTGGCAGCAGAACCTGACCAGTATTGTCATTAGGCTTTCTATAGTATTTATTTATCCTATTAGAGTTGAACATTCATATGTTACAAGGATAATAATGTGTTTTATTTTGAGCTGCTACTTCTGACCCCACTGGGGGTGTTATATAGTATATACTATACATACCATAATACATTTCTAACATTTGAAATCCTAAATTGCAAAGAACAAGTGAGCATGTGACAATTTGTGGACAATTTCCCATGCATTAGAATATTTTAAGAGAAAAGGCTGCATCAGTGATTCTATGTGGCAGACACTGGATTTGAGAACATGGTGGTGAACCCACCCACGGTCCTTGACCTCATGGAATTTACACATCTAACCATATCAAAGTTTTGGTCTTCAAGATTTTCTTTTTCCTCTTTAAATATTTGGTATATGAGAAATGACATTTCAAATACTTTTAATTTATTTTTACTTTAGATAATCAGGGTTACAGTATTTCTACTTTTTGTGAATTTGAGATTTTCTTTATATCCTGGTATGCCTCTCACTTTTAAAATTCTTTTTTGGGCATTTGAAAAATAACCCTGTATTTTTTTTTTTTTTTAGAAATTAGGTTCTATATGTCAAAGAAATCTCATTATTAATTGTATTATTCTAATCTATATCCTTATGTGTTTTTTGTTTTCTTGGTCTGTGCAGTTCTGGGGGAGCAGTTTTAATCTTCCAGAATGATTGTAGTTTTGTTAGGTTTTTCTTTTATTTTTAGTATTTTTTTGTTTTTTATACTTGGATGATTGATGCTGCAGTGCTAATAACTTTACTACTTTACTTACCTTCTTTGTACATAATTCTCTTCATTAATTAAAAAAGCTCTTTGGTCTTGAGGTATTTTTCTATGAATTCTAGTTTTTTTTATTATTATTATTACCATTGCTGTGTTTATTTTATTCACATTTTCCTGGTAAATCTTTGACCATCCCTTTATATAAATTTTTTTTTTCAAGAGAGACTTTACCTTCTAATGGAATGCTTATATTTTTAATTCATACTCATTATTAGAGAAATTGAGCATTTAAAACTGTACTGGTTATTGACTTGTGAATTATTTGCTCATAGGTTCTAAATAATGTTTGTGATAATAAGTAATCCTTTGTATATCTTTTGTCTGTTTTCACTTATTGTATTTTCAATATGCAGGTTGTTAATATTATGAGGTCAAACTAGTGACCTTTGTTCTTTGAGACTTACATTACCTTTGTTCTTAAAATGTTCTTTTCTATGTAGAGCTCAAGTATTCATCTGAGAATTATAAACATTTATCTAAACTTTGTATTAATTGCTATATCCCTAAATAGCTAGAATACTGCCTAGAAAACTTAATAGGCATTAACATAATATTTTGCTTTATTAAATTAATTTTTAATATTATGAAAACACATAAAAACATATTTAATCTTTTGATATATGATGTAAAGAGAGGACTCTCTCTGACCTGCCCCAAACCTACTCAGTTTTTCCTTTACTACTTGCTGGTTAATCTTTTTCTTTCCTCTTTATGTGTGATGCTCCTTTGTAGCAAGGTACAGTGAAGAGGTGACTTTGAAGGCAGGTAGATCTGGATTCAAGTCTTAGCTTTCTCATTCACTTAAGTTTCTCTTCCCTATAGGGGAATAATTATGCTTTCTCAACAAGGCTGTTTTAGGATTAACAATTTTATGTAAAGTTCTTTTCAAAATGCTTGAAACAAAGTTAGGAGCCAGAAACTGTTTTTACTGCTCTAGTATATATATTAACAATTTCTGAGTTATTTGTCCTGTTACACTGATTTTTCTATATTTTACTGGCATTTTTTTAAAAAAGTTTTTAATATATTTAATACAGGTAGGACAAGTCCTCCAATGTTACATTTAACTTTTACTCCATCTTTTTAAAGGCTTATTTTTTAAAAAGCAGTTGTTGTCTGTTTATTATTTCTGGTGAATTTTAGAATAGTTATTTGGAAGAAAAGTTTTGGTTGTGATTTTGGTTAGAATTTTATTGAACTGCTACATTAATTTGGAAAAATTGACATATTTACACTAGTTATCCTGTTCCTTGACTCAAGTTATTGAAATTGCTTTTGTATCCCATTAGAGCTGTTAGTTTCTTTATAGGTCTGGTATTTCTTATTAAAGTTATTTCTAAATATATTTTTAGTATTTATTTTAAATGAAATCTCTCCATTTTAATGTGCTTGAAAGGTATGCATGAAAACTATCAATATTATTGTATATAATCACATAGTTATCTAATTAATTCTGTTTTTGAGTTGATTATTTTGGGATTGCTAGGCTACTAACCCATGCATAAATAATGATGATTTTTTATCTTCATATCCCTGTGTGAGGATATAATTCCTACTGCTCATGTGTGGATGTATGTGTTAATAGTGATGATCATGACCCTTACTATGCTATATCTGATGTATGATATCACTCTAAAGATATTGGCTGTTGGTCTGAATAGATATTGTTTACCAAGTTAAGAATGTATTCCTGTCTTATTTGAATGTGTGACTATAGAATAAATGGTTCTAAGAACTTGCTGACAATATTTAGGGTTTACTTGAAATTTTTGTTTGTTTTACAGGATGTTCAGCTAAAAGTAAAAACCTACTTGCTTGGAACTGATTTGTCTATATTCAAATATGATGATTTCATCTTTGTTTTGGATATAATCAGCAGGTAGTGTATGAGATCTTGTCCTTTTCTTTAATTTGATTCATTGAACCATGATAATCAAAGAAATCATGAATCAGTAAGTTATCTGTTATAACCTCTATGGAAATGAAGATAATTGAACATTTGTAATTTAATTTCTGCTGAGTTTGTGTGTGTTTGCCCTTTGGATGTTTATAGACCATAATGGATTTGTGATTTTTAGAACTTTTTTCAAACCTCCAAATTTTATGATTTGTTATCTTTGAAAAAGAGGTTCTGGGCTTCTTTTTTTTATAATAAAGATATTGCTGAAATTTATGTACATCTTTTTATCCAACTAGGTTGATGCAAGTTGGAGAAGAATTTTGTGGTAGCAAGTCTGAAGTTTTGCAAGAGTCTATTAGAAAACAAAGTGTCAATTATTTTAAAAACTACCATAGGTAAGAACTCTAATAAAATATGAACATACTTATTTAGATGTTGAAAATAGTTTTGTCTAATGCTTACCCTTACAGCATTAATTGGTTTAAAACAATTACTTTTGAATTTGAAAGAGTATGTTTTTTTAGCTCTTTTTAGGATTGTTCAGGATTTTTCACCAAAAATCTTAAAGATATTTTACTTTAATTATAATTTCCTTTTCTGTTAAAAGTTAAGCTCTGCTAAACTTTTGGACTGTACATATTGCTGTACAAAAGGAAATGGGGCCTTTTAATTACATATGGGACAAGATAAGTAACAAGGAGTCAGAAGCCTCACTTTGTCATCATGAAGGCATGCTGGATGTCTATTTCCCAAAGATTGTTTTATATCCAGCAAGACAGCTGGGAGACCTTTTGATGTTCCTTGTGACTGCAACATATGTACAATGCAAAAACTAATTTATTTAATGTTTTCCATTCTGCATTCTACTTTATTTATTGTCAAAAGGTGTCTGTATCTGTGGCAACTAGGTATGGGCATTTCTAGACTGTAATCAGAACTTTTCATGAAAGTTCACCTTGATGAAATTAGAGAATATAGAAATGAATTATTAAATGTTTTCCAAAACTCAGCATTTTAATGGACTTCTCTTGGAAGCATCTGTGGAATTTGTTTCCCATCTGAGAGGCTGTCCATGTTGTTAGAAGGAGAGCTGGACTGGGAGATTGTAGATTTGGGTTCTTACCCCGGTTTTGCTGCTTGCCAGCTCACTGACATTGGACAAACCATTTGACCCCTCTGAGCTATGGTTCCATCAACTGTAATATGAGGTGGCTGGACTAAAAGATCTCCATAAACGTTGCTTGTAAATCTTGCCCCTTTTTCTTGCTTCATTGTGTATTGTAAAAATTGAAATAGGTTAAAAAGTAAATGTTTAATTTTTTTAGTATTCTTCTCTTTCTCCATTGTTTCTCCAACCATTAGTGTGTTTGAAGTACATCTGTTTATTTATAAAGCAAGATAAACTTGACACGTAGTTTTGAAATGATGCCAATGTGCATATATTGAATCGATGAAAGTTATTACATTAGCCAGATTCAACTACATTGCCTAAACTCCAATTTAATATCTCCATCAAATCAAACATAAATACTGAAAAACAGTATGAAATATGGTGAAATATAGGTCAAGTGTTTTAATTTTATTAATAAAGTGTTTAAATATGCTGAGAGTTTATTTCATGATCTTTCACCACCAAATAGTGTTCTTGAGAATGAAAGAATTTTTGAACCAAATTATTCTGACTTGGAGTATGTGTAGGGTATTGGCTTGAAGATGTAGGCATAATAAAAAGGTGAAAATAGAAGCATTTTACTTTTTGGTGGAACATCTATTTGTAAGGCAGATTCATGTAGTTCGTGGTTACATTAAAGTTTGCATGCCACCATCTTTTTCTTGCACAAAATTTTATGTGCATACGAGGGAACACATTTGAGCATGTCAGTTTTCATAATCTGAGTTCTTATCTTTCAAAAATATAAGCTTTGTTCCCCCAAATTCCTTTATGTTCAGGTTAAATTTCATGTATACCCAAAGCTGTCATTCTTCTGGCAAATTCCCCAAAACACAGATAATCTAATTTAAACAGTAATGACATAGAAATTGTATAGCAATGTATAATTGCCAAAATGTTCTATTTAACGAGTACATTTTATTTTAGAATTACTTTGATAATCCAAGCTTATAAAATATTTTCAGAAATCCTAAATGTGCATCAACTGGTATTAGAGGAGGGGAGAGGCCACCTATCCTTTTAGGGAGAAAAACTTCTCTTGCCTAAGTAAAAAAGGTTTTTTCTTTAAGTATCTTTAAAATGTGTGTCTCTAGGATCAGGTTTTTTTATCCATATACTTATCTTTGTTTTCTGTCTGGATTAAGTGGTTTAGTCATCTTTTCTTTTTTGAATGTTGGGCCTTAAATCTTCTATAACTGACCTACTTATTTCTCCCTGTATATTCTCTTACCCTTTTAGTGTTTTTGTCATAATATTTTCTGTATTATTTTATATACTTTTATGTGTACAGTTAACTAAATTCTTTAGTCTCTGACTTGTTATCTTTTATCAATGAAATAATTTTATATTATTGTGTAATAGACTACTAAGAATTTAGCAGCTTAAGACATTACTCATTTATTAACTCACAGTTCTGTAGGTTAGATTTGTGGATCATAGCTTGTCTAAGTTTTCAGCTTATGGTATCACAGGGCCGAAATCAAGGCATCAGCTGAACTGGGCTCTTAGAAGACTTGGAGGAAGAATCCATGTCTAAGTACATTGAGGATGTTGGCAGAATTCAGTTTCTTGCGGTTTTAGGACTGAGGTCCCTATTTTCTCGCTGGCTGTCAGCTTCTAGAATCTGTTGTCTCGTCCTTGCACCTGACCCTGTCCATTTTAAAAGCCAGCAGTGGCATGTTGAATTTTTCTTATGCTTTGATTCTCTCTGATTTCCTCTTCTGCCATTAGGAGAAGGAAAAAACTCTGCTTTAAAAGGGCTCATTCAGTTAGAGTAGATCCACTTGGGTAATCCTCATTTTTATTAACTCAGAGCCATCTGATTATTAATCACAATTAATCTGCAGAATTCCTTTTTGCCACATATTTGCCACATATGGTATAATAATCATAGGTGTAATCTTCATCATAGTCAGTCCTTGGGATTAGGGTGGACATATTGGAGTGGGTCATTTTATAATTCTGCTTACTTCAGTCATTTTTTAAATAATAGCTTTATTGAAATATGTCACATGCCAAAAATACTAAAAATTCATCCCTTTAAAGTATATAATTTCACAACAACAATCCCCAACATCCAATTTCTGAATATTTTATCATTCCAAAAGAAACCCTATACCAATTAATAGTCATTCTTCCCCTCTTGCAACCCCTGACAATCACCAGTCTGGTTTTTGTCTTTATGTATTTGCTTATTCTGGACATTTAACATAAATAGAAAGGTATACTATGTGGCCTTTTGCATTTTTGCTTTCACTTAGTATAATGTTTTTATGGTTCATCCATGTTGTAGCATGTAACAGAACTTCGTTCCTTTTTATGGCTGAATAATATTCCATTGCATAGATAGGTATATCAGATTTTTTAAATCCATTCCACAGTTAATGGACATTTAGTTTTTTTTTTCACTTTTGGAGTATTATGAATAATGCTGCTGCAAACATTCTTGTAAAAGTTTTTGCATAGATGTATGTTTTCAGTTCTTTCACTATGTACCTAGGAGTGTATGGTAGACTGAAAAGTGATTTTCCTCCCCACCCCCTCCCCCCACAAAAATCAAGTCTCAATATCTGGAAACTAAATGTTAATTTGGAAAAAATATCTTTATAGATGTAAATAGATTAATGACTTTGTCATCTCGCATCATCTGAATAGGCCCTAAATGTCATCACAGTTAGGGAGATGAGGGGTGGGGATTTGAAACAGACATGGAGAAAATGACACACCAATTCAAGGAATGGTGACAAACACCATAAGCTAGAAGAAGCAACAGATCTCCACTAGAGCTCTGGAGAGAGTATAGCCATTCTGACCCCTTGATTTTAACCTGATGATTTCAGACTTCTGGCCTCCAGAACTGTGAAAGAATAAATTTCTGTTGTTTTAAGTCACCCGGTTCATGGTAATTTGTTACAGTAGCCATAGGAAACCAATACAGAGTGGACTTATTGGGTCATATGGTAGATAACTCTGTTTAACATTTTGGGGAACTGCCAATCTCTCTGATAATAGCTATCTTTGTATACGTGAAGTGGTATCTCATTATGGTTTGGATTTACATTTCCCAATGAGATATAATGTCCAGCATCTTTTAATATACTTATTGGTCATTTATATATCTTCTCTACAAAAATGCCTGTTTAAAGCCTTTGCACATATTTTAATTAGGTTGTCTTTTTATTGTTGAATTTTAAGAGTTGTAAACTTTTATAGTTTTAGACCTTACATTAGGTCTGTGATCCATTTTAATTAATTTTTGTATATGGTATGATGTATTGACCTCTTTTGGGAAGTTTTCAATCATTACCTATTTAAATATTTCTTCTGCTCACTCTGTCCCCTCCAAATAATTGCATACACAGATGTTTTGACTGTGTCTCACATATATCTCTTATCATATTTTCTATGTCTTCCATTTTTCTTCAATTTGTACTTCATTTTGGATATTTTCTATTGATCAGTCTTTGAGTTCACTAATTCTGTCTTTTGCTGTTTTACTTATTCAATCAATTTTTAATTTGAGGTATTATATTTTTTAGTTATAGAGTATTTGATATTTTTTGTTATTGCAATTATTTCAAATTCTTCTATTTTTGTGCATCTTTTTTTCTATTTTATTTAATAATTATTATAGTCACTTTAAAGACCTTGTCTGTTAATTCTAATTAATATTTGGAGCAATTTTCTGCTTTTCACAGATTTATCAATTTATTGTCTCTTTATTTTTAAAACCTGTGGATTTAAAAAAAAATCTAGAGTTCATTTTAGCATAAGGCTTCTTGTAGGAAGGGGAAGAGTAGGGCAGGCAACTGGACGTTTGATGGACATTTGCATTTTTGCTTTTGGCTGTTATTTTTGGCTACTGTTTAGCTTTTTTGGCCTTTTATTTTTTGGGTTAACTGAAAGAGAGAATTCGTTTTTTTGTAATTGCCTATATAATGTACTGATTATTCAGGATAGACATTAGAGTAATAACATTAAAGAAGAGATCAGTATGACATAAGTGATTAGAGCAGTGTTGGATATATAAGTGCCATACTTGTGATTTAATTAATAAATTTTGTATGGAAGTAGGCACTGAACTAAATATATTTGGAAAGTAATCATCTTGATATTTTGACCTAGTATGTATGATTAAGACCTGTGCTATTTAAGGAAAAGTGTTTATTAGTATTTATGATCTCATAAGCCTTGTAAATTATTTCTGTTTTGGGGGCATTGATAATATGATTAGCTGAGGATATTTTAAGTACATCAGTTGGTGAGTAACTTGTAGTTTAGTCCCTTAATAAAAAAGTCATTTTCTATGCATTCATTATTTTTCCAATATAGTAAAAAATATTCTGAGTTTAGTAAATACTTGAGAAAATTTTTTCTTTTAAGGATAAGGTATTAACAAGTGAAAATAAATATTTGTGTTTATTGTATTGGTCTGAATGAGTTTTCAAAGTCGATTATGATCATTGATCATGATAATTATAATTGTATTTTATTTTCTTAATTCTTGTATACAGTTTACTTTTCTTTTTGGAATGTTCATTTTATTTATTTTTTAAGAACACGGCTTGATGAACTGAGAATGTTTCTAGAGAATGAAACCTGGGAACTTTGTCCTGTGAAGTCAAATTTCAGCATCTTGCAACTTCATGTAAGTTTTTTAAGAGCAAATAAATCTTTTACTTAGTCATCTTTAAAAAAATTTAAGCACATTTGTAAAATAAATTAAGGAATAGTGCCTTTCCTTCCTTCCTTAAAAGTGAGTAATAGCAAGTCTCTTTTACAAGAGTGATCCTTTCTTGGATGTCAAAATCTGTTTCAAGTTCAGTTTATACACTTAAGGAAAACTCTTTTGCTTAAGAAGAGTCACAATTAAAATAATTTTTTTTTACGATTTTAGAAGGGGATCTACTGCTTTATTTAAATTTTGTTGAAATTTAATCAGTTATATTTTGATGGTCTTTAATGAAGATATTTATATTTGTAAAATATTTGTCATTTCTTAAAGGGACTGAGAGGTTCTTAATTTATGCTGCAACTCAAAAACTTGCCTGTAATGAGAAAATGCCTTAGAGATAAAAGGAGCACTTATAAAAAATACTCTTAATTAATTTTTATTAATTAGCTTATTTCTTTAATCCTTAAAGAATTTGTAATCTGTGAAAAATATCTTTAATTGATTTTATTTTTCCCTTTGTAGAAACACACTGTAGATAAATATTCCTTGTGTGATAGATTGTGTCCTACCAACACCAAATGTCAAAATAAGATATATAAACTTAGATTTCTGTTCAGATTAAAATGTCCAGTGTCTTTAATTTTTGCCTTTGAAAGGAATGACTTTCTAGAGGCAATTTTCTTGTTCTGGATAAATGTAAGGAATACATGATTAAAAGTTTTATTTTTTATTTCTTTTATAGGGATAGTCTATATGCTCATGTTGTATAATTTCTTATTTCTTATTCAGTTGATTAAATTGTATTGCTTTTCTAATGTAGAAATACTAAATACACTGAAACATGTTGATTAATAAATGTTTTAAAGGCAGCAAAATTAAAATGAATGTGAATATTATTTTAGAATTCTAAGATAATTCCTTAACATTATTTAGAATTCTAACATTGATTTTAGAATCTCTATTTAAATTTATTTGAAATTGTATTTAACCTTAAAATTGTGTGTATGTGTGTGTGCACGTGTGCACTATGTAATTATAAGACAGATTTTTTTTTTACAAGGTATACTGAAACATTTCTATTTAAGTAAGCATTATCTCCTTTAAAGTAATAACCTTGAAGTTTCAATTATGCAAGACGAATAAGTTTTAGAGATGTACTATATGAGATTTTACCTATAGTTAACAATACTCTTTGTACACTTAAAATTTTTTTGAGGATAGATCTTATATTAACTGTTCTAACAACAACAAAAAAAAATAGTAGTTATCTTGAAAATTCTTCACAACTGAGATAGTGATCACTTGACACACATATTCCTGTAGATTTGGTTTTTTAAAAATATTATCTTGTTAATTTATATTCCCCCTTGTTTAGAATTATATAAATAATGGCATTTTAAGCAGTATGATGTATCTGCTTTAATGTATAGTTGCAATTTAAAAAGAAAATAAATATATCATTTGAAACTTAACAAGCCAATGTAATTTTTAAGATTATTATTGAATGTGAAAATTTTAATTTGGGATTAACATTAAAAAGATTAAAAGGTATAAGAAAAATGTATAACAAATTTTTATAAAATTTTTTGATTATCTGTGTGATCTTGAACTTGACGCTGAATCCCTCTGGTCTCCCTCTGTTTCCTCTGGGAAATGCATGCTTTGGACAAGGTGCTGCAACTCTTTTGCTTTAGCATTTGTGATTCTCTTATTCTCTATTAACCCTCTCATTTTACAGAGAAACCAGGTGACATTCCCAACATTATATAGGAGGTTAATGGCATATAATGGATTAATGGCAAGCTAGGGTTACAAGATGTATCATTTGACTTCAGTGTGTGTTTTGTGTTATCTGCTTCTTGGTATATGAAGAAAAATAAATGAAAATTTTTAACCAGCAATATAAAGAAAGATATATCCTTTATGCTTAGTCTTTGATGTGTTCATATAGAATATCTTAAACAGTACAAACATATAAATACACAAGGTGTTTGATCTAACAACAATTAGTTTTTATAAATGACTGTTGATTAAAGCAATATTCTAGTATTTTGCTATGTTAACATTTTTACAATTATTATTCACATTTATTTTCTAAAATTTTCTATGCAGTTTCATAAAGTAAACCTAAAGTAGCTTGATGCAGATAACACTGTTGTGAAATCAGTAACTGAGTTTTTCCAAGTTTGTGCTTTCAGACAGCTTGTAAGATTTAAAAGTGAATAATCTGAGGAATCAGGATTAATATATTTTTTTACTAGCTCTACATTTACATATGGAATGTTTACGTATTTGAATTTTATTATTGTTGCTAAACGGTATCTGGCTCCTTTTTAATGTCTAGGAATTTAAATTCATGGAACAGTCTCGTTCCCCATCAGTTTCACCTAGTAAGCAGCCAGCTTCCACTTCCTCAAAAACAGTGACCTTGTTTGAGCAGTATTGTAGTGGTGGGAATCCATTTGAAATTCAGGCCAACCATAAAGATGAAGAAACAGAGGATGTCCTGGCTTCTAATGGGGTATGTGGTGTTTTAAAACATATTTGGAATGTAAGTGAGATTTCCTTATTGAAGTTTTCTAGCCAGGGAGCAAGATAATTGGCTAGACTTATTTATCCTTTCACCACTCATCTTCCTAACCTATATGCCTATGTAACTATGTACCTGTGATACTACTTGTACAGGTAATGGTTTTACAACATGCTTTGTTGGCATTGTCCTTTTAGAAGGTAAATTTTGTCCCTATGTTTACTTTATGTTCTTACTAGGTTACTTTATGTTCTTACTAGATTATTAATTGGATAGGACATTAGTCTCTTTACTGCATATTTATATGATTTGTTGGATAGATTGATGGATGAGGGAATAAATCATCTGTACTTTTTTCCTGACTCCACTCTTGGCCAACTAAGAGTGTTATTTTGTTCTGTCTCCCTTTACTGAGAGAGGATAATGTTTGCTTAGTTACCTGGCAAGGGTGTTTTTGGATTTAATCAAATGTACACTCTTTTCTCCTGAGTCCTAGCAGGACATGTGCTTGTTTTTATTTTTATTTTTTTTATATTGAGATTTGATTTTTGGGGGACATTCACAGGCTTTTGTAGGTATGTTTATATTTATCTTTTTTCTCTGGAGCTGGTTAAGGTAGGATGATGAAGAGGCAAATGGAAGTATAATATGATTCTTGGTGGCAAAATTAAAGCTAAGTTATTAAGGACTTTTTTTCTATAAGCTACTTCTTATAAGACTCCAAGAAAGACAGTTCATACCCATTGTTAAATAGACTGTGTTCTCTTCAGTATGAATCTGATGAACAAGAAAAAAGTGCCTATCAGGAGTATGACAGTGACAGTGATGTTCCTGAGGAACTGAAACGAGATTATGTGGATGAACAGACAGGTGATGCTCCTGTGAAAAGGTAAAATTGCTCGTAGATTGCATGGTATTTTGCATTTTATGTTGTACACACTTAACATAGAATCTCTTTTAAACGTTAAGAAAGAGCAAAATCTAAAATTAAAATTTTCTAATTGTTAAAACATGCGACTGAAATTAGTATGTCTTAAAAAATGATTCCTGAAAGGCTCAAAATATATATATTTTTTAAATTTGATATTGGACATACTCAAAGAGCTCTTAATTTAGAGATCAGTGGTTATTGCAGAAAACAAACTTTTGATTTATAAAATCAATGCTGCCTTTGTGGGCAGTTTATGTTTCACATAGATCAGAAAACCTCAGAGAGGAAAGTAAGTAGTCATTCATTTTGTATGTGGAGTTTCTGCCTCAATCTAGTAAATACAGAAAGTCTCCACTTATCTTCCCAGTGTCATTTATGTTCACTACTTGAACTTCTCTTCTGGCTCCCTTTTTGAGTTTTGTTTTATGATAAACTCTCCCCTTTGAAAACATATGTAATTATATAAGAATTTTTGTTACCTTCTCCCACTTATATGGGCCTGATTCTGATATGTGAGTGAATTAATTTTGACTGTCAGACGTTGAATGACCACAAATATACCTTATTTTTAATGACAGGTTTAACTGTATTCTATCTTTTACCTTCAAAGTACCTAGTTAATACTCAATTGGTTTGAAAGCCTGATTGATATAATCTCTCTCCTGAAAAGTGAGCAACTGACATAGTTGTGGTTATTTTAATTGGTAATATATATATTTCTGTTGGTTTTCGCATATGTATGATATTTAAGCATCTACATCTATGATCTGTTTGAACTCCAGACTTGACTGTCATATTTTAAACTTATTTCTGATTCTAAGGAGGGTATTTTTTAATATTTATAAGTCTGAAGTAAGGATTTTTAGTACATTTGATATATAATTTCCCTAGAACATTTGTTTTTTTAAAGTTATGTAGCTTCTATTAATGTTTGATAATATCTTAGTATCAAAGAAATACATTAAAGTACTTTATTTTTTTGCTTACTAATTTCTCTTTCCCTCTGGGCTGTAAGCTCTGTGAGGGCAGGAGAATAATCTCTGTATCCCCACCTGATACATGGTAAGATTTTCAGTAACTAATCAGTGAATGAAGGATAGATCGTAAGCTGAATTACTCAACTGATGTACTAATTGACAACCCTAATTGCAGTTCTGTTGTTTTTCTATATTAAGCATTTCTCGAGAAACCCTAAAGAGCAGGAAGAAATCAGATTACAGTCTAAATAAAGTGAACGCACCCATCTTAACAAATACAACATTAAATGTTATAAGACTTGTTGGTAAGTAGCTACATCTTTAAAAAAATTATTCTAGCAGTTAAGTTAGTCTACTTTTGTTACAAAATTATTATTACTTGGGGTTTTTATTATATACTCCAGTGCCCACCACAGTAAAGGATTTAACTGTTGTATGTCAATGCTTTCTCATCTTAATTCTTCCCACTAGTGTAATACTTATATAAAGTCTGTTTTTCTTTTTCAGTTAACTACTTAATAAGTATTTGCATCTTCTACTTTTTCTAAAATTTCTTAATTAATTGAAATGTAATGAAAAATGCTCTGTGAGCTTGAGGTATGTATAGGATGATGATGGTACCAGTTTTACATTTACACAGTATTTTTTACTTAATTTTTTCATTGATCTTCACAATCTTCCAGTAAGGTAGGCAGAATGAATAGTGATTCTCTGATGTTTTCAGATTCAAGAATTCTACAAGCTAAATATTCACACCATAGGAAATGTTCTTATTACAGATTAAGTCCTCTATTGATGATTTTGTAGAAGGCAACAACATGAAGAAATGCCATTTAAAATATTTAGGTTTGAAGATGAAGTATGTTTTTTAATGTCTGTTTCACCATTTATATGCTACCTCAGCCTTTATATCTCACAAATGGGTCTGCATATTTGACGAATAAGTTATAGAGATGTCTTCTGACAGTAAATCGTTGATACCAGTCAGGTTTTCTATAAAAATCACTGTGTTCTATTTATGGCGATGGTCATTTCCTATTGCCTAGCTCTGATAAAATGGTCTGTGTTCTTGAAGATAATTTCTCACTTCCATTGATGAACAGATTAAAGTTGACAACATATTTTTTAGAAGTCCCACTTTCTTTAGGGAAAACAGTTGAAAAGTAATAATGAATTGAGATGAGAGGAAAAGGTATATTTTCGTAACACACAGAAATGACAGATTCTAAAATGCCATTCTTGGCTGATTATTGCCAGGGAAATTAGCTTTTCTTCTTTATCAAAGAGAGCTAACTGAACATAGAGTCATGACTTACTCTAGAATTTATAGAATCAGATTGGGAAGGGTTCTGAGAGATCACTTGGTATAAATTCCCATAAAATAATAATTTCTTTCTATAGTGCTCCTAGTATGTGGTGGCCATCTAACCTTTGTTTTATGTCTCACAATCACTGGAAGCATATTATTTTGCAAGACTCCTTGTTCTACTATCAGACTGATTTAATTATTAGAAATCTCTTTCTGATAGTAAATCAAAATCTGTCTCTTTCTGTAATTCTGTTGTCTTAGCTCTGCTCTTAAAAGCAAAAAGTAAATCTATATTTTTTTCCCTGTATTTTTACATGTGGTCACTTTTCAGATGTGTGGTGGTAGTTATACTGTTTTTCCTTTCCTTATAGCCTCCTCCCCCATCCGTCTTCAGGGTCAGTGTGCTCAATTCCTTTATATGGTTCTCACTGATAGATATTCTAAAATTTTTGTCATTATTCCGGACTCACTATAGTTTTGGTGTCTGAAGATGCTGCTCGGAATGTATTTTAATGAAATCAGCTTATGCTTGATTATATTGAAGTAACAAACCACCCTAACATATCAGTGGCATTCAACCACGAAGGCTTATTGTGGTACATATTGGCTCCTGATCAACTTTGTTCTGCTCCATGTGTGTCTTCACTCGGAGATGCAGGCTCAAAGAATAGCACCAGTCTGAACATGGAGAGAAGAGCAAGAATTGAACCATGTTATAACTTAAAGCTTCTGCTCTGATGTGGCACCGACTTCCTCTGACATGTCACTGGCTGCAGCAAGTCAGGCTTGACCCTGGGAGAGAGAAGTATACTTCTGTTCCAGGAAGGCTGGATGGCGCTACAAGCTTAGGGCAATGGACAAAAATGCATAATCCTCTTACAGGGAATGAGGGAGGAGGAGCAAAAAGTTGGGGAATATAATATAATCAGCCACATTTAAGTGGTTGTTTATATTTTTTAATTTACCTAATTCAAAAAGAAATAGAGGTCATTATGCTGCTTTTTACTCTAAAAGATGTATATTTAGTAGCATCAAATCAAATATAAAACTAAAACAAAATTGAGAGGGCAAATCATGTTTCAGTTAAATGCAAACAACAAATGCGAATCTTCACTTGGTAGGCATAAGGAAGTGAAGAAACAATGCATTCTGCTATTTTCATGATCTAAGAAAGGATAGAATAATGATAAAATATGCCGCTGGGGCTAAATTTAAAAGACAGTAACAGCAAACTCTTATATAAATATTAACATAATTTACATTATTTTCTAACAGTGGATTTATAGAAACTGACAAAAACTGCATTCTTCTGGTCTTCGGGATATGAGCCCTGTGAAGCAGAGCAGTCTTGGATGAAACCATACTCACTGAAGAGAATCTGACCATTGTAATTTCAGCTGCCTCTGCCACCAGATCTGTTATAATGCTGCATTATTCCCCCAGTAGACACTTACGTTTACCACTTCCTCTCTCTCTGGGATGTCTTTATCTTCAGTTTGTACATAGTCATAAAATGGAACTTTAAAGGAACCACTCACTAAGGGGTTTCCAACTGGTAAATGCACTATTCCATTCTCTGTAGTTATCACACAAGATATTTAAAGATTATAAACTGGCAAAGGTAATGTCTCTTCTGACAAAACCAGAAGTGCAGATGTATAAAGAAGATAGATTCATTTTTGGTGCCTGGGAAGATGAAGGAACTAATTATTCAGTAGTTGGGAGACACATTTTAGAACATTAAAGGTATATTCAAAATGTTCTTTTCATAGAGTATTTATTTGGCAGATAATTTGGAGAGATTAAACAAAAAGAGTGTGAATGGGGCTTCCCAGCCCCAGGTGGTACCTGAATATGTTAGAGCAGCTCTGGGAACCTTTCACAAGTGCAGAGGACTCACTTGAAAGCTTGCATCAGCCTGCCAGCCTGACAAACTCTTGTAGACAGAGCCTAAGAAATTTTAAGGAATGGGTTACCAGTATCACTGTAATAGCCATGTATTCAAGGTCTCTTTCCTGGAGACATCTTTTACTGGAGCAGAGATGATAGGGCTGAGGGGCAGAAGATAAGTTGACAAAATTCATGCTAATAAAAACTCCAGGCCTTACAACAAAATTATTACCTTAGCAGTTGGAAAAAATACACACCATCACATCCTTCATCATTTAACCAGAATATGTACATATAAGGGATATTGAGGCTTAGTGTGGCTGAGATGTAGTGTATATGCTGGAGAGAACACAGAAAGAGGAGGAAAGAGATCCACTCCTTCACTGGTTCATTAGTAATAATAATAAATAGTATTATTTTGTTATGGAGTGTTTTAAATTGCATGAAAATGGTTAAAAATGAAAATGCCCCAGAGTATAAATAGAGCCTTTACCTCCAAGTCTCCTTCCTCAGAGAAAATTACTGTTTCTCCTTATTTTCTTTGGACAATATTAACATGCTTTTACAAGTATATTTAACATGTGACTCTGTTTTTTTTTTTTTTGTTTGTTTGTTTCACAAATTAGATCACACTATACTTACTGTTTTTTCTCAGGCTTTTTTTAACTTCAACTATCTTAAGCTTAAACTTATATATCTTAATGTGCAGAAATCTCTCTTTTTTTAAAATGATCTCATTATATAGCTGTACCACAATTTGTAAGTCCTCTGTTTTTTAACTTTTAGGTTGTTTAAAGTCATTTGATGCTACATAAGCATTACCACAGAAAATCTCCTTGGATAAACATCTTTGTCCCTATACAAATATAGCTGTAGGACAGATTCCTACAAATGTTTCCTCATGCAGGATCAAAGAGCATATCCATTTTCAGTTTTGATAGAGATTCTCAATTTACCGAAAATGTCACTAAAGAACTTACTAAAGAGATTGTTAGTTTACCGAACAATATATGGGAGCATCTTTTTTCCCACTCTTTCAGCAATATCATCCTCCTTCAGATGCTTGCCAGTCTGATGGTTTAAAATGTCATCTCTTTCAAAATGTACTTAATTAGGAGTGAGTTTAAACATCTTTTATATGCTCTAAAACAGGGGTCTCCAACCTTTGGGCCATGGACAGGTACCAGTCCGCGGCCTGATAGGAGCAGGGCCAAACAGCAGGAGATGAGCAGTGAATGAGTGAGTGAAGCTTCATCTGTACTCACAGCTGCTCCCCAGTGCTAGCATCACGGCTTCAGCTCCACCTCAGATCATCAGACATTAGAGTCTCATAGGAGCACCAATCCCTGGTACCAAAAATGTTGGAGACCGCTGCTCTGAAAAATATTTTTGTTTGTAAACTACTTACTCATATTCAGTGCCCGCCTTTTATAAGGAAATTATGTGTTTTAATTTCTACATTAAGGAAATTAGTCTTTTTCTGCTATGTGTATTGTATTCATTCATTTTCAATCTTATAGCTTTTTCTAAAATTATTTTTTTATGGTGACACTGATTAACGAAATCCAATAAATTTCATCTGCACACTTTAACAGTAAGGCATACATATATTTACACTGTGTGTTCACCTCCCATAGTTAGATTTCTTTCTGTCACCACATATTTGACCCCCTTTACCCCGTCTCCTATAGCCTTTGTTTGTTACTACTTCATTCCAGGAGCTCTGCTTCCTGTTGGAAATATAGTCATGCATGAGACATAGTCTGTGTAGTTAAGGAGTCTAGTATGGGAAATAACATACAAAAGAAAAAGTATTACATTGTATTATAAACATAAATAAGCAGAGAAAAGGCAGAAAGAACGGTCAACTTTCTTTTTTTGGTAGCAAATAAAAAGGCTGACTCACTGGATGGGTTACACTATTGCTGACTTTGAAAGATGAATAAATTCTATAGCCTTGGTAAAGACATTCTAGCCAGAGTGCAAAGAACAACATTTGCAAGGCATGGTGTATTCAGAGAAGACAGCAGTTTAGTTTGCTGCATGGGAGAAACAAGATGGGAGATAGGAGGAAGAAGCAGAGGAAATGTGCCAAGAAAGGCAGGCAAGAGCTGGATTTCAGAGGGCCTTTTATAATATCCTCTGGACATGAACTTGTTAAAGGTTTAAAGCAGGGGAGAAACACAAGCAGATTTTTTTTTTAAAAAAAAATTACTCTGGCCAAATGCAGTTAGCATTAATATGATGGCTTTGTGTAGGACCAGGGGAGGGAGGGAGCAATTAGGAAAATTGTTTTATGAACAATGTAGATGTCTAACCAATATACTGTATACTTAAACTAATTAAAATTATTTTAAAAAGTAAAAAAGAAAGAAACCTTAAAAATAATTACCCTGACCACAGTGTAAATAATGGATAGGGTGAGGTAAAGGAGAAGCTGAGGGAGATCAAAGCCTAATGAGAGGTTGTTGAAGTCTCCCGGGCAAGACATGGAAGACCTGAGTCTGCTTAAAGCCATGGTCATTGTAATAGAAAGGCGAAGACAGATTTGAGAGATTTTGGAAATATAACGGACAGGATTTGTGAATTCATTATGAGAGATCATTCTTAAATTTTAGATTTGTATAACTGACCAATTATAATGCCACAACTAAAATAAGAAAGATGAGAGGAGACCAAGTTTGGGGAGCTGATGATAGCTTTGGTTTTGGACATATGGAGGTACCTGTTGGACATTTAAATGCAAATAGCCTATATGCATTTGGATAGATAGATTTGGAGATCAAGAAAATAAACATAGTCAGGTCATTGGAGCCTTTGCTATAAAATGAGTTAAACCCTGGTAGTGGATAAGTTTATCTTGGCAAATGATCTTAACCATTTAAGTTCATGGAGAATCCATATATATCCACATCTATTAAATACATTGCAAGGACATGTAGATGCATTGGAGGGACGGACAGCAAGAGAAACCAGCAAAGGAATGAATGGTAGAGAAGCAGGAGAAGAATTAGGAAGTTAAGAGGAGACTTTGAAAACTAAGGGATAAAAGCCTGTCAGGCAGGCTAATTTTTATTGGTCTTATGATCTAAGCCAGGGATTCTTAAATTTAGCATGCATCAGAATCACCTGGAGGACTTGTTAAAACACAGATTGTTGGACTCCACCCCAGAATATCTAATTCAGTAGATCTGGGGTGTAACTTGAGAATGTGCATCTTTATCAGGTTTCTAGGTGCTGTTAATGCTGCTGATCAGAAGACCAAACTTTGAAAACTATTATTCCTGTGTTGTTCTAATTGAAATGTAATGTGTATTTAAATAACAAAAACATTTTTGATTGTATAACAGACAATTCAAATGGTAGTTTTGTTTTTGACAAATGCAAGTAATCATATTAGTTGTTTTCTAAATACTTATTTCAAATACTAAAGTCAAGTTATAGTGTCAGTGAAATCATAAGTCCAATCTTATATAGTGCAAGATTACAATATTTCACAGTGCATTTTTTGTTTTAAAACTTTAAAACCTTGTCTCATGACTAAATTAAAAGTTATTTTTTAAGAAACGTCCATATGTGATATTTAAGGAAAAATTTATCATTAGGTTATATTCTAATATTTGTTTTTCTAAAAGTAGTTATATGAATTTATATTTTTATTTAAAAAATTTTTTTTGGTGAGGCAACCTTTGGTTGCCCTCACAGATTGCAAGGACCTTGTCAGCTTACAATCCCTTTTTATTTTTTTTTATTTTTTTTCAGGCCTATAGCACCTGGTTTTCCTAGGTGGTCTCCCATCCAAGTACTAACCAGGCCCAGCCCTGCTTAGCTTTTGAGATCAGGCAGGATCGGGCTTTTTTAGGGTAGCATGGCTGTAGACTGAATTTTTTTTTTAAGCAGTTTTAAAAAATGCCTTCTGAGTTGATAGTTGTATTTACGACATGATACTTTGAGAGAATGATCTAAGAAGTGTCATCCTTCAGTACATGTTACAAGAAAATAATTTTGGAGATTTGGGGGGCTAAAAAATAAGATTCAAACAACAGAATAAAAATTGGTAGGTAGGGATTTAATTTTTTTACTCTCGTCTAATTTGTTCAATTTTTACTCTTGTCTTTACTTCATTGTTCTATAGATTTTTCTAAATTGCTTGAGTGGAACTAACTTTTCCTTCCATACCTTCATGCCTCATTTATAGTATGTCTAGTTGCCTTTTTTGTGCTATTCATATTCATTAATGATCTTTCAACTTAGTGCACTGTAGTAGGAATAACGAATATCCTTCCAACTAAGAGTCAGTTCTTGCTCTTGCCCCATCATATTGTCAGCTCCTATAGATGAAAAGAGTTGAGTCATCTTTTGGAGCTTATAGAACCCCCAGCTAAGTACTTTCTGCTTTTGTAGTAGCCCAAGATATATTGGACTGACAAACCTTAATTTTTAAAATCGTGAATATTGGAGAAATACTTTTTCCTCCTCTCATTATAATTCACAGTGGAATTAAATCACAGCCTCCACGCGCACACACTTACAGTGCCTTCTTTTTACCCTTGTGTTCCTTCCTCTGCACAGTTGTGGCTCACTGATTGAATTCTCCTGGGTTACTTTTTATGTGGTAATCACAGTCTGTGCTCCTTGCTGATACTGTGGGTAAGGTAGGCCCATGGTTGTTCCTCTTGATTGTGGTCCTTGTCCATGCTGCTGCTGATTGGTTTCTTTGCAGGTCCCTCGGTGTGTCTTTCCCCCATGAGTGTGAATTCTTTTTCATTTTGTGTTGAGTAGTCTGCGACCCTTTCAGTCTGAATGTTCCTGTGTTTCTCAGCTACAACGGATACTGCCTTTTTTTTTCTTTTTTATGATTTCTACCTCCCCATTTTCTTCCTTTTTTTTTTTTCTTTACCGTTACTCAAGTGTTTGGCTCCTTTATGTCTCATATTTTCTCTCTCTGATATTTCTTTTTGCTGTACGAGTTAAAATCTTCATTTTCTCATTTCTTTTGTTTAATATTTTTTACTTTAAAAATTATATTTTTAATCTTTAAGAGCCTTTATATATTGTCTTTTCCTCCATATTCTTCTGTCATAGAGTTTTACATTATTATTATTATATATTCTTTAGCTTGAATTATTCTGTTTTCTCTGGGATTAACTTTTTACTTTTATTCTCTGACTTTCCCTTATGCACTTGGTGATTTTTTATTATCTTCATATCTAAAACAGTCTTGTATAGCTGGTATGGTTTTCCCTGCTGAATAGTTAGAACTGTGTTCGAGCTTGCTCTTTCTCCTCAGTCGGAATCCTGCCTGCGAATTTTGTATATAGAGTAGGGCAAGGCTGGGTGGATTTACTGGCACCCTTTTCTTTATGGGGATATATCTTCAAATTCTCAGAATGAGGTAGCATTCAAACTAGAAGCCTTAGCTTTTGTCATTTATTATTTCCCAAGTTCGCTCAATTTTTTTTTGTTGTTGTTTAATTTGCTTACTTCTTTTAGGAAGGAGTCCTAAGAGTTCTTACTTTTTTTTTTTTTTTTTTGTCTGTGGGAAAATTCTAGCAGCCTACATTCTAACTGTTTGCAAGGGATAGTGGTGGAGGGAGGCATGTGGACTGGTAGAGTTTTTCCTATACGTGGGCCTTCAGTTAATCTATCCTTTTTCAACCTCATTTCTCACTCTTCTGTGGCTGTCCCTGCTGATTCTGAGCAGTTGCCATCCTATTTAATATCTTCCACCTTCCTTGTGGTCCTTATATAGTTTATTGATGTCTTTGTATTTTTCCATCATCCTGCTCTCATTTACTGTCTGCATCTAGTACAGGGTTTGGGAAACTATATATTGCAGGCAAAATCAATCTGGCTGCCTGTTTTTGTAAATAAAGTTTTACTGGAATAGAGCCAGCTCCTTTGTCACATATAGCCTGTTGCTGCTTTTGTGCTAGTGAGGCAGAGTTGAGTGGTTGAAACAAGAGACTGGCAGAGCTGAGTAGTTACCTCAGACTGTATGGTGTGCAAAATCTAAACTATCTATTCTTTGGTTTTTAAAGGAAAGGTTTGCCAACCCCTGGTCTAGAAGGTTTTTGAAATTTCTTTTTCTGGTGATTATACCTACCCACTTTTACCTTCTCACTTTCTTCTCTTCATGGATTCTGGCTTAATTCATTGTAAAATTCTCTTTTAATTCAGTAATCTGATAGGTATATAAGTCTCCTTAGTCCTCCAAAGGCCTACTCTTTTCTCTTGAACTGGAAAAAGAGTACATTTGAATATACTGGCAATCTGCTTATCAATGGCTGCCTTCGATGTATGATCATTTAAGGTGTGAGAACAGAGACTCTGTAATTCCTTGTGTTTTAACACAAGGTCAAGTACTTAGTAAACCTAAAAGTTTTTGTAGAATATATTGAATGAATGAATATAATTATGTTTAAAGTTTTTTATTTAGAGTGGTGGGGAACATCTAATTTTTTTCCTTCTGAATACACTTAAAATGGTTTTACCTACTAATAATTTATTTTTATCTCCTTTGTTAAGGTTAATTATGTGAACAGTGCTCTTAATCTTATTAGGAATGGAAAGGAGCTTGGTATTCTGGATATCTAGCAACCCAGACATTTGCATTCTTTCTTTTTTCTTTTATAGGTTAAAGTAATGTAACAATATTTTTCTGTTTTGTATACAGTCTCATTATTTCATGTGTAAATAGTCATAGTTTAAATAACTGTATGCTTGTAATTGATAAAATATCTGCATCGTGTAAAATAATTACAAAAGATGGTGCTGAAACAAAAGACTTGTAAATAGAAGAATAAAATCTGATTAGAATGGTTTTTACTTCTTGATGAGTGTGGGTGTATGTTTCTCTTCCTGACCATCTGACTGCCATTTAGAATCATCTCTCATATAAATTAAGACAGATGTACTGAGTTCTTAGGAAATAAAGACATGGTTTTAATAGTAGATATTTTCATTAGAGTAAATTTGTCGTTTTTTTCCTACTGTCATTAATGTGTTTCTCTTGAATCATGGTGTCTTCAGTAGTATCAATTAAAATTTATAGCAGTTACATAAAGTAGAGCCAGCACCTGAATTATTTGCTCATTTAGAAATTAAGCAAATGGCCTGTTTTAATACCTTCTGTAGAAGAGCATTTGTTATAGATATGCTTTTTTCCCTATTTCCCATAAAAAAGAAAAACAATTAGGGACTTGTTATTTGATTCAGTCCATCTCCCACACACTCTTCAAATACATTAACAAGTTTATAAGTGTAGAAATTTTGGTTTTTATTTTCTTTTTGTAACTATATTATATATTTAGAGGGAAGAAAATGGAATATTGTCATCTCCCAAAGGAAGGAATGAGGAGGATATGTTCTTGGCATTTTGAGAGTATTGAGCTCTTGAGTGATGTAGTGCTAAAGAAATTTTCTTGGCCTCTGATAGATTTCACAGGGGTAGGATTAGGGAATGGGAAGTGTTTTCCATGCGTCCTTTTTCTTGATTTTTTACTTTTGTTGTGTGTGTATACACTTATTTAAAAAATGACTTTCTCAAGTACACTGTCTTCTGTTTTATTACACCTAAATATTTTTGAAGAAATTACTTTAAATGGAATCTCCAAGAAATGAAGAACTGCGTTGTGTGTACAGTGTCATGAATATTTGACAAACAGTAAAAATAATAATATTTAAAAAATCTACATTTGTAGGTATTATTTATATCAGTGCTCTCCAATAGTGCTTTCCAAGATGATATAACTTCTGTATCTGTGCTATCCAATATAGTAGCCACTAGCCACAAATGACTATTGAGCCCTTAAAATATGACTAGTATGACTGAGGAATGTAATATTTTATTTAAAAATATATTTTGGTATTTTTATTGTTACTTTATAATTATAAACTAACATAATTTAATTTTGTTCTACTTAATTTTTAATTTTTTTTTCTTTTCAGGTAAATATATGCAGATGATGAACATTCTTAAGCCAATTGCCTTTGATGTTATCCATTTCATGTCTCAGCTATTTGATTATTACTTGTATGCAATATATACCTTTTTTGGTCGGAATGATTCAGTAAGTCAGCCTTTGTGGGGGGAAATCTGTTTCTTTTAAAATCTATTTTTCAAGTGTAAAGTTCAATTCATTCTCTCTGTATAAAACA
The DNA here is from genome assembly GCA_004027375.1 of Macroglossus sobrinus. Classification (NCBI taxonomy): domain Eukaryota; kingdom Metazoa; phylum Chordata; class Mammalia; order Chiroptera; family Pteropodidae; genus Macroglossus; species Macroglossus sobrinus. The sequence goes on from PVKZ01000970.1 coordinate 352,344, forward strand.
CACAAATAACATTATTTTGAAAATATCCATAAAAAAATACAACAAAATTATTGATATCAGCTGTCTACCTAATTGCCTTATTTATATGTTAACTTTAAGCTTTGATATGATAAACATATCATATATTACTCAGATTTTTGACAAAGAACGCACAGCATCTGTTTCTAACTTGACATATTTTGGCAATGAAAAATGTGCAGGTTGCTTTGTTTAAATCTGGCCCAGTGTGTAATTACTACACAATAAATGAGACATTTTAAATATTGGCTAACAACCTTAGCAGGCACTATTACGATTCAGAAGATAATAGCAAATATTTATTAAAATAATTGAAAATCTTTGAACTGAACCATCTGCCTGCCACAGAATTAATGTTTCTTGCTCCTCCTTTTTGTATTTCCAAAGCTTTTTTCTACTCCTAAGGAAAACAACATGATATTGGGCAGGTAACTGACCTGATACGTGAGAATTATTATGTGGTTCTCCTAGATATTTGACAGTTTTCTGTGTAAAAGCATACTGCTTGGTCCTATGCTTATATCATAGTACAACTTTTTGTGTACTTTTAAAAATGTGAATTTTAGTGGATAATTACATCCATTATATACATGTTCATATCTTTGCTATGATTCCAAATATAACAAAGACATGATCTTTTAATATGGGATCTGAATTTCTCATGTTCTTAATTCTCCAAAATGTTCCTTAGAAAGAATAGTAATATAATCAAAGACAAAGTGTTGCTGCAGAATTTATGTTACTATAAAATACCAACTCATTATTCTGAATTTGGAAATAAATAAATAAATACTAAAAAAGAAAGACATTCTAGGGTTTTGGCTAATTGTCAGAATCTCTCAGGGTTCTAGACGAGCCTTCCTGTATCTCCTGGTCTTTGCCTCTATACAAGTACTGTCCAAGGGAAACTTTGCAATAATGGAATATTCTGTATTAGCACTATCAGTATAGTAGCTACTAGCCACATGTGGCTATTGAGTACTTGAAATATGACTAGAGTGACTGAGGAACTGAATTTTTTATTGAATTTAATTTTACCTAATTTATCTTTAAATATAAATAACCACATGTGACTAGTGACAGTTATATTGGATAGAGCAGTTCTGGACCACATTCTTGATTAGATGTGTTAAAATGGGGTACTTTGGAAACTTTGAGGAACTAAATGCTTTTAGACATGACTTTCTACCTCATTATATACTGACAGATTTTTTTACAGTAGAGTTCCCTAGAATCTGAGAAAGTTAGTGAGTATAGATAAGTGTGTATTGTAAAATATACTTCATATTTTATTTAAAATTTATTATATTTTAAAGAACATATTAATGTGGTATTTTGTACTAAAGTGTTTTCAGTGTAGGACTCAATAAAAGCTATTGTACTCAAACAATTAGCTGTAAGATATAAAGTTACTGTCTTACTCTCCTTAGCCTGGGCATCTACCTGTATGTCATTTTAGAAGCAATTTGTGTTATATCGACCAATACAGAAATTACATCTGAGTGAGAATATATGAGTAAATGTAGCATTTACTTTGCCTCTTACTTACACTTACTTTTCCTATTATTAGTTTGTGCTTAGTAATACTAGCTTTTAGTTACCATGTATTGAATATTGAATGTATTCAATGTATTGAACATCAAAAATATGCACATATTCAAATAGAGCAACTTATAGTTCAGACTCTACTATTTTTGATTCTGCAAAACTGAAGGAAATGCTATTTAAAGCAAAACAAGGACTTTGCATCTCTATAAAAAGAGATTTTCTGTACAATTTGGCATAAACCTCCATTTTACTTTCTACCCATTATTTTGTTTTGCTTAATTTTTATATGCATTTAAAGCTTTTTTTTAACCTTGCAAATTTGTATGTTTGATTACTGCTTTAAATCTCTTTGGAACTAGACAATTTAAATAAGTGGCAGAAATAAGTATATGCAAGCATATAAGATTGAAGAGGTAGCTTTTAATTTCCTAAGAAGCTTTTCAGGCCTATTAGAAATCCTAGATGTTTCCATATTTAAATAAGTAAGTAAATACTTTATATTGCCTTGTTAGCTGTTGAATCTCAAAATGGGTGGGAATGGAGGGGGAATCAGATAATGAGTAGAATGGTAAGAACAGGGCACATGGTTGCTCCTATTTCTTTCTCAGAAGAAAGACACTCATATAGTGAATTTAAATAGATGCTGTTCATGGAAGAATGAATATCTGTTTCCCAGGGGTTCTAGAAAGTCATTAGCTGAGGAGACACAGTGTATGCATTAGGCTAAGGGATTCCTCCTCTTTCTAATTCCTCTAGTAGTTTCTGCTCTACACTGAATGGTCATAACCTACTACATCATGTTCAGTTGCATATCTAATGCATTTGATTCTATTATAATGTAATTCATAGGATTGCTTTATCTTGCTTTGTCCCTAGCCTTCCATTGTTTACCTCTTGAGTTAGATTTTCCTTGGTTCTTCCTGTTCATATTCTGTAGTGAAGACTGCTCTATAGCTTACCATAACAGAGTATTAAGCACATAGTAGATTCTTAGGACATGTGGACTGATTTCCTAATTATTTCTTATCCACGTAAATCTTACAAGGGATTTTACTTGACAAGAGTTTGTGAGCCTCATTTAAAGTTACCATTTGTTTAATGAAACTTTCTTTGTAGAGAGTCTATGATTCGATATCTGTGATTGCCTTTAAATTAAATTTGTATTCATCAATTGAATCATCACACAAGGAGCCAACCTTTCATGTCTTAGCAGTCAAGTCTTCTCATTTATGTTCTTATGTGAAGATTTTTATAAATGCTCTGGCTGTGCTGGAGTGAAGAGAATTTTGCACTGTGAAATGCTTACCTAGCCTAACAAAAAAATTCATTAAATTTTGAATGAGGATTTAGGCTGTCTCTAGTTTGTGTTGAAAAATAAATTAGCAACACTACATTATTATGCTTCTACATAAATACAACACGGTGTACTATCTTTTAAGTATCTAAAATCTTAAGTTTTGTAATTACAAATAATAGCTTATAGGAAAGCAATTCTGGTGAACTACTCCTGATACATTCATTAGATTGATAGATGTTAGTGTGATCTGTAAAAGAACATATAAAAATAGTTTTTTTTCCCTGGAAGGCTAAGATATGACTTATTTGCTTGATATTTTGGAATTTTTAAATGCAGTTTGGAAACCCTCTCAAGGCTAAGTATCTGAGTAAGAACTCATCAGATACTTCACTTGGGTTAATTTGAAGTTGTAACATTTGGGAGATTATCTCCACAGTGATATAACATGCCTTTCTTTTTCTTTTTCAGTTGGAATCAACAGGACTGGGCCTCAGTAGTAGTAGACTAAGAACAACTCTGAACAGAATACAGGAGAGCCTTATTGATCTGGTAAGGAATCAATTGGAATTGATTCTTTTGGGTTATATAAAATAGAAATTAGCCATCTAATTAACTGCATATAAATGTATGTCTATATGTATACTGAGTGCCTGAGTTTTAGTATTATACTAGGTGTTTGTAGGAAGTAAATGGAGGTTTCTTATAGTTGGAGAGAAAAAATTAGTATACATGAAAGAATGTGATATTGGCTATATATCTAGTACAGGTTCAAATAGCAATGGTTTATGTGCATATTTGATTTCAGAGAATGACTAAAGAAGGAAGTGAGTCTTGTGCTAGACTTTGAGGAACAAGCATGGCTTTTGTGGCAAAAGGAAGAGAGAACGACATTCAGATTAAGGTTCAGAGGCTGAGTAAGGGCCTTGGGGTGGGAGCAGGCCTGGCCTGAAGTTCGGCAGGTCTTTCTAATGGGGCACTGGTTGATGTTGGAGAGCTGTGTTGCAGAGTGCTTACGAACACTTTAAATGGCCTTGAAATTCAAGAAGTTTGGGTTTTGTTGGAGATGCTGTAGGGTTCTAAATTCTTGACTGTATCATACAGTGTAGTGCAAGTTTTAAGAAGATAAGGTGGCTCACAGAAATACAGAAGGAAACTTATCTGTGCTAATTTAACTATAGGGTGTTCATACAGACCCTAGACAAAGTCCCTCAGAGAAGGTGACATTGAAGAAGATGCTTGAAGGAAACGGGAGTGGGCCATCTGGATGAGAATTAATTTATTCAACAAACATTTATTTAGTGTATGTTTATTGAACACTTTATACATGATGCCAAACACTGTTCTGTGAGTTAAGGATACAATTTTGGTGGAGAGGTAGGAACCAGACAAAACTCCCTACTCATGTGCAGCATGTTTTCTTGTAGGATGCTGGAGCCTGCCTGCTAAGATTGAACAGTTCCGGAGAAGGGGAGGAGGATTGAGAAAAGAAAGAAAAAAAGACAGAGAGAGGACAAAAGATAGAGTCGGGAGGGCTCACAGTGAATACTGTGGCTCTGGAGTTTATTTAACACCGCATATTTATACCCTTGATGAAACAAAACCCACACACCTGTAAACAATTGCTTGACATTTACATAACTTCTCTCACCTGTTTTCCATTAAGCCAAACTTCCTTCATCTGCAGGGAGCCTGCCTGCTCTGCAAACTTCTAGCTTGCAGGCAACTTTAACTGGGTCTGTAGGGCCTTCAACTGTAGGGCCTTCAACTGTAGGGCATTCAGCAAGAATGGCTCCCAACAGTAGGAAGTCTCTTTCAGGGGGAAAACATTTCAATTGAGAGAACAGGAAATGCAGATACCCTGAGACGGTACCATAATTAGCCTATTCTGGGAAGAGTGAAGAGGCCATTAGAACAGGCATAAAGTAAGCAAGAGAATCAATGATAGATGAAACTAGAGAGGTAGCCAGAGCCTAGATCATGTAGAGCCTTTGGATTTCACTCTGAGGAGGGCAGAAAACCATTGAAGAGCTTCAAGCAGAAGAATTGACATGATCTGACTTAATTATTGAAAAGAGAAGTATTTTGGCTGCAGTGTGTATCAGTTAAAGAGAGAGATGAGGTGGCTTATACGAAAGAGTTAGTGGAAGAAGTAGTGAGACTTGGTCAGAATCTGGTCCTGTTTTTTAGGTGGACACATCAAGATTTGTTGATGTATTTTTTTAGGAGCAATGTGTGACACTCAGGGGAGTCAAGGATAACATGTAACTTCTGGAGAATGGAGGTGCCATTACTGGAGATGGATAAGACTTTAGAAGGGACACATTTGAGGAGGATCAAGAGTTCAGTTTTAGATATGATAAATATACTAAAGGTGAAAGAGAGGTCAAGGCTAATATAAATTTTGAGCTGTTGGCATATGGATGACATTTAAAACTGTGGGATTGGATGAAATCATCTGGAGTAGAATGTAAATTAGAGAATCTGAGAACTGAACTGTAGGGCACTGTGGTTTTAAAGAGCAGGGAGAGAAGGACAGACTAGCAAAGAAGTCTGGAAAGTGGCCAGTGGCATGGGAGAAAAACCAGGAGGTTATGGTGTTCTGGGAACTAAATGAAGAAAGTTTTTCAAGATCAGTCATGTAGTGCTACACAACAGTTCAATAAAATGGGTATTCAGAATTGACTACTGGATTTGGCGATAAAGAGGCTATTGGGGACCTTGATAACTTTCTTTGGAGTGGGACCGATGAAAGCCTCATTGGAATGGGCTTGAAAGAGAACAAGAGGAGAGGAAATGAAGACTCTTATCATCTCCATCAGTTAAGCTAATTGAGGGCCTATTAATGCCAGAAGGCATGCCAGGGTCTTGAGATACAAAGATGATGAAATTGGTCCCTGCCCTCATGAGATGGGGGATAACTGTGATAAAGTACACTTTATGCCACGTACAGACAAATGTATATGTATTGATAACATTAACACAGGTGAGGTACTAATTCTTCTTGAGAAAGTTATGGAAAGGAGATGAATATCATCTCAGGCTTAAAAAACGAGGAAAGAGCTAGGCAGACAAGGGAAAGAGAGTAAGACAAGCATGTCAGTAGAACAGGCATAGCAAGCAGGCCAGTGTGGCTAGACCTTAGGGCTCTACAAGATTACCTTGAAATGCAGCTGGCAAGAAAACTGGTGTCAGTTATAAAGAAATAATATCATGGTAACAGGTGTAAGCTTTTTCCTGTAAGGAGTGGATAGTCATTTGAGACTTTTAAACTAGGGAGTTATGTCATCATGGCTTCATTTTAGAAAGATCTCCTGGTATTTTAGAAAAAATAAACCAGTTAACTGTGTGGAAAGTAGAGAAGAAACAGGAGAAGCTAGAGTGTGACGTCTCTATCAGGGGGCTTTTAGAACAGTATAATTAGGAATACTGTGGTCTTGATCCGGATGAATTAGTGACATGAGAAGAAACAAACTAGAGAGGTGCCTGTTTAGACATATGATGGAAGTGAGGAGTAAGGGGACTCATGAATGATTCTGTGTCTCTCATTTGGGCAGTCTGATAGATTGTGATTAAATAGCCACTGAAATTAAATTAAATAGCACAGGCAACCAGTTGGTGCCAAACAGTATGTACTTTTGTGATTTTTTTTTTTTTTGCAGGAGTAGGGTGATTATTTTCTTTTTTAATAGAAAGAAATAAATAATGGAGATGCAGCATTGATTAACTTGCATAGTTCCCTGATTTTGATTCTCCCTAGAGAAAGCGCAATTGTTCTCAAAATAATTTTTAAATGCTAATTGAGTTATTAGAGATTGAAAAGAGATATCAGTAGTAGAAGTTAGGATATGTAAAAGAACTAAAGAAGAATAAAACTATTTGCTGATTTGAAAGGTTTTATGTTTTATTTCCATTTTGTTAAATTTATAAATCTAACTTATACTTGCAGTGTCCTATGCATTTGATGTCTCTATTCACAAAGAAAATGTTGAGGGTTTGTGACTCTGTAATTGATTTAAAAAGTAATCTAGATTTACGTTTTGTACAGCAGATTTTTTTGTATCCAAATCTTGTGCTATTTTTCTTTGAGGATCTTTTAAAGCTAAACACACCCTGGGTTTAGGGCATCCCTTTTCTTTTATTCCCATTAACCCTCTTTCTTCTCATCGATAATTCATCCCTAGACATACACAATACAGTTGATTCTGTTTCACTTTATAACTACATTCTGGTCCTACCTTCTTGAGTTTATACCGGGGTTACCCTTGATTTAGGAATGGATGTGAAATGGTTACTCGTACCATAATTTTAGATTTTACCAGTTTGGTTAACAAGCAGCAGTCTCTTTTCCCTCGTTTACAAGTTCTTGAAGGGCATCTCACTGTTTGTTGTCTCTATGAAAATCTGTCAGTTCATAAAGATTACTTCTGTTGGCCAACTTTAGCTCATGCACAGATAATAGCAAATAGAGTTGGATCATTTTCATTAAGTATACAAGGGAAAGTTCCAGTAGTTAGAAAATATGAAAACAGGAAAAAAGGAATAGACAGTAAATGTAATTAATGTATGCCTAAGAGTATTTTAATTATAGTTCCAATTTTTGTCAGATCACATTGTTTATTGTTTTTAGATTTGCTGTTTCAGGTTGTGTGTACATGTGTGTTGTGTTTTCAGGAAGTTTCAGCTGATCCTACTGCCACGCTCACAGCAGCAGAAGAGAGAAAGGAGAAGGTACCGAGCCCGCACCTCAGTCACCTAGTGGTTTTGACATCTGGGGATACATTGTATGGGTTGGCAGAAAGAGTGGTAGCCACAGAATCCTTGTAAGTTGTCAAAAACAGTTGTTTTGTTATTAAATATTTAAGAAAGGTTATAAAAGTAAGCATTGTATAATTAGACTTCTAGCTGTATACATCTTCCACTTATATCACTTACATATTTCTGAGAAGTATATCCTAAATAGATTACCGATCGACTTTTAAAATTGCATGGTTGGTTTTCAGTTATATAAAGGGAAGGAGGGAAATTTTTAGGTGTCAGTCATTAACAACATGATACTTTCAGTAAAACTTTAAAAAAGCAAGTTATAGTATTCTTTCTCTTTTCCTATCAAATTGTGATTCTAGAGAAACTGTAGTTATGTTGTCAGTTTAGTGTTAAATATAGTTGACCCTTGACATCAGCAAGAATGCTTCCAGACCTTTAGAAACCCGCTAGTTTTTAATACAATTAGAGCATGTAACTTCTTCCATAAAACGCAGAGTTTTGTGTGTGTAACAAAACTAAAAAAAAAAAAAAACAGTGCGGCTACTGACAGTCTTCCGTTAAATAACCTGAAGTTCACATGTATGTCTCAGCCAAATTAGTTGGTTGTATATTATAAATGGTTGGGTGACTTCTGAGAAGTGTCAGATGTTAAATAACTTTTAAATGCTAGTTGAGTAATTGAATGGATCTTTAAGAGAAATCCTTTCAAAAAATAGTGTGTATTCTTCAATCTTTTATGTTATTTGTGCTGATATCTTATATGCAAAGCAACGTGGTATCCAGATTAGCTTGGTATCCAGATTAGCTCTTTTGAAGACACCCTTCTTCTCTCTCAGCTCAATTCAGGGATAAACTCAGTATTAGATTTTGTGTAGATTGTAAGTGTGTGTGTCAAGTTGTCATACAAGGTAGTTCACTAAAGTGGAAAATAATTTTAATTGTCAAACTTTTGCTTAGAGGTCTGAAAGATGACATATACAAAAGTATTGATAGGTTCTAACTCCTGCATTTTGTTTACATGGTGGATTATTTATTTCCTTTAGGGTATTCTTGGCTGAACAGTTTGAGTTCCTTCAGCCACATCTGGATGCTGTGATGCCTTCAGTCAAAAAGCCCTTTCTTCAGCAGTTTTATTCTCAGGTCAGAGATGGTCTTGTGTATCATTTCAACTGTGAGAAAGATAAGACTATTGCACGTCATTTAGTTTTCAGTTTTTTGTTTTTTTAACTGATGGTCATTCTCCAAATCCCAAAAGTGCTGGATTAGAATATTTGTTTATTCACCTCTGAATTTCCTGTATTAAATAAATACTTTTTGAGCACCTCATAAAACTTTTAGTCTAGTGAGAAAGAGCCAAATAATAATTTATTCGGAGTAAAGTATGAAAAGAGGAAAGAAACAGTGGCGTTGTATTAAACCCTGAGCACAAGAAGAAAGGGAATGTCGTTGGAAGCAGGTTGTCTAGAAAGACTGTCTGGAGGAAGTATGCTTAAACTTGACCAGCCAGGTGAGTGGGTAGTATATTCCAAATTAAGGGAATGGCTTATATGAAGAGCAGGTGAGAGGGAGCATGATACATGTGAGCAGCTGAAGACAACTCAAATTGTCAGAGCTGAGAAGAGGGCTAGTGAGAAGGATGCCGGAGTGATAACAGGAGCCACATGATGTACAGCACTCTCAGCCAGGAGCTGGACTTTATTCCGAGGGTACTGGGCAGCTACTGGAGGATTTGAAACAAGTGAGTGGCATGAGCAGGTATGTGTTTTAGAAAGAATACTTAAGGGGCAGTGTAAAGAGTGAACTTTGGTTGGCAAGCCTTGAGGCATTGAAACCAGCTTGAGGGCTGTTAGAGAAATACAGTTGAGAGAGAATGGACTCTCAAGGTGGGGTAGTGGGAGTTGAAATAGAAGTGAAAGAATTTGAGAAATATTTGCTAGACTGCATGAAAATCTGTAGCTCTTTTATAGTTGTAGTGTCTATGGCCTCAAGTTTATTGAATGTCTCAAAATTATGTGTAGTTAGAACTTTGCCCCTGCTAATTATTTTTATAATTGAAATACCTAGATGAATAATGCTTTATTTTCTGATATGATGAATACTAAAAATAGGAACAAATTATTCTTTATACATTTGATACTTTTAGAAAATATTTGTTTTCATTCCTTGGAATTTATTTCAGACAGTCTCAACTGCTAGTGAACTACGCAAACCAATTTACTGGATTGTAGCTGGTAAAGCCATTGATTATGAACAGATGCTGCTCCTGATGGCTAATGTGAAATGGGATGTAAAAGAAATTATGTCACAGCACAACATATATGTAGATGCATTGTTAAAGGCAAGTATTCTGGGAAACATCTTTCTTAAAAAATTAAAGTAGTGGGATTATAGTTACAGTATTACCTCACTTCTAGCATCATGATATTAAAGTCCGTGAATTGGATTAGGCTTACTTTCTGAATTTTGTGTTCTTCAGACCCAAGAATACTTGGTAGATTTTTTGTTTTGTTCACTAATTTTCCACTTCAAGTAGAGTTTAATTGGCATGTCTTGGCTGACTTTCATATCATCTCAATAGCCATGACTGTCATGACAAGAATATCTTCCTGTTTAATTAGAAGATATTTCTGCAGTAGTGGATGTTCATTAGCAGGAGAATGTGCCCCTGATGATTCTAAGAGAGCACCATTTCTGGAGCACCTAGGCAATTACAATTGGGAATTTTAATTTGAATTATAAAAGCTAAGTGTAATTTATAAATAATCACACTCTCTTTTTGAACAATTCTATTTCTGAAAAGTTAATTTTTTTTTATGGCATGCTAACCATAGTACTCATAGGGATGCAAGAAAGAGACTTTGGACTCAGTAAATATGTGTACTAAAAGGAGGCAGCTTGCTGTTATTCTTAATTCCAAGAAACATTAATGTAAGGAAAAAAAACAGTGTTATTCAGATTATTAACCTGAACCCAATTTTTAGCAACTTAAACCTTTCATAAAGAAACTTTTACGATAACTTTTGTTCTATTACTTTTCCAAGTCCAAACCTTTAGGTAAAAACAGTCTGCATTTTTGCTTCAAAAGACTCATAAGTAAAATGGTTTTATTATTCATGTAACAACAAGCATTCTCGAACATGATTTTAGCAATGATAGAATGACATTTTACACAGTAAGCACATAATTTTATCTTTAAAATATTAATGAAAAGTATTGAATCGTGACCCTTGAAATCCAAAGCAGACTTTAGTGAAGCATAAATATAGGAAATACTACTGCTCTGCTACATTCATGAAATGAAAAAGATGAAGAGCAATTGTTAACTTTGATTTTCAAAAGTAAGCTTGTGATTGAAGATGCACTTTTTTTCGTAAATGATTAAAAGCAATTAACTATCAAAAATAAATTTAAAAAATTTGATTTAGGAAGTGGCAAAGGATAACGCAATAATCATTATATGGTAGTTTGGTGATTTATCAGATTAGATTATTTTTTCCTATGTGTTAGTAGAAAATTAGAACATGTCAGTCTTGTTAAACATTGTGCAGGTCTCCTTTGAGGAAACTGAAGAAAAAATGTCCTTTTAAACTTCTTAAATTTATTTGAAATATATTGTCAAGGAAGGATCAAAAGCATTTACTTTAGTAAATGAATATATTCATAAAATATTCCAAAGAAACCAGAGGTATATTTATTGAAGTATGAACCATCTGCTGCTTTCATGTAATTGTTGGAATTGTCTAAATCAGTTATGTATGTTTTTATTTTTAGTAGAGTGGTATCATGAAAGTTACTAATAAGTAATAAAAATGTTCATTTTTTCTGTAGGTAATATAAAACTTTTTGTTTTATCCTCTAATAAAAATTTACATGTCTTTTGAATTATTTGGTATATAATAATTTACTTTCTAAGAATACTTAGGGAAAATAATAATTTATTAGATTGCTCTGTAAGAAAGATAATCACAAATTGCAAATAGTTCACTTTGAGTTGGAAGTTTATTAAGAATATTTTTTTAAAACTGGGTTTCTTGAGGATATTTTTAAAGATGTCGGTTATTAAGCCCTCTTAATCCATACTGAATCATAGGAAAATTTGAAGTGTAAAAACATTTGAACATTGTTAGTATTGTTTGGTCAGTTAATGACACTTATTCCCTTTGAGATGAAATGTAGTATACACACTCTGTATTAAAACATTTATTAAATTCGATATACTTAAACCCTCACACTAAATTTAAATTATCTTTAATGTCATTATCTCTTTTTGTTTTACTTGGTTTGATTCTGAGTCTTTCTGAATCTTCTCTTTTTTTGCCACTAAGATGGGAAAGCAATGTGACATTATAATTATATTCACATATAGCTATGATTTTTGTCTTCTTAGGAATTTGAGCAATTTAACAGGAAGTTAAATGACGTTTCTAAAAGAGTTCGGATACCTTTGCCTGTATCTAATATACTTTGGGAACACTGTATACGACTGGCTAATAGAACTATTGTAGAAGGGTGAGTTTTTCATGAAAGCATTATCTGATTTTTCAATAGTAAATCTTAACATATGAATAACATTATAGGTTGTCACTAATGGATGGAAAGAATAGATAGAGATAGTGATAAACAGCAGATAACCCCATAATAATTCAAGTTTGACTTTGGAATATGATTAGAGACAAAACCTTAAACTCCATTGTGTTGCCTCTGTTGGTGACCTAAAACCAGCTGGTGGAGGAGAGGAATGTGGCATCTAACTATTATCTGAAAGTTAAACTAATGATAATTACCTAATGGTATGATATTAATGCTGATACATACATTTATTGAGCACTATGTGTCATTTTCTGAACCAATGACTTCATAGGGTTATATCATCAAAACCTAACATAAATTTTCCTTGGTGACACTGTTATTCTTACTGTTATATCAATGAAAAAAACTAGCCTCAGAAAATTGAAGCTTAAAAAGGTGAGATAATTTGTCTAAATTCATAGTTTTTAAATGCAGAGATGGTTTGTAAACTCCTATTTTCTGATGGCAAAATGAGTCCTGCTAACCACTGTATCACTGTTAATAATATTATTATTATATTATTGTAAACTGTGTAAATCTTTCTTATGTTGACTTCACAGATCTATCAGTAATAATGTTCCCACTTAGAGACCCTGCTTACTCTGCCCATACATCTAGGAGATAAGAATCAGTAATACATTTACAGTATTCCTGGGGCGCAAACCCCTATTTCAGAGTGATCTAGAATTGCACATCAGTTGAATTTTCACACTACCATTTCCCTGATTTCTCATCAGTTTTTATTAGTTATAGAAAAGAATATATTAGAAAGTTGGAAGGTGACAATGACAAGCTGACAGCAATCTTGCACTCTTTATTGAAACCAACAGTGCTAAAAATCACAAAATGGCTGTGTCAAAAATCCTGACCAAAAAGTATTTTTAATAAATTTGTTTAATTAAGTTGAAAAATGAATAATAAATATATTTATGTATGATACACTTTTTATTTTTTTTAAATGCTTGATCACCTTAAATGTTATAAACTTTACTTTTCTTAGAAATGAGGGGAAGTACCTCATTTTTTTAGGGTTGGATTCTCCATCTTTTCTATGATTGAAAAACTGAGATACTGACTTATGAGTAATAAAATGTATATGAGGTTTAATATATTCATTCTTATTACTAGTTAACCACAGAACACACCATTTTTCAATAGTGTGGTGTATCAGAATAAGTCTAAAAAATGTTTTATTATGAAAGATGTGTATATACTTTCTACACTTATATTCTCCCATTTTTTAGCTTTGTTGAATGTTCATGGAAAAATTACTTTCTCTGTATCAAGTAGCTACAATATTGAACAGTTTTATGAAATTAAGACTACTTTGGAGTATTCATAGCTTAGTTTTATAAATAATTTTTGGTAGCCAAATTAACTGGAATACCAGTTTAACTTTCTTACGGTGATTATTATAATTGAGTATGGAGAATTTTGGAGAGCAGCAAAGATCCTTAGAAGTTGTTTAATCTTTTTGCTTTGCAAATGGGGAAATGGAGGCCCAGATAGATAAAATCACTTGAGTGACAGGATACAAACACAGCCCAGTCTTTCTAACTCAAAGCTAATGCTCTTTTCCTGTAGCCTCATGGAGAATCTATTTCGTTTGGAGTTAAAAGTTAAAGAACCTAAAGATTGCTTTTTCTAACCATCCCATCATTTATATTTCTTTTATTATTATGTATCTTAGATATGCCAATGTCAAGAAATGTAGTAATGAGGGTCGTGCCTTGATGCAATTGGATTTTCAGCAGTTTTTAATGAAACTTGAAAAACTAACAGATATTAGACCCATTCCTGATAAAGAATTTGTGGAAACCTATATTAAAGCCTACTACCTAACTGAGAATGACATGGAACGTTGGATCAAAGAGCACAGGGTGAGAGCTGGAAAACAGTTAAATTAAGTTTTTATTTTTTTTTTCTTTGTTCTATTCCTGTCTGGTATATCATATAATTCAAAGTCATGAGTGTGAGATATAAAGAAACATTTGCTTTTTTAGCATAACCACTCAGACCATTTCTTTACCATGTTTACACTCTGTCTGTGCAATGCCCTTTGCCTAATCAAATCTTTTTGAGACCTTTGTGAACTATAACAGTAATTATCTGGAAGGATAGTCAGAGTCTGAACGTTAGCTATATTTGTCCTGCACCTGTGATGTAAGGAAAGGTTGAAGTTGGTTAACATCAAAACAAATTGAATACAGCAACATTGAAATGATTCACAAGCTAAAAATTTTCTTATGGCCCTCAACAATGAATGAATTGGTGACATCATGAACATACTGACATATAGTAGTGATGATTAAATATGTTGATATTTAAATGGCTAAATGTAACTTCAGCCTTCATTGGATTTTACCTTAAGTATAGATGAGATTATTTTTTTGTGTGTAGATACTTAGATAAGTAGAAAAATACTTACTATTTATTAAATGTTATTTAAGATGCTGAATTTTTGACACAGTTCAAGTCAGCATATCTTACCAGAGCATACTTAATATGGGGAGCTTTTCTGTATGATTGTTACATCATTTGTTTAGAGAGGCAATATGTGAGGACAAACTTAATGAAAATATGGGAAATGTTAAAATTCTTACCAAATATTATTTCTTCAGTAACTCTAGCATTCATATTTATTTATGCTATAAACATTAGTAAAATCTAGATAAATTTTTATTTCATTTGATTGGATAAGGTAAGGAAAAAAGGAATTGTTTATATATATCAGGCTCATCTTTTTTATTTCAACACTCTGGAAGAATGAAATGACTATTAGCCTGGCCCATTAGCCTGAGTTTTGCGTACATGTGCCTACTTGTAGGTCAGTTTCAGATCTTTCAGAGCAAAGTAGAAATGTACATATTATTTTCAATGATTTCAGAAATGAGAAAAATGTGACTGCTTTTAGTCCCACCGACCTCTTACATCTGAGAGCCAACATGCTAAACTCAGGTGGACTGCTGAGTGTCATTAGGATCCATTTAGTAAAGTAAGCTGTAAACACTTTGGGGTTGGTGCTGAGGATGGAATACAGGGATAGAGTACAAGAAGCTGAGAAAATGCACAGCTCTTAGATATTCATTATTTGATGCAAGAACAATGACCATTTTAGGTGTTCTTTTAATAAAGTGAACTAAAATTTTTAGTGTAGTATTTTAGAAGAGTTTTAACTAACTGGAATTTGTTGTTCAGTAAAATTTTCCCAGGGGCCTGTCCTGTCTTCCAGGAGCCTCCCCACAATGGCTAGTCTGTGCTTAATGACAGTGGCACTTGTTAGGTGTTATCCGAGTACTTAAGAGAGTTTACCAGGTGCTTACAGGTGCTCTGAGGTCAGATACACAAGCTGGATAATTTGCTGAGTTTTTAAAATTAACTTTTTTTTCATATTTCGAAATTGCACTTTCTTTAATAGTTACATCCAGTGAAGTCCTGTTCTTTTCTTATTAGATGATTGACACAACTCTCTTTTCCTATCTGAACTCTTTTATTCAACCCCCGGAAACTCATTAGTATTTAAGTTTCTGATGAGTCCCTATTCGTTCATGTCCTAACAACTTGTTATCTGAAATTCAGGAACCAAATAGATTTGTACAGCAGAAAATAGGCATAGTTTTAATTTTACTTACTAGCTATCAATTAAATATGAGGGTTTAAAAACCAGTAACTTTTTGATTTTTGTTACCTGATTCATTATTATCTCTCAGAAGAGTTGTTCTGTGGTTGGAGAATTTTGTCTTTTACATAAAATGTTTACAAAACGTAGAGTGTCAGAAAAGACTTATTTAATAATTTAAAAAATTTGAACTGTCAGCATATTTTAAAAACTTAATAACAAAGGCTGACACAGAACAAGCAAAAAGTGTGTGATCTTAAAAATAAAAAGCATAGGCATGTCAGATTATCTATCATGTTAAAAAGATTCTCATGATGCCTGATCCATATGTTTGCTATGGTATTCTTATTCCCCATTATTACAGCTCAGTAAACAGTTTGTCTTTCGTGTCTCAACTATAATTTTCACTGCTTTTCACTGGTTTGTAGTGCTTAGTAACTGTTCACTGAGATCTGAATGTCTGCCTGTCCTTTCATTGCATTGATCAAATACTTGTCTCTCGGTGTACTAAATTTTGATCTTTTTTTTGTCTGAGCAGGAGTATTCAACGAAGCAGCTGACCAATCTGGTAAATGTTTGCCTGGGATCCCATATCAATAAAAAAGCAAGACAGAAACTTCTAGCAGCTATAGATGATATAGACAGACCCAAAAGATAATGAACACAATGCTTTGTCCTCAGTGGCATTGATCGTCTCTCAACATATGTGACATGAAGGCCAATTTTTCATGCACTTCTGATAACCATCTGCTAAGAATACTTTGTGCATGTTCTCCCAACTGGAAAGTGGAAAACGTTGAAGTTTGTGTGGTGTTCTGCAATGGCTTTAATATTCTCCCATCTCTTCTCTTCAGCTTTTATTTGTTCTGTTCCTTTCCTGAGATGATATTATTGCCTCATTATAACTATTGTCATATGATTTTCATTATGTATTTTACAGAAGAATGGACTGTAAGTAAATAGTTATAGGGCACAGTGAAAAATATCCATGAGCAGTTTTTGGAGAATGAATTTTTGTTGGCATTTTTCTACCCTCTGAACTTGGTTCTTAATCAGCATAATGTGAGAGCATTAATGTACAGAATCTTCTAATTATGAGCACTGCATGAGAATTGGAAAGTACATGTAAGCAAAATAGTTGAAAAATCAGTATGTTCTCTGTGTTTTCAAATGTCAAAGGTTTATGTCAGGGTTAATTTGGTTATAATACAATGATCATAAATGATTAAATTTAATAAATGCTACAATATGACCTGTCTCTGTGAGACTACATTTGATATTTTTCCATGGCAGGCAGACTACATGAACTATAGTGGAATCTTCTTAGCATGTTCTTATTTTAATCGTCTTATATCCTGAAACCAATGGTGGAAAGTAATTTCATTGAGTATACCTTTTCAGTTCCTGAATAGCATGCAGAATGATGATTGTGAGATTTAAAAAAAAAAAAAAAATAGGACATTTTTCATATAAGCTTTGTTCCTTTTGAATTCAACTTTTGTCTTAAGACAACAAAACCTAGCTTAGCTGACTCGGGGGAAGAGCTGTCCGTTAGTCAAGCATAAGTATAGAATCGTGTTCGCCTTTCCTTAAGTATCTGCTGTGTACCACAGGTGTAAAATAATGTGAGTTTAGCCAGTGGTAAACTTTGGAACTCAGTCTTGAGTATCTGTGTACTGTTCCTCTAAATTTTGCTTTGAAGTCAGGTATTTTCTACCAGCATATACGACATAAAAGTCGATTTCCCATGCACTCCTGCCAGCTGTCTGATAAGGAATTTTTTGCATGTTCTTTCTGATGGGAAAGTAGAAGACATCTAAGCTTGTGTGGTGTTGGTCCAGGATTACTGGACATGACCTATAACATCAGTAGCTCACAGAATCCTGAAGCATCTTATGAGAAATGTACCTACCTTGTGATCTGTGAGTCTCCTGGAAGCTGAGGTACTGAAGTGTTGAACAAAGGGTGGCATGTGATCAAGCATGGGGGTAATAAGGATGATTATCCGCTCATTGTTCATTGGTCCCTGCAGATATCCATAACCAGCACATTGTAATACAAAGCACTTTTAGAATATGTCCGTGTGTGGGTATTAGTACCTGAGTCTGTGTGATGAGCTTTTTGTTTTCACCTTCTCACTTCTCAGTTCATATTCCATCAGTTTAATATTGACAGTAAATCTTTCCTTTTGTGAAAAAGGTATGAGTTTGTTGCCATTATGATTCACTTGTGGAACTAGACTGTGTATTTATAAGGTAGATTCTGCTGGTAGCCATTATCTATATATAACCACTTGAAGAAAACAAATATGAGATAAGCTTGGTCCTTGCGTTTAAATGCTATATTCAACTAGCACATAAAGAGCTAATCAATCTCATTTATTTCTCAGTTGATTAGGAGCTACTTATTTCTTCTTTTTACATGGAATTTATAGTTGGCATTCTTTAGTTTCTACTTTAATTCACCCTAGATAGTACGAGCAGCAATTGTCTACCTGGTAAAGTGTTTCCCAGGGTTGGGAGTTAATACAAAAGAATTACTTGCTAGAGCCTCAGCCATGCAGTCAGACCTTTTAACTTATCCAAACTTTGCTTTCTCTATCTTCAAAATAAAAATAGTAAATCTTTCTGATACTTTTTAAAAAAATGTTTTTTATTTGTTTGTTTGTTTGCATTAAAAGGTAGCTTAATATGTGCTAAAAATATCAGAACAGAAACAGGAGATTTAAATCATGAAATCACCTAATCAAGAGAGTTACCAGACCTTTTCAAATACATTATGCAGTGATATTAATTCTAACCATAAAACGTTTTGTGAAACTAATTTTAGGATAAATAAAATTGAAAAGCTTGAGAATGTAAATGGCATTCATTATACATGTTCCAAAATCTTTACTTTTTTTGTTTTTGTTAACTTTGACATTTTATATGAAAGAATCTTGTAGAATTCAGAATTTTAAGTTGATATGAGAGGATGGTAAATTATCCCCTGAGAAAGAATGATTATTTCCACAAATACAATACTTGAATTATAAAGTGCTAAGGATTTACAGAGCAATTCGAGTGAACTAGTTTGCTTCAGTTTATAAAACCTATACAGATCTTGTAAGTTTACTTTGATAATAAGCTCATTTGCTGAACTTACAAAATGGAATAGAATTTCTCTTGAAGCCAAACATTTGGTATTTTATCATATCTTTAAGAAGAATTTCCCTTGAAAATTTCTATTTGTCTGAGTGCTAATGTGAAACTTTAAGTTAGATGAAATAGCTTTTTTTTTTTTACCTACTCACTAAAATATAGGAATAAAAAAGGCTTATAATTCAATTAACTTTGAAAGCTTAGTAATGAAAAATTGGATCTGAAGATGAATTATAACTTGTACTCAGAGCAAAAAGAAGTGGTCCGGGGAAAAATATTTACATTTGGTAGTTATTCTTTGGAGTAATTTTAACACAGATTTAGTGGTTAACAAAATGATATTTAACTCTTGACAGTGACTAATAACAAGAGTTATTAATTCTCTGATGTAAGCTTTGTAAATGTTAAGACCAGCACAGCTTCTTACAGTTTTTTTTTTATTGAAAAATATTTGCTCAGTTTTTTTCACCCATACATTTTTAAAAGCCATCAAAAAGTTTAATCTGCACAGCTCTCTCAAGGACAAAACTACATCAGATTTTATACATGAAAATCTTAACTCTTTCAAAATGAGCAGAAGAAAGTAGTTCATTAGATCTGATAATACTTTTCTTGATCATCACATTCTTTTGTGAATATTGCAAAGTATACCTGCATCATTTTTTTTTTTAATTTGAAAATAAAACCACAACTAAATATTCTTCACTTGATAGGGGTTTTGGGGGAGGGTAAGAACTTGGGGAGGAAGGGTAACTAGTGTCCCTCTGGGATTTTTGTATTTTAAAAATATGATATCTTTAGAACATTTTGTTTTTTGCTTTTGATGAAAAACAATTTTTTTAAAGTTACTTTAGCAATCACTTCTTGATCTCAAGACCAAGAAGACTGCCCTGCTGAGGATTTCCAACTTTACTCTTTAAGGAGTTTTTCACACAGAGCTGAGCTGTTCAATCTAGAAAGGGATTTTCTTGATCAACAGCCACATTTTCTTCTGTTCCCCCCACCCCCCATCCCTGGTCTCTTGATTCTGCGTATCAGTAACCTAAAGGATTTATGTTTTAAAGAAAATATATTTCCATACTGAGGGCATTGTTTCCAGCTACTGCAAACAGCATACTGATCTTTGTCTTAAACAGAGGGGACATGGAGACATTTTAGTCAGGGTTTCCATTTCAATAGAGGTCACTTCTGGAGCCTAACGTGTCATTACACTCTCAAGTAACCATTGGAAGACAATTTTTGCTGACTATGTGTTACCTACTTTCTCTTTCGTTATCCCTACATCCTAATCATAATTCCACTTTTAATAACCCAACCAAGATGTTATCCTTTCCATGAAACTTATCCTCAGGAGTAGGTGCTATGGAATAAAAGCAACAGGGAATGGTGGTGGTTGTCGTGGTAATAAAATTTTAACAAGGAAGATTGCAAAAGGTCTCATTTGGAAGGAAGTGAGGCTAGTCATGCAGTCATCTGGGGGAGAGTGTTACAGGCTGAGGGAATAGTAAGTGCAAAGGCCCGAGGGTGAAGCTGCTGTTCTGAGGACAGTAGGGAGGCCAGTGTGACTGGCACAGTCAGTGGGGACAGAGCAGAATGCACGTGGCAGGATGGTCACATAGAGCAAAGGCTTGTGAACTGTGGAGAGTACTTGGGACGTTACTTTCAGATGGGAAGCATGTGTAGAGTTGTGATAAGAGTAGACACTTGATTTCTGACTTAGGTTTTAGCAAAGTCTATCTGTGTATTTGAGAAAAGACTATAGGGGGACAAGGACTAAAGCAAGGAGACAAAGTAAAGAGCTAATACAGTAAACCATTGGAATAGCGGTGGTGGATATGATGATAAGTGGTCAGATTCTGGACTTATTTCAAAGGTAGAGACTAGAGTTTGTTGATTGTTTGATGTGATGTTTGAGAAAAGAGGTGTTAAAGGTGAAACTAAGACTTCTGCTTGAGTAAGTAGACATCTTTGGGAGAACTGGGTTTGTGAAGATCAAGAAACCAGTTTTGGGGAGGTGAATTTGAGATATCTTGAGATATACCATTGGAGATGTAGAAGAAGCTGCTACACACCTGAATCTGGAGGTCAAGACTGTAGAGGTAAATGTGGGAGTCATCAGTATATAGCATAAAGCCAAAGCTTTCTTTAGGGGGCAGAAAAATACTTGGCCCATGAATATTAATGGGTATTAGTCATGCAGGTTTGGTTTCTTCAGAATTGCCATCTGTCTCACAGTTGGGCCCTGGACAATTCCCTCCACACCACGCAGGATAAGTTAAGGAATAGTCTTTTTTGGGGGGAAACTTATAAACTTGGTACGCCAAAAAGAGAAGACATTGTCACCCATTCCCTTGCCATCGTCTCTATGAAAGATGTGACAGGGCTAGCAGAGTACAAACACTGTACTTGGGGAAGGTTTTTTAAATAGCAAATATGAGAACAGCCTGCCACCTAGTGACCTGGTGCCAGTGGACATTGTAGTTCCTTTGGCAGGAAGGAGGAAGCCATCTCCTTCAGGAAGATGAATTCCAGCGCAGCCTCTCCCCTAGTTAGCGTCATTCATGCAGCCTGCGTGAGCTCCAGGGTCATACCAGTATCTCTCTTTTGTTAGGCACTGGCTGGGCTCTAGTGGATCGGACAGATTGTGCCTGTCTTCAGGGAGCTTAAATCTAGCAGGATAAACAGATATAAGACAAACATTCTGGGTGAGTATTAAAAAAAAAAAATCGGAAGTGGGAATCAGGAAAGATTCAGCTGAAGAAGAGACCTTCAAGTGGAGACTGGGGATGATCAGGGGTTAGACGAGCAGACTGAGGGATGAGTGTGCTGGAGGGTCAGAAAGGCCAGTGTGGCTGGCACACGGAAGGTTATTGGAAAGGGCACAGAGAAGACTGGAAGTGTGGCAAACTTGGATGCCTTGTGTGACTGAGCAAGAGACAAATGAAGCAGCAGATGTTATTCAATAGAGAGTGACAAGCATTTTTAGATGAGACAATGCAGGCCGGGAACTTGAGTTATAATTTTAATCTCTGTGTACAAATGAACAAATTAGCTCCGCTGGTCCATCAACTGTGGGGAGGAGAGAATGACCCAGAAAGTCCATTTGTGTGTTCCCATGTGCATCTTGGCAGCACTTAGCATGGACCTTAGCTCAAAACTACACAATAGATGGAGTGGTCAAATTGTTGGAATGCAGGTACTCAGGCCCCTCAAACTAGAATTCTTCCTTATACTCTCCTGAACAGCCAGTACAGTTTCTTTGGGACAGGGCTGTTATGGGTATACTTTACATTCCAAAACTCCTTATACTGGATCCAACACAATTGTTTGTTTATTAACTTCTCAATATTGTGGAAAGAGGATTCATTACTCAATGGTTGTTGAAGAGAGGTGCACACACCATCTGAAGCTGAAACATTAGGTTGAAAAGCGATAATTTACTTTAATTCCTTGAATTTTTTTTAACACTTTCAAGCTGCCTGAGATGAAGCTTAACTTGTTTTGATAGAGTGTCCTAGACCAGTGGTTCTCAA
Source organism: Macroglossus sobrinus (assembly GCA_004027375.1). NCBI lineage: Eukaryota > Metazoa > Chordata > Mammalia > Chiroptera > Pteropodidae > Macroglossus > Macroglossus sobrinus. The sequence goes on from PVKZ01000970.1 coordinate 374,832, forward strand.
AGTGTGGTTCTCAAAGGTGATGCTGCCTCAGCATCACCTGGAAACTAGGCCCCACCAGGGACCTAGGGAATCAGAAACTCTGGAGGTGGGACTCTGCAATCTATTTTAACAAGCCCCGATGGATGCTAAAGTTTGAGAACCACTGCCTTCAAACACACACACACTGGGATGAAGTGAACCAGAGAACGTTTTCACCTGGAACTTACTTTCCCCTCATAGGAAGGACTATAGTATAGCTACTCAGACAGACTCTGAGAAGGCTCCTTTTTCTGTTTTCAGACAGTATTTCTTTTTTGTCCACTTTAGTATAAGAATTGTTACTCTTTTGTGAATTAAACATTAGAGCATTGCTTTCTCCCTATGAGCCTCTATGAGTGACTAATATTTGGGCGGGCCACCAATGTGTTTCTCCTTCACCCTGACTTAAGTGAATGAGAAAGATTATCTCAGGAGATTTTTAACTGGCGTGTGAGTCATGACAATGGAACTGCAGGAATTACTAATACAATGTATCATATTTTGCAAAGATTTGGTTTTTTATTCATTTAGCAATTAATTGAATCAGGTGAACAGGGAAGCCAGTTGACAATTTTATATGGGAACCTAGGTACATGGGTAGTTGTTGGTGAATCATCTGTTATAAAGTTTCACTTTGCTGACAGTCCCCAAATCTAAGAAGTGCTGAAGCATCAGACAGGTGGGTTAATGCACAACTATGGTTACAAATAATACACGGTTTGTAGAAACCCTTGTTCTATTACAAAGCCATAGCTGGACTCTATATAGGAGGTATATGAGAACATCTTTTAGTGCCTAAAATGAAAAATAGAGTTATAATTTTTTTCCCCTAATTAGGGTGACCATCATGACCAGTCAGAATTACTGGGGGAGAGAATAATGGGACAAAATTCATAGCTTTTTTGTATGTTTCTTATGAAATAAATTCTAAGAACTGCATACACTTTCCGAAAACTTCTTTCTCAAAAGAATATGCATGCAACTTACTTTTGTTTTTCTTGCAGCTTGCAGAGTAAACCTGCTCTGACCAGTCCCCTCAGCATCTACATCCTTGGTCAGCTCCTCACAGCAGGATTTTGTCTTCACCTGTTCAGCAGTCTCCGTTTCCCTATCTACCTTTAGGAATCTGCCCAGTGACACCTTCCTGGCTGCTTCAGCCCTCCTTATCACTTCAATTCCCCAGCCTACAACATACCTCATTCTGAGATCTCTGTGCTGCATTACCTTGGATGCATTATCTTGACTTGGTCTCCTGTGGGAGAGGCATTTGTGCATCTCTCACACTCAGCCCAGCTCTGACCAGTTTGTAGTAACTAAGTAGATAACATTCCTGAAGCATGAGTTAATATTCTTTTATCCGTGCCTAGTCTCTGCTTACCCTTCTGTGCCATAATTTTAAAGAGCATTTCTGTTTTCCTAAGATGGGAGTTATAATCATGCCTACTTAATAGGGTTATTATAAGAATAAAAAAATGAAAAAAAATTTAGAACACAGTATAGCCTATAGTAAGACTTCAGTAAATGAAGGTCATTATTATTAACCTTGTTTTGTAGAGATGGTAACTGGGGCCCAGGAGTCTGAAGCAATTCCCCCAAGGTCACACCACAGGATGGGACCAGAACTTGAATTCAGTGCTCTTCCCATCACTGCTTATAGCAGCCATGTGACCCATGTCTTGGCCACTAATAGACCTCATCACCCTTCTTTGGAGCACTGGTCTACCTGAATTGTATCCTAGAATCAATTCCTTGGCTGCACATTTGCCTCCTTCCTGAGGGGTTAGTTGGTACACGGTGGAAAGCATGCTGGTCCTCAATGAGACTCTTGTTTTGAGCAACTCCAGATTGAATAACACAGCCTATTGCAAGTGAGCGATGTATCCTGATTTGGGGAGGTGAGAATTGGTATTTATGCCATTATGATAGGTGAATGCTCAAGAGTCTTTTCCATCATGCAAATCACCCAGGGGATCCTCTTCTGACTCTTAAGTCAAATTCAGAAATGATTCATGTGACAGTGGTAGTGTTTCTGCTGCACATCAGCTTCTGAAGAAATTCTAAGTGTTATATTTAGTTCCACCTCGAGTATGGGGAAGGCTGCTATTTAACCTCATCTCTATAACAAGATATCCAGTCCTCCCAATCTTTATCCAGGGGTCTTAAGTCTGAGACTGTTGAGTGTTAGGTGGCCCATAAGTAATATGTAGTATCCACACTTGGGGCTCTGAGTTCCTTCCTACTCTGCTTTCTTGCTCACGTGACTGAATTGCCTTTTCCCTTTTCTTCTTTTGTTCTCTCCATGCCTTCCTTTCTCATCTCAGTCACCTCCTGCAGCCCTGTTCTCTAGCCTCAATCTTGTTTTTGGGAATAGAGGAAGTGGTTCTGCACATGGACATGTATTTTTTTTTTCACACTTAGGTTAACAGTATCTTAGACTTATTATTACATCTTCTTTGAAGGTTGAAGGAAGAAAAATGGCACTTGGATGCTAGTAAAAAACAAAGAAAAGGGAAACATACAGAAAACCAACAGAGGTGTTACTGGAGATATAACCCTGCCATTTATCAATATCTTAAGACTGTCAGAATATTCTCAATCCTTTTAGTAGAATTCTTTGTAGTTTATAAGTTTATAAATGCAAGGACCTGATATTTTCCTCTTCTGGCTCATGTTCACACAACTCCCCGCACCTTAGCTTCAATGACTAAACAAACAAATGCACTGCCTGCTATCTGTTTCTTCAGATAATGGGATGGTTATTTAAAAATTTATTTGGGTTGAGGTCCATTGGTTACCTCTTCCGAGTCATTAATCTTTGAGGCAAGGTTTGTTGCAAGTAAACTAACTGCAGTTTTGTCCCTGAGATTTAAGTGCGTGTCAGTAATAAAATTCTAAATGAGATTTTAATTAGTGCTCACCCAGGGACTGAGATTTGGCAGTGCCTGATATACTTTCCTCATTAAGTACTTTGTCTTCATCTTTAAAAGCTCACTTGTTGGAAGCTGATTGAAATGCTTTCCTAACTATCTTGTAGAGAAAAGGCAAAATCTTTATAATTAAAGTTCTATTATTCACTTTGAGCATATTAGAGGTAATTTCAATACATTGGCAATTTGAAGTGTTATTTGGCTGGTATTTAACCATTATCATAGGAAGTTGGCTCTTATGATTTTAGGCATTTTGATTTTTTTTTTAAAGCCAAAATAGATTTTTCCTTTTTTTGTTACAGATCAAACTCCTCCTCTTTCTCTTTTGATTCTTCTTTGCTCTTTCAGCTCTAAGTTTCATCTTCAGAATATGAAGAGGAGCTTTGGAAAAGGATTGTTATTTAATAAAAACAGTGGTGGCTAGAAGACTTTGTGCACAGGTTGGGTTGGGCAGGGACTGTGCAGTTCATGCTATGAGCTGCTGTTCCCTAAGCTTCATGGATAATGTACAAGTGACATCGTTGTAGCATTTCACATGGGAAGATTTAGCAATGACAGTATCACACTAGATTTGTCTATCTGGCAAGGCAGAATTGAAGGGTAAAAAAATATGTTAATAAAGATAGGTAACAACTGAACATGCAGAAAAAAGACAAGCAGTTATCTCTTAGCTATGATTTGGGGGATCTGCATGGAGGTGGAGGGTGACAAGTAGGTAGGTAGTATCAGGAGTCTTGTGAACCTAACGGAACATCCTGCTCATTCAGGATCCAGTGAGTCTGCCTGGGAGGAAGCATCTGGAACTGGCAGCAGGGATATCATACTATGTAGCCCCAGGGACAACATGACAAGGTGCCGAGAAGCTTCCAGTGTAAAACTCACAGTTTTGAAGCTGGTAGGCAGCTTAGAAGTCACCTAGTGCAACCTTCCACTAAGTCATGAATATTTGTAACCTCTGCGATCCACAAGGCAGGATATCCTTTACAGCATGCCCAACAGGTAAGTCTTGGCTACTTCCAGAGAATTTCCAGCAACAGAAAACTCCTCACAAGTTCTGATCTTGGATCTGAAACTGCATTCCATGTGGCCTACAGTCCTTGTCCTATGCTTTTTCTCTGATCAGGGAGAATATAGAAACCTGTCTACCTCCCTCCCATTAATGCTCCCTGCAGATGCATTGACTGATGATGACCAGAATACATACAGAATATTAAGCTCTTAAGTTTATTCAATGCTGTTAAAATCTATCCTCTTCAGCATTTATAATAGTGGATCGTTTTAAATGTCAATTCAAGATCTTACATAATTTTCATCTAATTATTGTTTTACTTTTGGCCTTGTTACAGCCTGTCTAGGATTATGTCCCACTCTGCTACCCCTTGTGATAAGGAAGTATTTCTTGTATGTCCTCAGTCAGGTGGATAAAAATGTAAGTGGGACAGAAATAAGGAAAGAACTCTCAGGCCCTGCACAAGGCAACTTCAGGAATCAAACTCTTTAAATAGGTGCATAATGGTGCATGATGAATGTACTACCTTTTATCACTTTCCCCATTTTTTTTTCAGTTTGACCATAAAGGTAATTTAAAATATTTGTGAAATTCCTTGCTGGGAATAAAATCCTAGCAACACCCCCAAAATGGAAAGTGAATCCACGCTGGCTTTTGATAATGACCTTTTCTCACATTATTATTTTTTTTATTACTTTATTCTTGAATTCTGTCAAGTATTCTGTGATAAGCTTACCAGATGGTTATGGGGGAAGCCTAATTCCTCTCAATAAATTAGAATGTTATTCACCTAATTCCCGACTTCAGACACCTCTCCTCCATTCATATAATTGTGAAATTTCTGCTGGTTCTCACTTCTTGTTCCTGCATACCCACAGGAAGAAGACTTGTACTCATGTAAAGTTTCTAGGTGTGTGTTTACTTAGTGGAGTATTATCTGTCTCTGACTTCTATTTATTTTAATGGTGTTTTTCTTCACTTTTAATTGTAATGAACATTCTTTTTATTTTAAAACCTAATTAATATTACTCCACATGACTCAAGCAGTGAGTGATGTGTTTTCCTCCTTCTTCCTGCTTGGAACACATATATAAGAACCTTAGAGTTATCTTGAGGCTTCTTATATCTCAGGTCATGCTGTACTTTAACCTCCTTGTCCTTCTTCTCTTTTTGACTGATTATGCACCTACCTCTGTTTTCATCTTTTGTACCTTTTAACTGTGCCATGTAAAAAATATGTAAAATTTTATAGAATTTTCCCTTGGGCAGGAACACTGTCATCTTCACGCATTTCTTGCTGCTTCCTTACAATGGTATCTTGGAACACCATAGTTAGAACTACTACTACTACTACTACTACTACTACTACTACTACTATTACTACTTCCTCCTCCACCTCCTCCTCCTCCTTCTCCTTCTCCTCCTTCTCCTTTTCTCCTCCTTTTCTCCTTCTCCTTTTCTTCTCCTCCTCCTCCACCTCCTCCTCCTTTTCTTTTGGTCTCTCTCTCTCTTTCTTTTCTTACTGTTTTTCCAGAGTTAAATTCTCTTTTAGTCTCCAGACACAGGACTGTGATATTCTCCTGACGATTTTCTAAAATCTAGTCTCTCTCAATGGAAGTAGTATATAGCATAGTGTTTAAACACCTCAGCTCCAGAGTCTCATGTGCTAGGTGAACTTAGGCAAATTACTTAACTTCCTTGTGCCTCAGTTTCTGCATCTGTAAAATCAGAATGATAGACTATGTCATAGTGGAAGATAAAATAAAATAAAATGTAAAATTCTTAGTAAAATGCTTCACACAAGACAATATATATGAGTTATTATTATGGTCTAGTGACCATTTTTGACCATGCTACTGTGAATCCTAGGAATGTGGTTCTATTCTTCTAACATTCTCATCATCTTCACCTTATTAATCGGTTATCCCTTGTTTGAAGAACTGCAGGAAGCCACAGTCATATAGACTGCAGTGGCAATAGTGCCTCCTACAGTTGTGCAAGGAATACACACTGGTCCTGTTCCTTCTGCTACTCCTTGAATAATGAAACCATCAGCAAGGCAAAGCAAGAATTATTTAGCCTTTAGCAGAATAAGCCTTAGAGAAGAAATCTGATTTGAGGTTCACTTCTATGCAGGAACTGGGATGTGGTGAATGATATATGTATAATGATACCTAGAGCTGGATTTAGATACCGTACCTTCCTTGAGCAAGTTGCCTACTCACTGTGTGTTCTTACTTATCACTCTTGGTTACCTCCATATCCCACACATAGGCTACACAATTGGAGACTAAAGGAATGCTGCTGTATGTTCCGCAATCCTGCAGGTAGATGGTAATGAGTTCGGTTGGATTTGTTTTAATTTCTCAGAATCTTCTAAAAATAATGTGTCTCTAACCACTATAATGTCTCTAAGATGTGTTATAGTTTTCTGAATCGCATAAACACTTTTAACATTAAGCCTTCTTTTTGTTTTGATATCAAGGTAATTACTTTATAGAATGAATTGGCAAGTGTTTTCTCCTCTTTTATTTTCTGGAAAAGATCGCTTAGAATGGATGTTAATTCTTCATCCTGAGCTTGGGATTTCTTTTTTGGGAGATTTTAAATTACAAATGCAATTTCCTTAATAGACATAGGGCTGTTTAAATGATCTGTTTCCTAGTGAGTGAGTTGTGGTAGTTGGTGTTTTTTGAGTATGTGCTTTGTTTCAAATTCAGCTGTCAAATTTATTTGTATAGAATTTTTTGTAATATTCTTCATTATCTCTTTGGTGTCCACAGGGCCTATAGCAATATCTACTGTTTCATTCCCGCTATTGATAATTTCTGTTTTTTTCTCTTTTTTTCACTTTTAAGTCTTACTGGAGGTTTGTTCCATCTTATTGATCTTTGCAAAGAGCCAGTTCTTCGTCTCATTGACTTTCTCCATTGTTTTTCTGTTTTCAATTTCATTGCCTTTTGCTCTTATTTTATTTCTTATTCTTGCTTGTTTGGGTTCTTTTGATCTTTTGTGGCAGGTGCTTAAATTATTGATTTGTTTGAGACCTCCTCTTTTCTAATAAAACAATTTAATGCTGAAAGTTTCACTTGCAGCACTGATTTAGCTTTTTCCCATTAGTTTTGATATGATGGATTTTTAATTGGTTTGATTTTTCTTGTAATTTTCCTTGAGTCTTTTTCTTTGACCTGTAGGGTATTTAGAAGTGTGTTGCTTTGGAAGTGTATTTCCAAGTGTTTGTAGATTACCCTCTTATCTTTTTGCTTTTGATTCCCATTTGATTCCATTGGAGCCAATTCAATGGAGGAAGGATCATGCAGAGAAAGTGTCTTGTTGGGAACAAACGTCAGACAGGCATGGCCTGAAGATGAGCAGAAGCACTGGCAAAGCCTGCTTCTGCCTTAAGATGAACC
>PVKZ01000970.1:382298-534404 GCA_004027375.1 Macroglossus sobrinus
TGTTTATTTCATATTGCATGATTAGCCTGGGAAAGCAAGTACCCTGGCAGCCCTTGCTTGAGAAGCGGCCTTGAGATATTTCTGGCTGCCAGAGATTTATTAGCGCACCTGTGAAAACATAGCTCTTCTTGCTAAAACTATATAAGAATGTTATTTTACAATAATAATTGCTGGTGCTTTGTGCCAGTCCTCCCAACCCTGTGTCTGTGATTCTTTCATCCCACGCCACCTCTACCCTGAACGGCTTTTGTTGCGCGGGTCGCGACAGTGTCTCTAAAAATTTTTCATCTATTCATGATAAAAACTCTCAGAGAAAAGAACTGAGGGAAACTTATTCAATTTAATAAAGAATATCTATAAAAATGCTACAAGTAGCATTATAGTTAATAGTGAGAGACTGAATTCTTTCCCCCTAACTTTGGGAACAAAGCAAGGATGTCAGCTCTCAATAGTCTTTTTTGCTTTGACTTCAAGACTTATTATAAAGCTACAGTAATCAAGATGGTTTCATAGTACTGTCAATTTATAGACATTCAGACAATGTAACATAATGAAAATTCTGGAAATAGACCCACATATATGTGGTTCTGTATTGTTTTTCAACAAAGCACAAAGCAATTTACTGGAGAAAGTCCTTTCTATAAATGGTGCTAGAACCATTTAATATCCATATGCAAAACAAAACAGAAGTGTTTAATAGTTTGCATTATACATAAAAATTGACTTAAAGTGGTTTCTAGATCTAAATATAAAACTTAAAATCTTAAACTTCTAGAAAGAAACAGGGCATTTTTTTTTATAGAGAACATTTAAAAAAATTTTAAATTTTTAAAAATTAGTTTCAAGTAAACAGTACATTGGTTAGACATTTATATAGTTCATGAAATGGTGCCCCCTGCCAATTGCTCCCTCCCTCCCCTGACCCTCCAACTAGCCAACGTATTCATTCTAATTGCATTCCCTATGTCGAGCTCTCCATCCCTGTGTCCATCCAACAGCTACTAATTTGTACTTATTTATCCCTTCACTCCATTCTCTAAGCCTCCCAAACTCCTCTCTCCTCTGTCCATCACTAAATTGTCCACTATATTTGTGAGTCTGTTTTTGATTAGTTTGTTCTTTTTATTCCTTAGATTCTGCATATAAGTGAAATCATAAAGTATTTATCTTTATCTGTCTTACTTAAATATCTTCTAGGTCCATTAAAGCAATATGTTTTTCCATCTTCTTTCTTTTAATCTGTCTTTTAATCTCAAGTGTGTATCTTGTAGGCAACATGTAGGGGTCTTGTTTTCCTTTCCATTCATGCTCTCTTAGTTAGAATCCTTAATTCTTCTCCATTTAAAGTAATTATTGATAGGAATATAGTTGTTATGATTTTTTCCCCTATTTTTGATACATGTTTTTTTTTTTTCTTAAAGAAGTCTCTCCAACATTTCCTATAATATGGGCTTGGTGGTGATAAATTCCTTCAGCTTATTTTTGTCTGGAAAGCTCTTTATCTGTCCCTCAACTCTAAATGATAGCTTTACTGGATAGATTATTCTTGGTTGTAGATCCTGGATCTTCATCCTGTTGAATATTTTTTTGACAAGTTTTTCTGTCCTGCATAGTTTCTTTTGAGAAATCAGCTGCCAGTCTTATGCATTTTCCCTTCTAAGTAACTATTTTTCTGTTGCTGCTTTTTAATATTCTTTCTTTGTATTTAACCTTTGGTATTTTAATAATGATGTGTATTTGTGTGGGCCTTTTTGGATCCCTGATTTTTGGAATCCTCTGAGCTTTCTAGGATTTTATGTACATTTCCTTCTCCAGGTTAGGGAAGCTTTCCATCATTATTTCTTCAAGCAGCTGTTCAACATCTTGATTTTCTTCAGTTATGCTGATCAGATGGATATTTGAACCCTTTATCGTGTCCCATATGTTCCTTAAATTATTTTTATAGTTTTGGCATCTTATCTCTTGCTATTCTGATTGAGTGTCCTTGGCTTTCCCATCCACTAAATAGGGCATTTGATTCTTTTCTTTATTCATTCTGTTTATTCCTTCCTTCATTTCATTTAATATACATTTCATTTAATATCTCAGATAATATATGTTCTTCATTTCAGGCTGGTTCCCTTTTATAATTTCAATTTCCATTTTTAGGTTTTTATCTCTTTGTTGAAGTTCTCACTGAATTTAACCAAAAAGTTAATAGAGCATCTTCATAACAAGTGTTTTGAACTCTGCATCTGTTAGAGTACTGACTCCATTATATCTGGATCTCTGTTCTGTTCTCTCATATGGTTTCTGCTTCTTTGTCTTCCCATTTTGGCTGCCTTTCCATGTCTTTCTATGTACTAAGCAAAGCTCCTAAGTCTTCCAGTCTTATTAGTGTGGATTTGTGAAGTAGGTGTCCAGTGATACAGTCCTGAGGGGGCTCAGTTACAGGCCAAACTTAGGCCCAACCCTCTACCCCTCCAGGGCTACCTGTTAAGATTCCACAAGCAATCCATAGATGCTTGCAGTTGCCTCAAAAGGCCATACCAGAAACTGAGCCTAGTTGGCTCCAGTGTGAGTCTAGGTATTGCTCAGCAAGGAGCACCTGACTCGTCAAGGATACACCTGAATGTGGCTTGGGTGAGGCGCAAGTTGGGGGATGCGAGGTTTCAGGGAATCTGCTGGGCAGAGTGACCTCTGTTATCCAGTCAGATGACCTCACGGCTATAGCAGCACCATGTCCATGCACTGGGAGGCGAGAGGGCTCAACAGGGAACAATGGATACAATCTGCACTCTGTACAGAGCGAATCTTGCCTCGGTCCTCACACTGACAATCTCCCTGTAAGTCCCTGGTGCCCGCTGCACGCAGCCTAATTGGCACTGGTGCTCAGTGTGAGCAGGTCTGTCACCTTAAAAATCTGCTCGCAGATGCGGCCTCCTTAAGAGGCTTCTGCAGCTGCCACTGCCCCAGCCTTCATCTCATTCAGCTGTTCGAGACTTGCAGCCCCACATCTTTGCCCTGTCTTCCCTTCTGCCTTTGCAGGGTGATTTCTTGGATTTCTTCCTAGTTGTATGGCTTATTCATCTATATCCCAGGTAATTTTTCATTGCTGCTGCTTTTTGTTTCCATCACAACTTTGATTTGGTCACCAGAGGGATGAACAGAGCCTTTATCATCTATGTCATTTTGGTTCTTGAAGTCAGGAAAATTTTTGTGACTTTGGATCAGGCAGAGATTTTTTTCAATTCAATACCAAAACATGATCCATAAAAGAAATTTGTAAATTGGATTGCATAAAAATTAAGAACATACTTTTTAAAGACATTATTAGGAAGTAAAAAGATGTTACAGACTGAGAGAAAGTATTTCCAAATCACATATCTGATTAAGGAATTGTATCTAGAATATGTAAACAACCTTCAAAACTCAATAGTTAGGGAACAAAAACCCAATTAAAAATGAACAAAATATGTGAATATATACATAACCAAAAAGTTATATTGATTATCTATAAGTACATGAAATGGAAAGCTCAACTTTATTAGCTATTAAGGAATCACAAATTTAGTTTATTGTATTTCAATTTTGCCTCAATAGAGCTGTTAAAAAAGTTAAATGTTTGTGTTCCCACTTGCCAAGATGTTAAGAGATTAATTTCAGTTATGTTTTTAGGGGCCTTCCTTTCTACTAAGTTCATATAAGAATTAAAGGGACTTCCGTGGCTCCTGAAAAATGAATGAGGGCCTGCTGGCCTTGACCACTGAAGATGCTGCTAGTCTGGCCCTCCCTGTATTCTTGGGTGCTCATATTTGAATCTACCTGAGACAACTCACAATTCTTTTCTGCTAATCAAAGACTTAGACCCAGAGACCTGCATAGCATCTCAGGGCTCTCTGTAGTCACCCTCTATACATACCTTGTCTTCCTATCCCTATCTAGAGTCCTTCATAAAATTGGGACAAAAAGGGAAGTGTCTCTCTCAAAATTAGGGTCATTTCTACCTTCATCCACCCTTGGCGTTATTCCTTCTCTTGGAAATTCAGCTTTATATCCCTGCATGAGCTCAAACAAAAGCCCAGTGAGCATTTTTGTCTTGAGTACCAGCAAAACACAAAAGACCCTTTTTAAATAGCATGCTATACTTCTATACATCATCATATTTGACTCTAAAACCCAAACCATCTCCAAACTCTTTTGGGCTCAATAATTATTGGCAAAATATTTCTAAATAAGTTCAGTCCAATAAATGCACACTCACTGGTATATAATTGAAGGTTTTGTTATTATTTATTTGTTTGTTTGACAATGATTAAAGACCTTGAAGTAGTTTAGTCATCACTCAAAATTAATTCTCATTGTTGAAACATATCAGTATAAATGGAAGAGATCAATTATTATCTGTCCTCTTTTGGGAGTTAGCATTTTGACCAAATCTTGTAATTTGTGCTTGGTCAACTGTGTTTTGTTTTTTCCCAAAAGGAATATTGGAAAAATACTCTTTAATCAAAGCTGGGTTATTTGAGATTTTACCTTATCTTTATTCTGAAGCTAGTGGGGAACATCTAGCCAGTTTGGTTTTTCATGAATGAAGTTTATTAGTTTCTTAATGTTAGGGACAATATAAAGGAAGTCTACAGCTTCAAATAATCTCCATAACTCTCAGTTGCATCAAATTTCATAAGGTATAATCCAGATTGTACAAAAAAAGTTATAACATAGTATTTTCAGTATTTCTGCACAGAATTTCGAATCCTCTGAAAATGCCGAGTGAAATAGCATTAATTTCTGAATGAGAAGGGCCAGCCTCTGGCTTTGTTACCTTCATCAAACAATTAATTTGGGGATGTGGCTTAAGGTTTAGTTATAGTTGTAAGTGTGACGGTTAATGTTATATATCAACTTGACTGGGCCCTGGGGTGCCCAGATACTTGGTCAAACATTATTCTGGGTGTTTCTGTGAGAGTGTTTCTGGATTAGGGGTAACATCTGAATCAGCGGACTAAGCAAATTACACTCCCTAATGCACCTGGGTCTCATGCAATTAGTCGAAGGCCTGACTGGAACAAAAAGGCTGATTCTTCTCCAAATAAGAGAGAATTCCTCCTGCCTGACTGTCTTCAAATTGGGACATCAGCTTTTTCCTGCCTTTGGACTCAAATTGAAACATCTCCCCTTCCTGGGTCTCAAAGCTGCTGAGTCACCCTGCATATCTTAGGACTCATTAGTTTCTACTCATCTAAGCCAATTTTGTATAATAAACCTCTTTATATATGTACTTATCTTCTATTAGTTCTGTTTTTCTGGAGAACCCTGACTAATATTGTAAGTTTTCCTTACTTTTAATATCTTCTCTTGGACCCTATTTTGAGTATTGGCTATTTTCTCTAGTCTCCTTTTTCCTACTGAGCTCAAAAACTTTAGCATATGAAAAAAGCAGTTTCAGGAAAAGATGTGATTTCAGAAAGTTCTTGCTTTGACTAGAGCCTCTCCTCCTGTGTTAACTACAGGCAAAGGTTCCCATTCAGAGGAAGACCAAAAACCTCATGTGAGTGAGCCTCATATTTTTTCAATGCCAGGGTAGGTGGAGTAGCGTGTGTGTGTGTTTGTTTAAAGTGATAACACCATTTGTTTCTGTTTGGGGCAATGAGCAATCTTTTTAATAGTCAGCTTAAGAGTGAAAAAATATGGCGTTAAACATTTCTGAAATCTCCTGGGTTGACAAATAAACCAGATCCAGTTGGACCACATTAGATGTGGTCTGGAGAGAAGAATGCTCTTTTTGGCTTTGATAAACATCTAAGAGGGCCCCTTGTAGACAGTGGTAGAGGAATGTCTTGAATGGGTGGAAGGAGAAAAGGCTAGAGAAGGAAATTAGAGGAAAAAAGAGAAACCACAGCAGTTCCTGAAAGTAGATCCTTTAAAGTTCATTCAAACCTTAAAGTTAGGGTTTCATGTCCTTTTCCAGAGAGGCCCCATTTGGCATTTCCTTTGTGTCTGTCAGATTGTGAAGTGAATATCTCTCTTTCTATGAGCACCAAAGTGTTCAGAAGAGTACATACAAAGAAGTTCTGTGATGCTGAATCTCAGGGCGGGCCTATATGAGGCTTCATTTCAGTTGATGTTCAATTACCCCCATTTATGTGAGGTGCATTTACTGCAATATGGGGCATTCTTATTTCCCCTACACAAAATGACCATTCTTCACATAACAGCATTGTGCAAATGGAAGGTGTTCCAGAAAACCACAAAATGTTCACCAAAGAATAGTATCTGCAGCAAGAGATTGATTGTGTTCCAGTCTTCAAAGTAAACTGCCCCATATTATGACAAACTGAGTTAAGAAGACTTTGAAGTGAATCTTTATAGGAGTTTGATGTTGTTTCTGTGTCTTTCAGGCAGAGGCATTTCAAGGGCACCATAGGCTGTTGTTACACTAGCTTCACATCTTGGATTCTTGGGACATTTTGTGCTCAAGGTCATGTTCTCTCATTATTACAAAGATAATTTCAAATGTACAACAATATGGGCTTTGATTTTTATGTACTTACATGTTTTCTAATGCAATAAATTTGAACATTTGAAAAATACCCTCTGTAGACCATTGCTCTGATACTGTTTTCATAAAGCATAGTCCAACTTGACTCTCTAACGCCAAATATTGATCACACTCTGTGTACCCCTCCGGCCTCAGCTGATGCTCTGTCTTTGCTCAGCCTGGGCCAGCTACGCTGCTCTTTCAATTACCAACATGTATGAATCTCTCATTTCTTTAAGGCCTCTGCACGTGTTGTTCTCCGAGGTTGTCCCATGCCCGGCTCTTTCACATCACACAGGGCTCAGAACAAATGAAAAACAGGGATACTAACAGGTAATAGCTCAAATACTGACCACCTCACCAGGTTACTTTACAAACTGAAGAGCAATGTAAACTTAAAGTTCTCATTAGGTGAGAAATGGTTCTTTTGTTTAACAGAGACTGGTTGTAGAAGTTTTATTTTTATTTTTTTGTATCAAAATTTGGTACATACATATTCTAGAGGTAAGATAGCTTTTCTGAATTGTGGACTTGTTTTCAAATTTCCCTGATATAAACAAACTCCTAAAAGGTCTTCTAACTTTTGCTATAATAGGAGAGACTGGGACTATAAGGAATATAAGTTTCCAGAAAAAGAAGATTTTCTGGATTGACATTTATAAATATCTAAAATATCTTAATGTTTATTTTGTTCCAAAATATGCCCCATTGTACTTTCAAAAGTAATTTGAAGCAGTCTATACATATACACATATAATATACCTACCACATAAAAATAAATCAGATATTATATGAGGAGAGAAAAGAGCTCTACAGTTTCACTAACTGAAGAATTAGTGAAATAATATGGAAGAATTCATATCACCTTTCTGGGAGTCAAAACAAAAAAGGAAGATAGTTTATGTTATATAGATACCAAGTCTATTTTTGGGTTATTCAAGGTTCATTTATAGGTACCAGATCAAACTAATACTTGTACCCTCTTAGAAAACTGTTTTTGCAAGACAGCTTTGTATTGGAGGAGAATCCTTGCAGGCAGTGCACAGAGGACGAGACTTGGAGACCTCGTATGTGGTCTTGAAACATAGCTACCACAGTGATACTTGTTTGTTTATTGATCTGTTTATTTCTCAAATCTGGTTCAGAGACATGAAGGATATATTTATAGGGGCCATAATAAAATTGAACCTTATAGTGTGCCACTTGACAAATCTGGACAACTACTGTTCAGTTTACGCTGCTTCTTTTGGGAATGCATTGCTCACCTTTATTGCCTAAACTGGGGTTGGGTTTGTTACATGTAGCCAGAGGGTCCTGACTATTCTTGATACACATCTGTAGGTTTTGCTTGTCCAGCATTCATCCTGCTATTTCCATTTCTAGTACTTTGATTTTCCTTTGAGGAACTATCCTTCCTTATTCTCGGTGTTGGAGATGAGCTCACACAGAACCCTACTAACACCTGCTTCTGGTTGCAAGCATGGAAACATGACCCAGGCATAGCTAATGATTCTGAGTTTTAACTGGAACTAGAAAAGAAAAGCTGGAAATGCCGGGGATCATTAAATGCAGAGGGCCTGCCAATGAACAAAGCTAACACGGAGAAAACCAAACTCAGAGAAGAGAAAGGGAAACTGAGTTCAACTGGTACCTTGAACTTCTGATTCTTACTATGCTCCAACCCAGTTTAACTTTGGCTTTTTCAGCTATATTAATGTATTCCTTTTTTCTTCCTTACGCTGGTTTGAGTTGGCTTTCTATCACTTGTAACTAAGATCCCTGGTTCTTTTGAGTTGGCTTACTGTCATTTGCAACCAAGATCCCAGGTTAATAATGTCTGAAATTGACCTTATGTTTATTGAGTAGTAGGTTACTGGGGAGGGAAGTCAAAAGTATCTTTACTTCATACACAAATTCAGTAATTTTTTTATTCTGGTTATTTCTCAAGTCAAGATGATTCACCAAAAGGTGGGAAGCCATATTTAAATAGATGGTAATCCATCAATATGGAATAATATCGATTGTATTTTTCAGAAATACTTTCAAATTTTCTTAGAAAGGACCCCCCCACCAAAGCCGCTTAAAATCAGATCATGTTATTTACACCATCCACAGGAAGAAAAAAGTAATTACTATATATGATTTTTGTGTCAAAGCCACAGGAGTTACATTATTTTTTTCTAGGGTCTTTCCTAGGAGGGTGGTTGGTGTTAATCCATTTTTATTATACTTGCTCTGCCATTTGCAATGAACATAGGAGATTCTGAAATTTTTTAGGTAAAAATAGCAAAATACTTCCATTAAGTGAAATCATTCAGTGTTGCTCTTTAGCAGGGACTGACCTGTGATTTATTTTTTTTTTAAAGAAGAAAATATTCCCTGCCAGATTCATTTAGACAGTTATTTGTCTGATATAATCTTGTATAAATTGTTTTTGTCTTCATTCACTGTTGATAAATATTTCAATATCCTAAAAACACAATTTACAATTTTTTTAAGGCCCAGAAATTATAATTTTTTCTTGTCTCATAGCTCCTTGTTTTTGATAGCCTGTGTGTGTGTGTGAGAGAGAGAGGTGGAGTTTGGGGAGGGTTTACAAGACTTTTCTTAATGAAAGTGTGTTTCTTTCCTTTTGGTAAAACATTTGGTCTTGGGTAGACATAGCTCTGCCTTCCTCTGTGCCTGGATGGATAAGATTATACAATCTATACTCTGTTTGTTTTTCATCTGCTTGTTTGTTTGCTTTTTTTTTTTATAAATAGAACCACAAAAACAAAACGAAATCTCTGAGAATATATCCCTTTTGAACTCATAATATTCTTTGAAAATTATTTGTATTGATTACTTCACATTGCCTAAAGATTCTAAAATTATATAATTCAACTTTTATAATTCAAATTGTCATGAATAGAATAATTACTTTTAGATATGATACACTTGAGAACAGCTTTCCTCTGACAAGGAAATTGAAGACTGTGTAAATTGCAAGGCACTTTGTTATTTTGATGCTGTATCAAAACAAAAGGTTAATTGTAATGATTTTTAATCTTGTTTTTAAAAAGCAATCTGTAGGAATTTGTTATGTAAATAGATTTAGTTTGCCATGCTCTAAACAAGATTGTTTCAACTAGGTTATTCCTAAAAAATTTTACTTTTTAAAAAGTACTTTTTAATTTTCACTTATTCAAAATTTTGGTCATGTTGAGATTGAAAAAATACTTTTTAAAAAAATTAAAAGTAGAAAAATTAAGCATATTGAAATAATATAAATAATATACTCTCTAAAAACTGAGCTAGTCCTTTTAGAGAAGTACTTTCACAAATGATTTTAAACTAGAAGGATAAACCCAAGGAACAGAAATGCAATTGGTTATTAGTAGACAGAAAATTATATTCAAATCTTAAATGGGAGATGGATTTTTAAAACTTATTAAAAAGCATAGCCCAAGGAATTTCATCATAATTTTTTGGTAGGCAGTATGTTCCTTTGGTTCTACTTTGGTGAGTAATGCATTCAGTCCTGACCATCTCATTTCATGAGAAATACGGGCAAAGTGAAAGGAGTTCAGAGATAAGTAGCAGACATGACCAGAGGCCTTGAAAATCTAATTCGTAAGGGAGGATACAGTGAAAGGCTGGCAGTCTGCTTGGAAAGACTGGACAAGCTGTTTGAAAAGACATTTAGGGGCAAATGAGGGTCACAGGAGGAAGCATCGCGGTGGAGGAAACAACATATAACAGCCAGCCAGCTTCACTTCAGAATGAGAACTCACTAGGACTGTGGAAGACAACACTGAGCAATTAAAACTGGAGAAATGAACTCACGGGCACGTGTTAAGGACTGTTAAAAAATACAGAGGTATATTAAAAATTTTAATTGAATGAAAATTGTATTTGAACAAAAATTGTTTCAAATCAGGTAGCACTAAAACCATAAGTGGTTAGAAGCTCCCTGATAGGAGTGAGGGGAATGGCACAAAGAGAAAGTGCTGAATTAAAGAAAGGAAGTTATTTGATTGGCTATAGCTTAAAGCCTATTTGGCGGTTTGTGATTGGCTGTCTTTAGCATTTTCAGCATAACTTTGAGACATTTACAAACTTACATATTGGTTTGCTTACCAAGGCATTGAAGCCATCATGGGAAATTTACAAGTACTCCATTTTCCTGGAAGTGGATGTTCACAACACATGTTTTTTAAAACACTAGATTCTCCACAATGTTTTTGCAATAGGCAAGACTTACCTGTTCTTTGATTTCTAACATGTACATTTAAATAAGTATTAATTTTCTTTCTGCTCAGTCAGTTGGAGTCAACTCTGCACATTTAATTTCTGTTTATTAACATGTTTATGAACATGATTCTTACTTCAAAATTTTTTGACAGTTCAATGGCTCTTTTTGGGTCTCTTCTCAATTGGAATGAGAAACTGAAACCCAGGCTTTGTCTCTTGGCTCATTTCATTGGGTTGGCTACCTTCCACTTTGAGATCTAAAATATCATGAGAGTTTTTTTACTTCTTCCCTGGGAAGTGGAAGACTTGAGTTAACATGAGATGAAATTTTGAGTTAGACCTCTTTTCCTTCCTAAGTACTATTCTTTTCTTCTTTTACACATAGCTACAACCTTATCAGCAAGCTAATGTATGGTGACTCCTGTGGTGGTACTCCACTGGGCCAAGCACAAGCCCTTCACAGATTTCTTACAGGAGCTTGGATTTTCATGCTCTTTCCTGCCAATTTTCTCTTTTTAGAATCCCATTTCTTGATCTTGTCCATTGCTCTGAAATTGGTTAACTATATCTATGAATGGTTGTTATAATTGTATTAACCTTTCAAGTTAAAAAAATTTGCATTTGACAATAGTCTTCCTCAGAGAGAGTCTTAATGTACAATGATTTACAAGGAATTTCAAACAATGTGGCATAGTGGCAGGGATCATGTTTATGAGCAAGGACTTCTTAGGCCCTCTTAATCATAACAGCTTGGCATGCGTATATTTAATCAAGAATAGAGGTAAAAAGATAGGGGGCCCATTTATCCTTCAAGACTCATCTGAGACTTCACTGTCTTGAAAGTTTTCTGACTCCCCTTCATCCTGGTGTAGTTTTACTTCATCCTCTGGTTTTCCATAGTACCCAATGAGTCGTCAGTTGTTGCTCTTATCCTGCAGCTCTGTAGTTTATGGCTTACTTGTCTATGTTCCTTCCCAAACTTTAAGAAAGGACCTATCTTGGTCAACTTTGTAACTCCAACTGTCTGTCACAGCAGTTGTGCTAAATAAATATTTATTGCATTATTGGATGAGTGATAGACCTAGATTAAGAACAGGCCTTTTACATCAAGTCTTTTGTCTTTCTTTCTTTTGGTTTTGGGTGGATAGTATCTTTCTCATTTAAACTTACAAAACATGATTGCCATTTAGAAGGGACAGAAAAACTATAAGTTAAAGAGCAAAAATCTTGCATGAATGGTTAAATGAGTATAACTTGTTATACAACTAAAATTTAAATATAATACAATTGGTTTTATAAGAAGAAACCATCCAGAGACCTTTCATGGGAACTGGAATATAGAGCTTAAAAAGGGAACAATTTTTCAGGAAAATATTTGCCCACTTAATCAGAAAGCAGGATTATCTTTCTTGATGCAAAAGTCTGAAATGGACTATGATCTCAGATCAATGTAATATGTTAGATTATACTTTTAAAAATTACACTGTATTGTAAAATATATATTTGTCAAATACATCAGAAAAATTTATAAGGGAAGTCTAAACATGAACATAATATAAGTAATATTCCTCCTTACTGTGTTTATACTAATATTTAGAAATAAAAATGTGAACATTTTTTAGTTGTGAAAATGGTGAACACTTATTATAGTTGTTTATCATTTCAAGTTTATTTAATAACATGAAATTTCACATCCTCACTTGTTTACATATAATTAGAGGCTATTAGAAAAGTATGAATATATAATCTGTCTTGACTCTAGGCGTCTTGATTCATAGGTGTAATGGGCTTGTTATTTCTCCTTTAGAGGAAAACAGAGTCTTGGGGAAAGTAGGTTTAATATATTCAGTCACCAGTCTCCCAATAAGGAATGGATTTTGGTAAGACTACATAAATTACGGCAAGAAAAAGATTAAAATGTCAGAATTTAAAATTCTTAACTAAGTTGGATCATATTTTCTCATGCTTTCATTTATATGAGTCCAACCCAAGATTTTCTTTACTTACATGCTTTGTCCAGACCTCTTTCTTTCCTACAATCCTCTCTCTTAGTTAATGCCATAAACATCTTTCTAGTCACAGTGCTGGAAACCTTGAGGCCATTTCAGCTCCACATTTTCCTTCATCTTCTACATCCCATGAAATACTAATTCTAGTTGGTTCTGCCCATGGAGTTCCTCTCATACAGGCCATTTCCTTTTTATTACACAAATTGGCTGATTTCAACCAATACTCAAACTAACTTTAGTATACATTCTAATATTTGCCACTTTCTGTCCATTATATGCCACTGCCTTTCTTAAATACTGTGAATGTCTTTGCATTACATTCGAGTTTCTTTTATTGACCTTGCAGTTCAACCATGTCCAGCAGGCCACTGTTTCTCAAGGAGCCATTTTCAGACCTCTGCTTGGTTTATAGTTGAAATGGCAAAATAGGTCTCAATACTTAGACCCAAATCAGAAGTAATCTTGGACAGTTCTCATGTACTCCTCATTCTTCTGAGCTAAGTGGCAGGCAAGGTTTATGTGGTAAAGAAAGAAGGAAGCTTGTAATAGGACAAGAAATATATCATGCTCCTCCTTTCCCCTTCTTTAGCCTCTCCATGCAGTTGATATCTTCTTGCTGTCCCATCAGTACCCTCTGGGTGCCCCGGCTCACCCTGCGTCCTGACCTGGGGCAAGGCATATTGAAAGGATCTAGTGGAGAGCTGAGGAACAAGATGAGAGTTAAATTTCAACAAACTTTTGCACGAATGCAGGGTCTGAGGCATTCCTTGGGGAACATGTGGACTCATTGGATTGGTATTGACCCAGCCCAAGTATTTTATTTATTTAATCTAACTTTATTGCTGACCAGTTTTCTAAATTTAGAGACAATATGTACAATTCCATTTGCACCTCAGTTCTCTCATGTGTAAAGCAATAATGGTGGATTTAAAACAATCAACCATGTATCTACATAGCAAAAGTGATTGATTAAAGTGGTTATCATAGGGCAGAATAAACACAGGGGTTAAGGTAAAAGGAACTGTACATGTTTGATGTGAATATGCTTTTAAAGTATGTTCCTGGTGCTGTCTTCTCAAACTCTCTCTTTGGCTGTGTGGAGTGAGAATAAGGCAAGGATGAGCTAGTGGGTCAGGGATTCTCCCCCACTGCCTATGATGCATCCTCTTTTCAGATACTTTACAAAGATGAATGCAAGGAGGAGACAGACAGCACTTAATTGGCCCACAGGCTGCTATTTCATGTATTCTAGCCCTGACATCCAAGAGCAGACAATCCCTGTTGAGAGGAGATTGTGGCCCAGACTCTAGGCTGAAAGGGAGGCATTTAGATCACTGAGTTAGAGAGCTGAAAAAAAGTTCTCAGTTATTAGAAATTAGCACCAGCTAGACCCAGTAGAGCTGTCTAGCACCAATGGGAGCAAATGGGGGAATTTATCAAGATATAAAGTGCCAAAGGAGAACTAAGGTGGTTTTCTTAGCGATCTTTCTTCTTACATTTGCTGAGTTTTTAAAATAAGTATAGAAATAGAGACTATTTTTGCTTAACTTTATTTAAGTTTCTATTCAAATATGGTTTCTTATTATGTAGGAAACATTTTTATTTTTAATTTCAGAACTATCCAAACCTGAAATGTGACAACAAAGAAGTTAGAGTAGTGAGTTGAATAGAAAAATCTTAAGATGTTCAGTTTTAGTAATTGCAAAGGAAAATGGTTTCTACCTGGAATCCTAGTTTGGTGGCATTGGAAAATCACAAAGATAAGAAGACTGATTTCCAGATATTTTAACTAGACACCTCAAGAATAATGGTCTCAGATTGAAAAATATTCTGCAAACCAAACATTTGGTAACTTCCCTTCAGATAAATTTAACATGAAGTTAAATATATGGTAAGTATGTATAATTGGAAAAATCCACTTTCTTCCAGTTTGTGGGTATTATGAATATAATTAGCATTAATTTCCCAGTCTCACTATTTGGCAGCCTTCTTGTATGTAATCTAAAGCACCAGTTCTCAGCATAATTGTCCCTAAAGAGTGAGCCACACCATGTGCAGAGTGCTGCTGCTCTCTCAGTACTGAGCCCCGTCACCATGTCTTTTGGTCATCAGCCTGGACTTGTGGACATCCCCTGTCTTTGGTCATGTCTTCATGGGAAATCCACCTGTGTGTTGACTTCTGAGAAAGTCCAAAGTATCACCACTTTCAATTGCTAACATGACCAAACCCTAAAGTACAAAACTGTGCTGTGTTGCTTTCAGTCCTCGCTGTACCTGGCCATGTTGTGGTCTGTGTGGAATTGGTTGTCTTCCTCCTATTATGAGCTTCACTCTGGACCTGGACCTGAGCATTGCTTCTTATGCTCTGAGTCTCACATAGTCACTTGTGAAAATTGTCTTTTATTTTCTACTTGAAAACTACCTCCTCTTAGTGACTAAAAAATTAGCTGGTACAGGACGAGATGTCATCACATTTTCCTTTCAGCCCTCTCTTGGTTTCTAGGAAAGAAATCAGTTTCTACAATTAGAGCCTAGTGTGTTGCCTTAGAAACAGCATTTCATTCTTCATGCCTGGAAAGGGCTGCTGTTGGGAGCCATTCTTGCTGAACGCCCTGCATACAGGGGTGGAGTTGCTTGCAAGCTAGAAGTTTGCAGAGCAGGTGGGCTCCTTACTGAAGGAGGAAGACTGGCTTAATGGAAAGAGTTGAATGTTCCTTGCCCCAGGGACTAAGAGAGGTTCCTTGCCCCAGGGAATAAGAGACAAAAATAGGAACAAGGATGTTTGACAGAACTTATATAAAGGTCAGCAATCATTTGCATATGTATGGGTGTTGCTTCTCTGCTCTTCCAAGGGTATATATATGCTGTGCTAAATAAACTCCAGGCACAGTATTCACTGTTAGCCCTCTCTTAACTCTATATTCTGTCTCCCTCTCTCTCTCTCTCTTTTTCTCAATCCTCACCCCCCCCTCTGGGGAACCGTTTGATCTTAGCCGGCAGGCTCCGACAGGCTGCATTTGTTTTTAAGACTAACCAGGACCACTCATGATGCATAGAAAAAACAACTCTACTGTAAAGACAGGAGAGCCATTAAACTCTGCAGAATTTACATATCTAAAATTGTTTCCCAACAGACCTAGAATCTTTCAGATCACCCTCTTCTCTCCTCGCTCCAAAAAACTCGTTGCTGATTTATAGTTATTAAATTGGAGAAAACACTTAGTTCTCTATAAATTGGTCCAGACAAGTATGGAACCCAGAGAACAATTGAATTACTCTCTCTTTATACTGCTTAGAATTTAGAAAATTTCAGATAATAACTTTATTCATCAGAAGTATATACCAACTACTAACGGACTCTGGGCTTTATGCAACTTCTTTTACTTATTGATTACTGGATCTGTTAGGAAATGCTCCACATATAGTGCTATTTTTTCTTAACCTAGATGTAGAAATTCTGCCTGTTATACAACACTTTAGTGACAATGTCATGTCACAACTAAAAATTGACTTTATGGACAAAAAACAGTATTTTGATCATTATCTTAGAGGGATTTCTTACTGATTGAAAAATCTTTAAGGAACTCTCATGGAAATATTAAAGTAGAGGTCTTTTTAAGTAATATAATTTGTCTTCCTCCCTCCAAGATAAAAATGAGATAGAAGTATGAGGAATCTAAAGTTAGTGGTTTGGGAAACAAATGACACTTTATTCAGGGAAAACAGTTTTCTGATTAACCAGGAACTTATCCACTTAGGAAATGAAACTTCTTGGGGTAAAATAGTCCTTACAAAGGACACAGGAAATTATAGACTTTGGAACATTCATGTGAATGTGCAGCTACAATTATGTTTATTGTCTGATCTCTTATAAACTATTTTTAGAAATATAGTAGACCTTTGACATGCTGGACTTTAAAATGTATCATTTAGACCACTTGTATGTGATCCAAAAGAAAAAATGTGTGGTTTGCTGAGGCAAAAATTTGGAAGAATGACTGAGGAAGAGCATTGCTTATCTATATAGACAGATTTGCAGACATGTAGGTTGGGTAAAAGAAAGGCAGAGTTAAGTTATTAGAACCTAGGGGCTCAAAGAGAGCCCCCACACCTTGTTCCATTTCTAGAGCTGGTGCTTGGATCTCTGAGGTGAGGGCACAAGCCAAAGGTGCTTGGATCTTAGACAGGGAGCACACAGCAGGAAATGTGCAGTGTGACTGTTGCTGATGCTCTGGGACCCACACTACCTAGTGCTTGGATCACAGATGCTAAGCAGCTGGCTGATTTTTTGAAAGGGCTTTGTATAGCTGGTGCTGGGAGCGCCAAGAAAAGCTGGAAGCTGGAGCTTGATCTAGAGGTTCATTTGCAGCAAGGGATGAGGGGGTACTCAGAGAATCTAGAAACTTTCCAATCACCAGCCTATGACTCCTACTGACAAATATTAATTGGAATCCAGATAGCAAAAAAAAAAAAAAAATCTGGGATCTGTAGTTTCTAGAGTTCAGACTTGGCCTCTCAGAGCGGAATACAGAAATGAGTGTTAGCACTGAGAGACAGTTGGCCAGTAATGCATATATCATTATACACCCCATCATCAGAAATGTTGATTAAGTTGCCCAAATTCACAGCTGGGAAATAGAAGGGTTGAGATTCTTAGGTGAGTATTTGAGGATTGAAAAAACCACTCTGTATGTTGTCACTATTAAAGCACAATTCAAATCCTTGAGGTGGGGGTGGGGAGCACTTTCTAGAGCTTTAAAAAAATTTAGTGATGTATATGTGTAATAAATCTTTCACTTACTGCCCCCCCCCATATACAAAACTTTGGTTAAAAAAAAGAATAAACTAAAATTAAATATACATTTAAATTCATACTCTTGGTTTTTGTTTTTTTGTTTTTTGAATTATAGTAACTAGACTGGCATCACAAATATCATATGAGTAAATAATTCAATCAGCAAATACTTACTGAATGCTTCCTAGTGCCAGATACTATTCTAGGTTCTAATGATGATGCAGCAAGTAAGTCAGCTGGATTACTGTTATGGAACTTAGGTTCAGACATGGAGAGACAGAAACAAAATAAAATAGTGGACAATATCATTTCAGGTAAATATTATGAGGAAAACGATACAAGGTGGTATAATAAAATAATGGCAGGAAAGGAAAGAAGTTACTTGAAGAGTACTCAAAGTGACATTCCTTAAGATCTGGATAGGAGTCAGTTATGAGAAGATTAAAAGAAAAATTCTCTTTTCATGATATCAAGCTGATTCCAAGTGAAGAAAACATTCCGCTTTTAATTTATTTTTACTAAAAGAAAGAAAGTTTAACTTTGGGTGGTAAAGACACAATGCAATATAATGTATTATTGAATTATACACTTGAAACCAAAGTAATTTTATTAACCAATGTCACCCCAATAAATTTAATAAAAAAGAAATATCAATCAACTTTATTAAAAACGCAACATATCTCAATGGTGGCACAAATTACTATAAATAATATATGTACTTTATTGTTTGAATTGAAGAGAGATAATTTTTCAAGGATGCTATGAATATACATACTATGTATATTTATACTATGTATATACATACTATGTATATGCTATGTAATATTCATATTATTGAAAGAACTGTAGTTCATTTTATTTTTTTCAAAATTGAAATGGTGTTTTATGAATGAAAGAGTAATATATGCTCACTATAAAAATTCAGGGGAAAAAAAGTATTCAAAGAAAAAATAAATCTCTGAATAATCTAGTCCATTGATCATGAGTGACTTCTGTTAAAATTTGGTGATTATCATTGCAGTATGTGTGCTGTAAAATGCAAACAAGCGCTGTATTTATTTATTAATTAAATATCTATTTAAAATCAAATGAAGTTATTACATAATAACATGAATAGTGTATTCGTATAAATATAACTATATTTCCCAAAAAATTAAAAAAAAAGATGACAGTGAGAAGAGTGGCATTATTTTACATATTTGCATATCTCTTTGGTGACTGGCTTAATGAAGATAGTTAGATTTTCATATCTGCTTCTACATTCAGTCTATTGAAAGATATTATTTTTGGTTGAAGTACATAAAGAAAATCTAGTCTTACACAGATATGTATCAAAAAAAGAATGAGTATTTTAATAGCTCTTTTGGATAATTGTAGATCTTCTTTTTTTCTTTTATAACCTAACCTCTTAAAAATTAGGTGCAATGCAATCACTGTATTTATGTTTTTTAAAGTTTTATCATTGCTAAGGAAAGTCTTTACACAGTCTTAGAATTATAAAGTCATAAAGAGCTTCATGTCAGATCGGGAAAACAAGATGTAGATAGAACTTGGATGAGCACTTTGGTATTTGGCCTCCAAATCCATGATTCTTTCAGTGGACTCCATCTTATTTCAAATTTATGTCATTATTTTTTAGTAAAAACAAACAAACAAACAAACAAAAAACAACTTTGTTTTTAAGAAAATGAACACATTATTTGTAAGTTATATATTTTAAAATAATAGATACTATATTACACTTTTCCTGTCTGTTTTCCCCCAAGTGATTCAATTTTTGAAAAAAGAGAGTAAAAGAGTTGATTGGCTATTGCAGACTGAATCATGCATGCAGACCTTCAATTTCTCTAACAGATTGAGGCCAACTGGTACAGTGCTATCCTTTAATCGCTACTAAGCCCTCAGCTGTTTGCCAAGCTGAGTAAGACTTGCCATGAATACCTAACAGATTGAAATTACTACCTGTAAAATGTTTTTTTCTGTTAGGGTGTATTATGAAATTAAATTTATTCTTTAAATTTCTGTCAACTGGTAATTAATGTAACTCGAGGAGAAAATTTTTATGGAATTGAAAATTGCTTTTAGTTGTACTATTGTTCAGGGAGAACAATGTAAAAACATCTAGATTCTGCTTTCTTTTACCGTGGTCCTAGTTTATTGTGTTGCTTTTATCTTTTGTAGGTGATTTAGATAGTGGGATTCAAAGAACAGGATAAAATATAAATGCAACTCCTCTTTTTAGGCTCTTGATAAGGGAAGAGAATCTCTTCCAGCTTTTTAAAGGGCTAGATTATTCAGCAATTTTGTAAATATTTAAGATTCAGTAAGATTCAGTTTGGGTTGGTCACATACTTATACTTAGAATTCTTGACACTGCATTCCTTTTAATGCTAATGTAATGTGTATGTTTGATTCTTGAGCAATTGAAAACCCACTATATCATAAGTTAATAAGGAAGACAGAATTCCAAGAATGAGAAGTGTTTTTATAACTAAGGATAACAATTTTGCCTTTAGTAAATGAAGTATGGCATGGGCTCACCACCCCCTGAATCTTTCAGAAGTGTCAGAGTTAACACTTTATCTATTCTTTCTTTTCCTCTTTTCTTTTGGAAAAATTCCTTGAACTATAAAGAAACTGAGAGATGAGCTGCTTTTCCTTTCAGACTTGTTATATTTTCTTTCATTTAGTTGATTTTCAAAATCTGCACTGGAAACAAGAGTAGCTGCTTTTTCCTAGTCGGAGTGTCTCTTGCCACTAGTTGGCTGTGTGACATTGACCAGGTTAGCTGGCTGAGCCTTGCTTTTGTGATCCATTAAATGGGAATAATATCTTCCTTGATTGCAGTGTTTCAGGAGATAAAATAAAATAATGTATGCAAAGCACTCAGTGTGGCATGTAGCCAAAGCCAAACCTTATTTATCATTATTAAGGAAACCCTCTTGATTTTGCAGGTGAAGCCATATTTTTCCTTCCCCCTGTAAAACATACTAGTGGATTCCATGACATGCTGAATGCTCCTGGCTAGAAGCTAGGAAAGTTTGGTTGTGGACCAGTAGCACTGGTATCACTCAGTGATCATTTAGTATCACTGTGTTAGAAATGCAGATTTTTTAGGTCTCAACCCCAGAAATGCTAAATGAGATTCTGTTATTTTAATAATCCCCAGATAATTCATTAGCACATCAAAGTCTAAAAAGCACTGGGACCTGTGTACCTGCCTAACTTAATGTTTGCTTCCAAATAATTTGGTACTAGTTGCTCTTTCTTTTGTGATTACATAATTTAACTAAGTATCATGTTAAGCTAAATAAGAATGTAAAAAGAAAGACCAGTTGTTTTTAGGAAAACTAAGTGAAATGCTTTGGGACAATAATGATGATCAGTAAGTTATAGAAATTGTCGTTGAAGTAAGTGCGGGTGAAAACTATAAAAATTGAAAAAAGGATAAAAACCTTAGGATTTTGAGCTTTGAATTCTTTTGTATGTTTTAGCTTCTTAGACTTCATTTTAAAGAAATTTAATACCCTTAGTCATTGGCTAGGGCCACCCTGGAAAGAGTTTGTGCTCAGCTCAAAAGACAAGGGGAACCTGGAGTTAACAGCTGGTGACTGTCAGCTAACCACACATCTGGGAAGCCAGACTTTTCTTAAAGGGAGGACCAAATGACACTTGTGCAATGTCTGCCACAATCCCAATCTATTTTTTTTTTTTGATTAGCAAACCTGTGGATACATGTGTTGTGCAAATAAATAAGCCTATGAGATCAATGTCTTATTTACTTTGTTGGATGAATACATATACAAATGTAAAGACTTTGAACATTCTGAGTGCAAAAATAATTTAGACATTTAAAGATAGTGTTTGGAACTTGACACTCAATCATGCTCTATGCACACCAGTCTCTATAAATATAGTCATCAACAGCCCTCTTCAGAGCTATGAATTGAATCTTAACTGATTTTCAAATTATTGTGAATTTGTTAACAAATCACTATTCTGAACACAAATGGGTTCATTCAAGATGCTTAATTCTTATCTAAACTAGCATGAAAGTACTCAGGCAAGTTTAGGAATACGTCTTCCACCATCTCTGCTAAGGTTTACAGATTACGATGGCCCATGGGGAAGGATGTTTATCAGAAGCGTCTATCACAATCTCAAGCTTTCTTACATAAAGGCAAGCTGATGTGGTAAAAAGAGGGACACTGGAATGTGAAGGTTCATGCTTGAGGATGGTTTCTGTCACAGTTCCTGACATGATGTAATGAGGAAATTGGTGATCACAGTGCATAGCTCACAGCAGCTTGGACAGGATGTGAGTTGGTTGAATTCCTGCAGTGAGTCAGTAATGTTATTATATTTACTTATTATCTAGTTTAATTCTCAAGATTCTGTGAAGTTAGATGTCTACATTTAAAAGATGAAGAATGTGTTACACAGTTACTGAATAGCAGAAATCAAATATGAACCAAATTCTATCGAATAACAGAAGCTGTGCTCTTTATACCACCTTTTCTGCAAATAAGAGGTTTGTGAAATTCATGTACATGTATGTTAGTATTATAAAGAGAATGTGAAAATAGCACTCCTTATGTCTCAGTTTTGACTGAGACTACGATAACCAATATCCCTATAGAATATCCTAAATCAAGAAGTTAGCCCACACTGGGATCTTAAAAAATTATAAATTAATTTTCCAACATTGTCCTATTATGCACTTTGAGAGGATAAAAGAGTTGAGGTAAAGAGGTCTTGGAGAAAGGATTTCTTAGTCTGAATTGCCTAATCAACCACTAATAGAAATAGGAATTGCAGCTGTGCATATTTCGTCATAATGAGCTGTATCTTGCTCAGAGAGCTTCATGGATACCATGCTGGCTTCTTTAAATGTTCTATTCCCCTTCCTCACCAAGTTGACTATTGGTTTTATAGGGAAATTAATGGTTTTTCCATGCATTCTCAATATACTATTTTAGTCTTCACTCCTTCAATAGCTGAGTTTAAAAAATATATATAAACTTGAAAACTCATATCCAAAAAGATATTTGCACACAGATGTTCATAGCAGCTTTATTCACGGTGGCCAGGACATGGCAGCAACTAAAATGTTCTACAACAGATGATTGGATAAAGAAGCTGTGGTGTGTATATACAATGGAATTTACTCAGCTATGAGAAGCGATGAGATACTGTTATTTGTGACAACATGGATGGACCTCGAGGTAATCAAGCTAAGCGAAATAAGCTAGAGAGAAAAGGTTGAAAATCACATGATATCACTTATATGTGGGATATAAACCTAAAAGCAACAAACAAACAGGACAAATAAGCAGAGAATCATGGACATGAACAATGGACTTAGTGGTTAACAGAGGGTAGGAGTCGAGGGAAGAGGGAAGGTAGATAGGGTAAAGGGGGCCAAATATATGTTTTTCTTCTCCTGTGGTTCTACTTTGTCAGAGGAGGTTTTGGAGCTGTATTTGAGTACTATTATCCTCATTTTTCAGTTAGAAGATTTCTTGATTTTGCCAGTAGGTTTCTGCCCACTAGAATCCTCTCAGCCTTTAGGATGGGCAGAGAAGTCCTCAGTAGGGACTCAGTATACTGTTGTAACAAGTCTCAAAAAACCAAGTTCTATTTTTTCACTGATATTCTCAGATTGAAGTCCTCTTATTTTATATACTTTCTCTAGCAATACAACCTTCATTTGGAAGAAGAGATGAAAACCATCTGTGCTTCCATGAACCAGTTTTTTTACCTAAAACTCTGACAGGGAATATTTCTTATGACATTACTATTCATTCCTATAGGAGTAGGAAGAGTATATGTAGTTCATTTACTAAGCCTTGGCAAGCTTTTGTTCAGGTCTTAGATGTATACTCTAAGAAGCCAATTATCTTAGGACACACAATAATATTAGGGCAGAAATCTATTGAAACTATCTAAAAAAAAAAAGAGAGTTTAATTGTAAAATTACCTGGAAGTAATACAGACTCGAATTGTTGGAAATACAGACAGATCTGTTGAGAGAAAAAGTATTCAGGCAACTATTTTTTCCATTCTCTCTCTCTCCCTCTCTCTCTCTCTCTGTCTCTCTCTCTCTCTCTCTCTCTCTCTCTCTCTCTCTCTCTCTCTCTCTCATTATGGTCCCTTATCTCTATTCTCTCAGTGTGTCTACTTTGTTCTCCCAATTCTTTGTCTTATTTATCAGTGTATATATGGCTAAAAATTGCTTTGAAATCAGAATCTTTGTAGATTTCTTGCTCCAAAGTCCATCATCATATGATAAACAATTTCTATATCTCTTAGTTAAAATTCCTGAAAGATTTTGATTAGCTCAATTTAGATTAGGTATCTGCCCACAGTCCAATGTGCTGTGGCAAAGACAGTGAGGCTATCTGGTCTACACATAGGAGACAGATTCTCTTAGATCATGGTATAGATGGAGTAGTTGTGATTGGTTTATCAGTGCATCAACATATTTTTTTGATCCAGTTTTATTTCAACACATATACTAAATGCAGGGGTAAGCAGATTATTTCTTGTTATTAACTGACTTTTAAATTGAGGAGGTTTTTGATGGTTGTCATTTTTGTTATTAAGTACCTCAGTTTTACCTTCCTTGGCCACATACCTATCATGCAAATCAGTCAAGAGTTATCTTTTCTATGTGTCTTTCTCTAGTTATTAAATTCCAAACTTTGTCTTTGCTTCCTTTCTGAACTTTCAGAATTACTTTCTTCTGTCCTTTCTAGTCTTTCAATGCTTTCCCCCAAATAGAGATACCCACTTGTTTCTAAAATACATATCATCTGTGAAGCTTTTGAATCAGATAAACCTAATGTCCACTTTGGGGTTCTCCCTCCCACAAGACGAGGCCCAGGCCTTAGCAGTTCTCCCTGGAAGTGGTCCTTCCCTCGTGCTTAATAGGAGCATTATTGGTTTAGTAAGCACTTCTCTGCTAATGAGTCTTCATATGCTTTTTAACCTGTTGGATGATCTCTTCTATAACCTGCTTGTGTATATTCCATGTTATTATTTTTGTTGTTGATTTGCTAGAGTTCATTTTATATTGTAGGTATTACTTCATTGTCAGTTCTATCTTCCATTCTATGATCTGTAAAGATATCTGTTTACCAAAAACACTATTTATTGTTGACTAGATATCTTTATTTTAATGTAAACAGATTCATCTTGTTTTTGCCTTTTAGTTTACACAATTTGTTTAAGAAATCTTTCTTTGCTTACATATTCTTTTTGTAAGTGCATATATTTATCTTTTACAATTAGATCTTAATCTCCCTGGACTCTTAATTTTACACGGGATTAGTAAGAGATCCAATTTTATTTTTTCTACATGTTGTGAGATAGTTTTTTCAACACATCTCCTGTAATTTGATTGTTTTCCCCTAAGGTGTGGTGTCACTTTTGTTATATATTGTGGAAAATCTTGTGTATCTGGGAAATTATTTTAAGGTAGAAATTAATTATTCCTCAATAAATTTGATAGAATTTATCTATAAAACCACCTATGACTGGTTTCTGACTAATTAGTTTATTCAAGTTTTCTGTTTTTTGTGCCCTCTTTATTTATTTATATACTGTTTATTTTTCTAGAAATTTAGTTGCTTTGTTTAAGCTTTCAAATTTACTAGTATATAGTTGTACATCAAACATACATATGGATAATAATCTTTTTGCTTGTTAAATCTCTGAACTGTCTTTATTCACTTTTTTTAATGTATTAAAAAAATAAGCATCTCTCCCTTAATCAGTCTCACTAGAGGTATTTTCTTTAATTTTTTTTCAAAGAACCAAATATTTAGTTTTGTTGGTCTTTTTTTTTTTAAATCCTTTATTTCACTGATATCTGCTCTGAAACTCACGTCCTTCTGCAAATAGAACATTCAATTTTGCTATAAAGACAAGGAAAATAAATGAGAAGTATGGGCAATAAGTAAGTTAGTAAGGTATATTAGACATAGAATAAATGGAATAGAACATGCATGAGTTTCATACAGACTAAAAAATATGAAGAAAGCATGAGACACCAAGTATTTATAACACCCTAAAGATACTGAGGCACTAGAACCCCTAATATTTATGATACTCTACATATACATGAGGCTTCTAAGATACTTAATAGTCATAAGATCTTAAATAGATGGTAACATCTATTCTAGCTCCTATGTCTTCTGCACAAGAAATGCAGAAAAAACAAAGAGGTGTTAATTATGATAACTGGCAAAATGCAACTGTAACCATGAGTACTCGGCCTTTTGTCTGTCTTGTAAGAGCAAGTACCATGTGTCGGTTCTAAGTAACTTCTATCTTCTGTGTCCTTTACTAAAACTTCAACTCTGGTCCTCATGTCCATACCTTTGGCAGGGAATATGTGGTCCAGAGAGGATATGGAAACATTGTACTGAAAGATTCAGATAGTGTGGTTAGTCCACCCTGCTAGTGCTTTATCCTAAGTGTGCTAGCCTACCCCATCTTCTTCCCAATCTTCTTACTGTTTTCAGTTGATTAAACAAACTGCATTATTTGAGCATCTTAATTTAGTCCATGAGCCTTTCTGGGCCATGACCTCTGAGATAGCTTACCTGATAGTATACTTGGAAGATATCATTGCATTAAGGCAATTTCTCATACAAAATTTTTCTTGTGAGTTTTTTTTGTCTGTTTATTGCTTTTACTCTGTTGCTCACCTTCTTGTTTCTTTTTAGATAAATACATCTAAAGATTAAGTGTCCTTCAAGGAACTGCTCTAGGTATGTCACATAAATTTAAAGTTATGGTGCTTTCTTTATCTAATTAGTATTAACAGTTCAAAAGTAATATGACATCAATATAAAAAAGTCACCATTTTATAATGTTTAATCTTTTTAAAAGTAAGGGTTATATAAAACTTTTTATTGTTTCCAACATCAGATTGTCTAAGCTACAATTTTGTTATTAATTTCTAATCTGATTGCATCCCGGTCAGAGATCTTTTGAATGGTATTAATCCTTGAGAATTAATGAAGGTTTTCTTTATTGTGTTAAATATGGCTTTTTAAAAAAACATTCTTCATGTACTCAAAAAGAGTACATCTTTCTTGTTTGTTGAATATAGAGTTTGATATATTTTTAATAGCTTGAGTTTGATAGTTATATTTTTCAGATACTGAAAAATATATGTGATTTATCAAATTTGAGATAGTATGTTAAAATCTTCAAATACAATTGATAAATCATTTATTTCTTCCTGAAGTTCTCTTAGTGTTGCTTGATGTATTTTGATGCTGTATTTTAGATGCATATGAGTTTATGATGGATATAATCATCTTGTTCAATTCTTTTTTTCTTGTACATAATTTCCTTTCTGTTATTTATGATGTGTGTGTCTGTGTGTGTGTGTGTGTGTGTGTGTGTGTGTGTTTTTGTTCTTAAACTCTACTTAGATATTAAGAGAACCTTACTTTTTTTTTTTTTTTGGTTTGTATTTTTCCCTAGCATAACTTTTTTTTTCTTCTTTTCTTTTGTCTTAGGTGTATCTCTTGTTTTCTATACATTGTGGTGCTTTAATATTTTAAACCAACATGACATTCTCTGTTTTTAATTGATGGTCACTACAAATTTACTCTCATTAAGACATATATTTCATATATCTTAAGACCCAAAGAATATGTTTATTTATCCATATTGCTTTCTTAATTGTCCAAATTTCTATCTTCTCTCCTAAAAAAGAGAAGTATTAGTCTGCTCTTTTGTTATGTCAATCCTGCCCTAATTTTGTCAATATTAACAAGAATTGTAGTTGGGGGTGTTTATTTAACAATCTGAGTTTTTCTTATTTGAGATCATTTACCTTTAATCCTAGAAGATTTTAAAAATATTTTTTCAAATATTGTTTTCTCTCTATTTTCATTTTTTGGTCTCTTGATACCCCTGTTGTCCAGATATTGGCATTTCCACCTTTGTATCTCTGTTTTTCTTTTCCAGGCAGATCAGATTTCCAACCTGATCTTCTAATTCATTCATTTTTGAGCTACGCCCATCTTATTAATTTGCTATTATTTAACTATTGCATATAAAGTTATTTAAGTATTATATTTTTTCAGAACCAGTATTCTGCATTATTTTGTGTTCCTTTTTATATTGCCACAAGTTGTATTTCTGTCCCTCAATGTACGTATTAAAACTCATATGGATTCTTCATCAGCATTTCACAGCCCCTCTGTCAGAAAAGTGACCTAGTTTAGTTTTTTTGCTTTTCTTCTGAATAGTTGTATTCCTGAGATATCTTTGCCTATGAGTTCCTGTTTCTGGAGTAATTAGTCTCTAATGTTTATTGGGGAATGGCCTAAGATAGGTGTTGCTTTTGTGGATCCTAGTGAATTTAAGAAGAATGGAAGGAGTAAGTCCCAGAGTAAAAAAAGACCTACTCACTACAGAAGCCTCCTAGATCTCTTCCTCAGCTACTATTCTATCTGGAAAACTTAAACCTGGCCACTTATAAAGCTTGTAGAGTAAAAGCATGGGGATGAGACAAGATGCTCAGGTCGTAATCCACCAGTCTTGTGGAATTAGAGAAGAAGGAAATGGAAGAAGAATGCCCCAGGCCACTGCTAAGAACCTACTTGTTTGTTTTCATGAAGTCCTTACTCCTTTAGGGCTATAGTGCTGCTGTGACAGTATCCTATAGACACTGGGACCAGCAACAAGGCCTATTGCTGCAGGTGAGTTCCTAAAGCAATGGAGAAAGCAAAGAGCAGAACACAATAAAACTTTATCCTCCATCCTATTTTTTATTGTCTGTGGCCTCTAGCTATTTTCTAGACCCTCTCCTCCTTTATTTTTTTTTCCTCAGAATACACAGTAATTTGAGAAGGCTAGACTTTATTTTTTTCTTTTCTGTTTTTCATTAATTACCAATTCCTGAAATGTGTGTGTCTCCTCTGCTTCTATAGCTTCTCCAGGGTTGATGTCTGGAGAGGGAGCCAATGGCCCTAACTAGTTTTCCATCTTGGATGGCCTTACAATTCTCAGTTCCTCTGCTTTCTCCACTCTCCACCTCTCTTCACCACCTGATTCATAGTAGAATGGGTGCATAAATATCCATGGTTCTCACCATCTGATCTATTCAGAACTCATTCCTTGAAAACCAGTAAGTAGAAGTCTTACTACAGGTAACACTAAGAGCAGCCTTGCCTACTCTTACCCAGCTCTTCAGCAGGCCTCAGGTTAGGCCAGGTGTGTCCATGGAGAGACCATGGAATGTTTCCCAAAACATGTTTTGTCTCTCAAATATCTGCATAAGGACCACATTGGAAGTGGAGAAGCTGCAAACCAACACTATGTGTGAAAAACTTTCGGGCTAGGGAAGGAAATCATCACTGCATAAAGGAGACCTTTCAAATTATAGAAGAATAAATTTTATCTGAAGACTCCTCAAATTTGAAGAAAGCTGTGGACCATGAATTAACTTAATTTTGGACTGAAAAGATAGATATTGCAAACAATGTCTGTCCTCTCAACTTCCAGGAGACAACTGTCTGATATCCTTTATAGTTAAGAGGAGGAACAGTTTTGCTTTGAGAGGCAGGGCGGTACATTAAGGCAAACCACTATAGCAGAGGCATTACACAGTCATGATCCAAATCCTAGCTAAGACACTAACTGTGTGAATGTGGTGGACACATTATCCAACTTCTCTTCTATTTAGTTTTCTCATCACTAAAGTGGGGATAAAACTAGTTTTGGTTGTTATAAAGGGTAAGTAAGTTAATGTCTGTAGGTCTATGTTGACTGCAATGTTTCAGTGACTGGTGACCATTCCTTTCATTTTTTCTTTTCAAATTATTTCTATTTAAGGGATGTTATCTTTAACTTTAAGGCCTATAATATCTTTTTTTTAATGATGATAACATACATAAACTGTAATGCATGGGTACAGTGGAGAAATGCTATATTCAGAGAAATGCTTGCTGTCCTCAGGCTAACCACCCACCCTGCTGTGCAACAGTTTTGAAAGTTTGCAGCTGGGTGTATGTTTTGGTGTAGGGCCTCTGGGTGCTAGCTTTGATCAGCCAGACTGCCATAATTAGATGGGGACCAATTCCCTGTTCTATTCTGAATTTTTTTTTTTAAATTAAAGACATCTCAACTGGTTTTATTGGATTTCTATTCAGCACTTCTCCAGTAATACTCTGAGATTTTATTTGGAGACAATTTCTCTGAATTAAAATAAGATAATAAATCTGCTAAGTCAAGGAGACTGCGGTGACATGCAGTGCCATTGCTGGTCAATAAGCAAAGAGTGAGGGCACACTTTGAGTCTCAATGGAAGGGTTTCTGGGAAAGTTAGACAGAAGACATTGAATTTTTGCAAATGGAAAATGAACACAGATCGTGACCTAAGAAACTGATCAATGCTTCAGATAATGGAAAATCTCTGAAATCTTTCAGAGATGCTTGCTAATCTGAATGGAGGGAGATAGGATATTAGAAAATCTTTCTGATTTAAGTTAGTTTCCAGTTTCAGTGGCTGTTTTCCCTCCTCAGTTCCATATTATTCACAGATATCAAATAGAAGTTAATTCTACATCTAGAACAACAAAAACCAGAAATATACTTAGTTCTTAATTTTCATATGTGGTTTTTCTACCTTTCTTTGTCCTCACATGCACATATCATCACCCATTTTTTATGCTTTTGGTTATTGTTTCCCTAATCCTCCTACCCCACACAATTTATTATGGATTAGCTTAGCAAAATCAATTTTACTAAGCTTCAGTTAGGAGTGAGGCATCTTGACGCCTCTCTAAAAATAACAAATGAAGTTAGCTTCTGAGTTTACCTAATTGCTTTTCTAAATATGGCTTTTTATCTCCCCTTTTTATGATTAATATATATTTTTAAAGTCAAAAGTGTTTACTCCTATGATAAGCCGTTGAACTATAATCTAGCCAATGGAAAAATCAGCATTTTAGATCTTGTCCAAAAAATGAGTCCTTGTTAGACCTTTATGCAGAGAAGTTTTGATGTTTCTTGAACTGTCCCATCAGAGCTAGTGAAGAGGAAAGATCATACTTGGCTACTACATCCAACTACATGTGTCAGTGGTTATACTTTTAGAATAATGGTTCACTTAGCAGGTTTTGATTTTTACCATTGATACAGGAAAGAAGCATTACCACTGCAAAGAAACTTTGCCATGATAACTACAATTAATGAATATTTTTTTGTATAGATGAATGAAAGGTATATGAAACATTTATTGAATCAAAGATAATGAATGAAGGAATGAAAAAGAATGGTTGGAGTTCCATGGTGATGGCATTTCTGTCATGTCTTTTCCAACATTTTTTCCTCTTCAAGACCTATGATATCCATATGTACCTGAAGGCCTATTTTGGATCACTTCATGATAGGGATCAAAGCAGGTGGGCTGTTGACCATATCAGTTCAAGTTACCCTCTTGAAGAATCAGATTTTATGGAATGACGGGAAATTACTTTTGTTCTTCAACATCACAGGGGTAATAGTATCTACTTATACCACACATTGGAACATAAACAGAAAGATGTTGCCCTTATGTATTCTTCCTGAAAAAGTTCTCCAGCTCTCATGAGGCCAACAATTTTGGATGCTATCACATAGTATGAAGAACCTACAAATTACCCCTGTTCCCCTTTATTAGTCCATCACAGTTCTCATTTAACTCTTATTTTTTTCCTTTTCATGCTTTCCAGATCTGAAAATCCAACAGTGGTCTTTTTGTATTCTAATGGTATTTAATTAGTTGTCTTTTACTCAGCCTAGTCTCTCTCTCAAACTATATTAAAAATCAATGATTGTAACAACTCTAATGTTGGACAGTTCAAGTCTGGTCCTGGAATAATAGAAAAGAAAAAAAGAAAAAAAGAAAAAACCCAAAAACAATAAAAGAATATTATACTTTCTTGCCTACGTTTCTTTGCTGTGCTTTCCAAACTTACACAATATAGACTGACATTTGTATTTGGTTTCCTATTATCAAGGGTATGAGAACATGGAGTATAGTGAGGTTAAAGACTGAAGAGGTTGAACTGACAAAGATAATAACCTTAAGGTTTTTGTACATGGTTTTCTAACCTATATCTTTGGATTATCTCCCCCGCCTCCTGCCCTACAAGGCAAATGGGATGTGAGCAGACCATGACTGAAATGAAAAAGAACATGAAATGAACAGAGACAAAATGAATGAAAAGATGAAGGATGTATTTTTTTAGAAAAATATGCAAATATACACCTTTTTGCTTATAACATACTCTGTATTAATTTATACATATAATAGCATAAGCATTTCACATAATTTGGCACAACGTACAATTCTATAGTAAGCTTTTTTTTTCAGCCCCTACTACATTAGCTCAATAACATCTAGAATATCTCAGCAATATATTATCACATTTGTACTAGAGCTGCCTGAAATACACTGTTTTCCATGTTTGTAAACAAAAATAGAAACATCACTACATAAACACTGTGATTGGAAAAATACCTTCTTTTTAACTCTTCCCTTACATTCAGTAAAGGAGACTTAAGCTACTTTAGTATCCAAAATATTTTCTGAAAGAATATAATTTTCTTCTTTTTTTTTTGGATAGGGGTGGTGCACTCAATATGTGAGCAGAACAAATCAGTTTTTTGTTTCTCACAACTAAATCACTTCTGAAAGGCAGTGGCATAAGATGACATAGATGAGATTTGAGATTTGGAGGGTGTCAGTGTATCTACTTCATTTAGGATACAAATGAAATAACAGGAACTGATTACTGTTGAAAATTCACAAATTAACTTCAGGTGCCAGTAATGATACTGACTTATTCAGGGATTTTTAATGATTTTATGTTGAGAAAGTAAAGAGAGATATGGGAATATAATTTTAGGCTTTAATGAGAATCTACTTAAAAAAAATAACTTGGTATATGGTTAAATTTGTGGCTGTTACATTTTTTTCTCTCTGGTTTTGCTAATAGCAGCAAACTAGAGGTCAACTGCACACTGCTTTCTAATCAGCCCTACCAGATCTTCCTGGGAAAGACAGATCTCGTTAAGTTTTAAAGCTGGGTGAAAGGCAGTTAATGGACTTATAGGGAGTCTTTTAATTACCAGTCTTAAACAAATTTGTCTTTTACAGCTAGATAGCACCCAAGGGCAAGAGGTAATCTGCTTTATAAACTTTGGAGTAATTTGTTTTATAAATCCTGGAGCTTCGGGAAATAGAAAACTCCCTTTAAAGAGAGTATTCTCTTCCATTAGGAATTATATTTTTGGCAGTTTTGTGAAAAATTTAGCAAAGGATTCTTTGTGACCTCTCATTTTAAAAATGTCAGTGACTAAAGTACATTCAACATGAAGGCCAACTCCTTATCGCAGTGAGGGCGGCCCAGTGGATGGGATCATCCGAGACCAGTCTGAACATACAATATTAATAGACTATTTAACAAATTGGCTCACCAAACGTTTCGATCAAATGGACACTAATTTTTTTTTTCATTCAAAGCATTACATCTTCCTGCCAAATGCAGGTCTTTCCACCTCATATGCTCAGTCATCTTTATATTAGAAAGCCACTTTGTCTTGCAGAGGTCATATTGTAATTGTGTGGTTTACACGTGTGAATGGTAAAACATCTGAGTAACTTTAGAATTGACTAAAATAAAAAAATTAAAAATCAGGTCCATAGCCAAATACAGAAATATTCTAATTCAAAGTTTAGAGTTAAAAAGAAAAATAGTGACAGTGATTTTAATTTTTCAAAGCTATAAATGGCTCAAGATAAATAAGGAGCACCCTGTATCTGAACTAGGTTAATTTAATTGTGTTTTTCTTGGATACTTTGCTTGCATTACACCTGCATTTCAGTCCTGGATGAAAGATGGAATTCACAAGTGTTGCATTGGGAGACTCCATTCCTTAGACTGTCTCCCATAGCAGTAGTACCAAGAAGAACTTTCTTCAGATTCACTATGAAAAAAATCACTTAATAATTCTTCACAAATGATATTTGGCTCCTAGGAGGATGGGATCACTTTAAATGCATGGTTGGTCTTTCTCCCAGGGCATGAAGGCTCAGTAATCACAATGCTATATTTGCTTCACATTTAAGCGCATGACTCCTGCTCAATGATTTCCATAGGGATGTCTTCAGCACCTTCCTCGCCCAGGTTGATGGCGGGTTGGTTGTTCCTCGGCTCCTGATGGCAGATGTAGACAGGGATATCGCCAGCCTCAGCCTCCGCGGCGGCTGCAGCTGCAGCTGCAGCGTGGAAATGGGGGCGCCTGTAGTTGCGGCCCCCCCGGCGCTGGTCCCATTGGATTTTAAATTGGATCCATTGACGCTTCACAGCGGTTTGGACCTGGAAGAAAAAAAAGGAGTCCTGTTCTCATATAATTGTCGGACATGACCCCAGCCAAGTTTATGGGCTCAATTCTTGTACTTAACAGAGGTTAAAGTGGGTTGGTTGAATTGTAATTCTGATCTACAGGGCGGTGCAGTATATGCTCTGGCTATGGAATACAGTCTTGGAAGAAGAATTTGCAAACTGGAGTACTGAGTTACTTGTCCAAGCCACCACTGGCAAGGTTACTTGCTATTTTTGTGCAAAGGTTCTTCTTTAGCCCTTACATCCAATGAATGAAATTTTATTTGGTTTCATCAATATGGCATACACATTAGATTAGGGAAAAAGAACTGGAAACAGTGTATTCTTTCATACACTTTAGCTTTCTGCACTCAGCTATTGCCATTCAAGATAGCAATGGGTGACATATTTCGCGTGGGCTGAACTTGATCAGGGTTATTCTTTTCAGGAGAAGGAATTAAATCCACATCAAAAGTGACGTAAAGTTTCGGTCTGATAGTTTTGTTCTTTATCTATTTACCAAAAATGCTCCTATTTTAGTCACTCGGCCAGGCACATAAAGGAGCGATTTAGTGTCCAGTAGGAGCAGATGGATACCAGGCAGAGATGCTGCCAGTGAGAGGAGTGAAAAACTTCATCATTCCACTGCTTTCCCCTAAGTTGGCTCATCTCTCTGCCAAAGTGTTTCTTAGCTACTTATTGCCTTGACCTTAATTCTCCCAAAGAAACAAACTGTCTATTTCCCCCTACCAGTTGTCTGGTTTCTTCCCATCAGGCCTCTACTCACCTCCCCCGCCTGGAATGCCCCTTGCCGACCCTTCACCAATGCTAAAAACCTCTTTTCAGGACTCAGTTCTGCTGTCCTCCCCAGGAAACTTTTCTTGACCCGTAATAGAGAGTTAGGCATCTCTTTTCTGTACTTTTGTTGCACTCGTGTTCATTATCGCTCTTACTACCTTTTATTATAAGATTTAATATGTCTCTCTTTCTTCCTATATGTTGAAATACTGAAGATCAGGAACCATGTCCTATGCATCTTTGTATTTCCAGAACTTGTCATGCTGCTTGGCATAAAGCAGTTAATCAACAAATATCTCTGGACTGGTTGCCAACATTCATTCTAGAATGAGTTCACAACTCTTTCAGCACAGAAAACGATCATCCATGACTATGTTTTAATTAGTGTGACGGTGTCCAGTAGTATTAAGGTGGGGATGCTGAAAATGTCTAGAGTGAACCAGAAAGAGAAACTAAAGTTTTCTTTCATTCAAATATAAAACCCTGGGTTTTAATATGACTTAGAATCACAGATTTTGGAGGATTTGAATTCCTCTCTGAGGTGATTTTAAGCCATTGGATGTCTGATCCTCTACAACTGTTGCTGGCTCTCTCATGAAAGTATATGGGAATTACTCTAAAGCTCAAGTGGATTGCTACTTTGGGAAAATAATAGAATGACTTGTAATATTGCACCAGCAATCATCTGGGCAGGAGAGAAAGGTTGTCACTGAATAACATCACACCACCTTTTTATTCCTTTTTAAACTTTAGATCACTTCACTGGGTTTTATGTGATGCCATGAAACAAAAAAAAAACAAAACATAACTATTGAAGGGAATTAGGAGACTAACTCTGCCCACATTAGCCATGTAATCATGGGCAGGAAACTAAACTTCTCTGACGCTCCATTCTTTAATATAACTCTTCTACTTCACCTAGATGTTTGAAGGATTAAATTGTAACAGGACATATCAAAGTGGCCTCTAAACTTTAAAGTACCATACAGTGAAGACACTATTATTACTATTACTAGACTGTTATTATGACAGGGTGCTGACCTCAAGTCTTTAGATTAAAATGAAACCTTCTGTCATTTTTTTGGAGGATGGCTGTGCTAAGAAAATAAAAAACTCTCAATTACACACACAGTTTCAGATATCATGTTCGATTGTTTCTTCCTGTGAAATATCTGATGCTAATGCAACTGAAAAGAGTTTTCTTCACATTGTGGTTTGCACTAGGAAAAGGGTGCTGTTAGAGCTTCTGGGAAAAGGAAAGAAAACACTCTCAATGGGGAGATCATCCCTATGAATATATTTTCCAATGCAAGTACATCAGACCCTCCCCTTTCATTGATCCCTGCATCTTCCACATCACTCCTCAAGAAGATCCTGTGCTTCCTTGACTGGTTTCTGGGCTTTTGCTTTGCAACCTATGCAATAGGAAGAGCTACAGAATTGGAGAAAGACTGGACTGATTATATCAGAATAGATTAATATGAAACCATAGCTGACTACATCTGGAAAAGCACATCTTTACTGAGTTAGTTACACTTTCAGATAAAACATGAGTAAATTTTACTTTTTGCCATGCAATGAAATTCCCCCTTTAGTATCTTTTCAAGAATCTAGTATATATTTAGATGGCTTTCCAATTATCTTTTGGAGTTTAGATTTAGATTTCTACACAATATATTTTCCTGTTGAGACTAGCAAAGAGGTGGTGTGGCTTTATTTTGGCTGTACTACCTATTAAACATAGGTCCTTACATGCCAGGTTTATATTCTAGGAAGCACTAAATGCCCTGTTGAGAAATTGTCCTCATAACTAAAAC
Organism: Macroglossus sobrinus; assembly: GCA_004027375.1. Taxonomy (NCBI): domain Eukaryota; kingdom Metazoa; phylum Chordata; class Mammalia; order Chiroptera; family Pteropodidae; genus Macroglossus; species Macroglossus sobrinus. Next base: position 418,871 of record PVKZ01000970.1, read on the forward strand.
TTACACAGATATTTAGAGGTGTCTGAGGTAGACAGTAATAAGTTTAGAGGGAGTTTGTAAAAGTGACCAGCAGGAAAAAAAGGAAGCCTGTGTTTCTTCTCACTTGTCTTTTTAAAATAATCCCCATTGGAGCACCATGCATATTGATGAAGTACCCAACTCAGCATGAGGCCAAAGCATTTGAAGTCTATTTTAATTTTTTAAAACTATTACTAAGAAATGTTCATAGCCCTCTATAATTGTATCTTAAAATTATAAATTATCCTTTTTTTGTGGAGATGGCAATCTGCTTTAATTTGTAAACCACACTTATTAGAATAGACCCTTAGCAGCATGTAAAAGACACTTCAATAATCACACGTTAATAAGGGCAATTATCTCCTACAATACCACAGGTTGAGCCTAATGTTGCTTGGATCCAAGAATAAGGACATTGAATATAAAAAAAATAAAATAAAATAAACAAGGAGATTTTCATTTGTCCCTGAAGCATCAGAAATGTTAGGAGATACCAAGGGGATAAATAGTATAACGTACAAATAGTACAAAGTTTTGAATTACTATATGAATTCATCATCCATTATAAAAGCAATTAACACAGGTCACTTTAGAGTTTCCCCTGATTATATAAATTTATTTATTGTCAACTTTAAAAAACAGCCCTGGTCTGACGATTCGAAGACATAATTATTATACCTGGCTCTATTATTAACTGTCTGTGTAAGGCTGATATATTTGGGTCTCAGTTTACATAAAACTTATTGTAAAAAAAATCAGATTGGAGTTGAATAGTTTTGTCCTGGTCTTTGTTTTCCTGTTAAGTTCATCATAAGCACCTGCAGTTATGTACTATGGAAGGCGGGGTTTATACCAGCAGTTCTGATCCAATGAATAAAAAGATTTTAAGGCCCGCTCCTTCACTCCTTCACTTTCTGCCACTACAACTTAATAGACCTGCTGCAATCTGAATTTAAGATTAAAAATCATATTTTTATTTTATTTTTAAAATTAATTTACAAAAATTGTAATTAAAAAAACACTTTAAATTCATTTGGAAGTTAAAAAAGTAATTGCATGCTTTAAATGTTTTGATAGGACTTTTGGAAGCTGGATCCCTATTATATCCTATTAATTAAATGCTAAAAGATACTTCTGAATATTATTCACAAAGTTGTTACTGATATTTTTTCCCCACCCTTTTGGAAGACATATCAGCAATATCTCTACTGGTCTTTATCTTACAAAAAATTTTTTTTATCTTATAGAATTTATACAGTCTTTAGTTTAAGGTAATTGTGTACTTGATGATTACAAGATAAGGATTTTCTAATTCCCTTTCACTACATACTTTCCTATGTTTGGAAAGGATATTTTGTTCTAAACGACAATAATAAATAAATAATAAATAAACATCATTTGTAATAAGGTTAATATCTTTGAAAATATTTAATTATTGTGTTTCTTAAATAACATCGCCCTGCAACTCCCCCATTCATTAAGTCGAGGTCATTCATTGCTCAAAGGACAAAGTAGCTTCTATCTAGAGTGCTAATTCTCAAAGTGTAGGCTCCAGATAACAGCATCAGCTTCACTTGGGAACTTGTTAGAAATGCAAATTCTTAGGCCCCATCCCTGTTCTACTAAATAGAAAACTGCTGGTAGGAGTCCAGCAATCTGTGTTTTAACAAACTTTCCAGGCGATTCTGAGGCACACTTAAGTTTGAGAATACTAGTCTAGAATAAAGAAGTCATTGCTTAGCTTTCAGTCCCAAAACTGACCTTTCTGAGTCTCTAGAAAGACATTTGTTCTGACAAAGCAGGTTTCATTGAGTGAAAGAAAGAATTTCTAAATAGAAAAGCTTCTCTTTGCATATGCAGTGAATATCTTACTTTTAGTAAAATAGCATTTTACTAAAAACCATGACATAGAGAATTTATAGGATATGATATAGGGAGAGCTCCTTTTGGACAGGAAGGGGAAAGGGTCAGTGCAGAGCTCTTACAATTCCAAGGGGAAGAGGAGAGAGAGAGATATAGAGACATAATGACTTTGCATTTTCCCTTCATGGTGGGAAGACCTGGGAAAATGGAGAGAAGAAAGAAAGCAAGGAATAATAGAAAAATCCAAGTATAGCAGGTTTTTTCGTTGATTCTGAAAGCATAGTCCTGAAAATTGATAGCCCAGTAAAGAAAGAAATCCCACATTCGGCCTGGTCCTATGTCCAACATGGTGGCTGAGCAGTGGAATTGCCGGGGCTAGGACATGTACTGAGGACATAGTCACAGTGTGAGGATAGAGTCAAGAAATCCTGGGCACCTCAGGTGGCTCGGATGAGAGAACTGTGAATCAGAAGAGGTCTGGGGCTTGGTTCAGGAGGCTACAGAGTGAAAGGACCTCGAGGGTTCATAGAAGTTCAATGGAGGGTGAGCTGCCAGAATAATATTGAATAACCAGCTTCATTTTTTAACAAAAGCTTTTGAATGGAATATTTTCTAGAAAGAGACTGTTGTAAACTGCAGGCATACCTCGGAGATATTGTGGGTTTGATTCCAGATCATCGCAATAAAGCGAGAATTGCATAAAGCGACTCAATCTTTTTGCTGGTGGAGGGTCTTGGCTTCAATTTATGAAAAATACAACATCTGTGATATGCATTAAAGCAAAAGCATAATAAAATGAGGTCTGCCTGTGTTAGAGATTAGTATAGTGGGCTTTTCAAAGCAAGATGAGGTAAGTTATAGCAAATTAACAAAATTTTAGCTTTTACACACTCTAATCTGTGACCATTAAGCTGAGATCCTTCTGCCCATGTCCTGTTTTGATCTACAAACTATTTTATCCACAGTGCAAGGGCAATAGCAAGACACATGAAACAGGGAGAAAATCTACTGTGTTGTCGTACTCTCTTAAGTTTTAAGCTACTGCTTGGGAGAATTGGGCATCATTATAGTCATAATCATCTTTTTGAGGACTTGTATATTCAATAATTTTTTGAAATGTTTCGATGGTCAGTGTCCACATATTTGGAAGAGTTGTTGTAGGAAATATTTGATAGAGAAGCATGCTCTCATGGTCATCTTTTGATTTGTATGACTATAATTCTCCAACTTCCTTCACTGGTTCTAGTTGATCTATTGAATATCTAAGCTATTTTCATAATAGGAGTCACTTATAACATATAGGTAATAAATAAAATGAAACCTCTATCCTCATTGTATTACTGACATATTAGTCCCCTAGGTTTCTGGTAATGTTTAATATTCAACCAAGCCCTTTCTCTGATGCAGATGGGTGCCCTGTCTGTGTTTAGGGTTGTACGAGAATACTTCTTCTCTTACACAGAAGGCCCAGCTGAGACCAGATGCCTAAATTCAACTGAGCTGTGATACTACACTTGGCACAGTGTGCAACTTTTATATTATTAGCAATGCCACACTTGTACTTTCCTCTGACAAGGGGATCTTAATTAAAATTAAGATGGTTTTTAATTTTATGGGATGGTTTCTTTATTTCAAAAAGCAGAGGCAACATTCAAAGGAACTAGACACATTCAATTGCTAGGAGTACCTCTGGGCTTGCTTTCTGTGCCTGGCACTTCAAAGCAGGATCATAATTTAGACATAATAAATACTGAGGTATTTTTACAAATGTATACAATCTTCTCATGTTTTCAAGGGATGCCCCTCCTGAACCGGATTTTTAGATTAGCCCTATGTTAATATTATTTTAGATGAAAATGTTTAGTTTGTATGGCAACCTGAAACAACTTAAAAGGCAAGGAGACATATATCCACAGAAATTAATATAAAGATAGGGTAATCTAAACCCTCCTTATTTATTAGTTTTTACTATTATTAAAAAAAAAAAGAAAGGAAGAGACACTTCAACAGCTGGCAACAGATGGATGTTTTTTTAAATTTCTATCCCAGGCCTTCTTCAGTCTAGAGCCTAGCAATAGTAAATGCACTATACATTTTTGTCAAATAAAAGAATGCGTTCGTGGATAAATGGAAGAAGGAAAGAATAAAATGTGCCAGGTAAAAGAGAGAATAGGAGGAACAAAAATCTTGTGATATTAGGGTTGAAGATAAGGAATAGGTTAAAGAATGGCAAAATATTATAGGTGCTCACTAAATATTGTTCAACTGAACAAATAAAGACTAGAGAATCAATTAAATATCAATCAATAATTATTAGAAAATTTTTCTAATTACAGGAAAATAATATGTTAATCTCTTAAAATACGATTTGCCTTGGTATAGAATTATTCTAAATGGAAATTAATTTAGTATTATGTTAAATACTTTTACATTATAAGTTATGTGGCATATAATTACATAAAACATACTAACAAAGCTTCAGAAGAAATCATAGACATAATGCAGTCAGTGGAAGGTTTAGTTTATTCAATTAAGAATCAGGAAATTTGGGTTCTAGTTCTGGTTCTACAACTACGATTATAACATCGGGCAAGTCACATGATCTTTCTGGAGTTTAGATTTCTCACCTGAAAAAAATGAGGGAGGTTTTAAATCATGTTCCCTGAGGCCCTGGGAGTTTTTGGTACACATTTAAGCAGCTCCGCTTTTTATGTTTTATAAACTGGGCTCCTACATGAGATTTTATTTGAAGAAAGAGAATTCTGGCTGAAAACTTCTGAAAACACTGGCCATAAAGCTCTCTAGGTTTCAATGATCTAAATATTCAGAATAAATTACTTATTTTAGAATCTGTTTTGTGTCTTAACAGGGTGATTTTAAAACATTGATTAAGTGGTACGACACTGGCACCAAGCAACTGGAAAAGTAGGCAGTGAACTAGTATGAACTGGCTGCATATTGGCTCTGCCCTCATGAGGAATTTGGTCTTTTAAAGATAATGAGGACGTGACTTGTGTTTTCATGGAAATCTAGAATAGCTTTCACTATTGCTCATGGTACAATCCAAGGATATCAGAACTTAGCTGCCTGTCTGGATAATATCTGTAATTGCACCACACACACACATAGAAAGGAGTCAGCTTGTGATGGTGGAAATAACGCTATCCTGTGATGAAATTCTGTGAGGAAGACTGTAGAAGTGAGGGCAAATGCAAAGAGGCCCTTTGGAAACTGTAAGGTGCTGGCTTTATATAAACGCGTGGTGGTGTGATGTGAAATGCCTGCTTACCTCGCTGTTGTAGAAGCAGTAAATTACCGCAACAAAGAATCCCTAAAGAGAGGAGGAAGAAGAGAGCTGAAGTTATTTTTGTGTGCATTATGTTGATTAACAATAAATATAAATAGACAACCTGGAGAGGAATAGTTTGCTACTGCAATTGCAAGTCAAGGCTTGATGAAAAACAATTATTACCACTTACATCCAGTGTTCCGCTATAAGAATATTCTATTAGAAATGTATGTTTTTTTGTTTTTTGTTTTTGTCGTGACTCTATCATTTAGCTAAAAGAACAACTCTAGTCAATCTGGTTGATACAGTGCTGGCTTTAACATGGAGATTTATAGAATATGCTGATTATAGTGATCATCTTGCATCCACCAGCTGAGCAAGTAGTAAAATAAACACACCATCGGCTTTCTTACCTGGAAATGAATCAGAGAGTGCATCAGGTAGTCATAGATTTTCCCAAGCACCTTGTTGGATGGTCTCCAGGGAAAGACAACGAACTGGATTCCCAGCAGGGGCACCAGGATCAGAGTAGCCCTCACTGCCTTCAGGTACATGTGCGAATCGACCTCCTGGGTTTCCCTCATTTTCTTCACGAGCACACGGACGATGTTGAGCAGAAAGAAGAAGTTGACCTGCAAAGATATGATGTTAATAATGAAAAAATGATCTAGGTCAGTACCACTTTAGGACATCCACTTTCCTTAATTCTTGCTTGTCTCGTGTGGGGAGCAGATGTCACCTACATAGGATGTGAGAGACTGCATGAGAGGTTATGCAATTTGCCCCAAAGTATCAGTGTAACCAAGATCCTTTTCAGACTCGAATTAATATTTCCTTACTTTTTTCTAAATGAGAAAATATTTTTCCATACATGTAAATATATTAGGTTCAATTGTAAAGAAGGTGTTTGTTTGTTAAGTTTTACTTTTACAAAGAAGAAAAGTTTTAAACCTTGCTTTCTTTAAGATCTTCTTTCTTATCTTTTCGTTACGAAGGTACATCCCACAGCAACAATGATTTAATTAAGCAAAATGAGGACTGAAAATTTTATCTGTAAAGTCTATATAGTGAAGACAGCTAACCTAGCCTTCTTTTTTAAATAACATTTTTTTTAAAAGAAAATTACACTGAGGTATAATGTACATTTAGTAACATGGAGATTTTAAGTTTACACTTGAGAGGTTTAGACAAATATATGTACCTGTGTAACAACTCCACCAAACAAGAAAAGTACATTTCTATCACTCCAGAAAGTCACCTCCTGCTCCTTTGTACTCTACAGCTCCCTCATCCCACCTCTGGCAACCACTGATTTCTATTACCATAGAAATGGAGTTTGTATTTTTCTGTGTCTGGCTTCTTTGGTTTAACCTACTATCTATGAGATTCACCTATGTTGTGTACATGAGCATTTCATTCGTTTTTATTGCTGAGTGGTACTCCTAGAATAGTACACATTATTTTTTTTTATTCATTCTATTGATGAAAATGGAATGGTTTCCACAATTCGACTATTGTGAATAAGCTTGCTATGAGTCTTTGTGTGAAAGTGTGTTTTCATTTCTCTTGAAAGTGTGTTTTCATTTCTCTAGAATTACCTGTTCAAATGGTAAATGTATGTTTAGCTTTACAAGAAACTGCAAAACTATTTTCCCAAGAGGTAGCTTCACTTTCTGTTCCTTCCAGCACTATATGAGAATTTCAGTTGCTCTTCACCTTGCCAACATTCGTTATGGCCACTTTTTAATACTAGCCATTCTGGTGGGGCACAATTATTTTTGGCTATGAACATTAGTTTTGAACAAAATGTTTTTAGAATTTAATTGATAATTTATTTTAAAATAATTAGAATGATTTTCCTAACTGAAAAGTTATAAATGTTACAGCCCGAGAAAGGAAAGAGACCTTTAGTAATAACTGAATTCTTATGGGGCATCGTAAACATTCAAAGCTCATGTCAGTGGGTCTTTGTGAAGACAGTTGGGCTAGTAAATACTTCACTACTCTGAAAATGAGCAAGTGAAATAGAATTTGCATTAAAAGCCCAGGAAAATTAGAAGACAATCTGGATGCTAACACAATTTAATCAGTTATAAATCGATGCTTCTTTAATGCAGGAGCAGAACATGTTCTGTGACTCGGACTGTTTTTACTTTCCTCACTCTTATTTGAACAGAATACCATGTTTGTGGTTAATGGGGGAAAGTGTCTAAATATTAAATTTGATGGTTCTGATGCTGGCCAACACATAGTAAATCATGGGTATAAATAAAGAGCTTGGCTATAGATTCAGACAGTCATATTCTCCCCTAACCCAACTTCTTACTAGCCATCTGATTGTGGGTTAGTTTACTTGAGTCTTTGGGTTTAGTTTTCCTAATAAGTAAAATGTCCTGATGATGTATCTACTTTGAATGGCTATTGTTAGCAAAAATCATGGCAATGTGAAGTGCCTGAAATATTTTAAGTTCATGATCATTGGTAATTAGGATGATGGCTCATGTATCAAAGATGAAGTGAAAGATGGTTTTGTTTGGCAGAGCCTAAAGAAAATAGTGTAGGGGGACTTTGTGATCTCTCATTTTCTATTTAGCAACACCTTTATCATTATATCCCTCAGCATCTTGGTCTTTACCTTTAACTAGAAAAATTTAGTTATAAAATTGTTTTTAAAAAACGATCATTTTTGTGAGGTATATAGAAATGAGCTTATGTGCCCACCCCTAATTATTAAAATTTTTTTCATTTGAAGACTCAAATCAAATTATTCTTCATATTATAGATTATCATTAAATTAGCTTCATTTGAAAATTATAATATGTATGCTATAATTGACTCATCTTCACAGACATCATCAGATATAACAGTTAATCATGAATTTAAAAAACAATTCTCACCACTAATGCTGCCATGACAGGGCCGTGGATGATGTAAAGCAAATAGGTTTCCACACTCAGCCAGCAGCTGAATAAAAGGGGGAAAGAAGACATCAATACAAATACTTTTTATTTACAAATATGTTAACTAAAAACCATGATAATACTTACTTGTCGTTGAAGTACAGCGCCCTAGTAATAGCATGGATAGTGGTTGGCACCAATGGGAACCCTAAAAATGTGAAAAGGTACATATTATACTTGGTTTCTTGGGCATAAGCTGTGACCGCAGTTGCAGGGAAAAATGGTAGTTCACTTTTAAAAAATAATGGCAAGTTAACTGTCTCTGTCAAGATATTTTCCTGATGCTTCTGCACAAATTATCTTTGATTAAAACAGGTAAAAATGCTCAGTTAGAATACCACATGCTTTCAGATAGTTTGATTAAGAGCACCCAAATAATTAAAATCTGTTTACAAATTATCCAGCATGACAGGTACGTCGTTACCCTCACTGTGACTACTATTATACCATTATGTCTGTGTGATGGTGATGATGACTGTTGACTGAGACCAGAAAGCTTTTTATCGTAGCTGACCTGGGCTCTCATATGGAGAGAACCCGGGTCACAACAGAGGGAAATGACCTGGGACAGCATCTGGAAATGATCGTCTGATTGCTCTGAAAGACTTGTGTCTTTTAGGCTTTCTGTTTTGCTTTCTGTTTATCTTACATGTACTGATCCTGTTCTCTTTCAGTGAGAATACTTCCCAGTAGCTGGTGCACTCATTCCCTACCCTCTGTCAGTTCTGGCTGCAGAATTTTTATTAAGGCAGCTTAGTATTGATTTCCCTGACTAAACTAGAAGGGCTAGTGAAAAACAACTTTGACTTTATAAATAGAACAATGGAGATAGTTACTGGCAATGCATTCCGTCAAGTTACCCCTTTTTAAAATCAATTTTCATTCTCTAAAGGTAACCTAGAGTAGAGTTGTAATTTTCATAAGAAAAAAATTCTCATTTTTTTCTCAGATGTACCCATTAACAATAGAATATTATTTAATTTGGTTGAGATATTTGTAGAATGAGTTTTAAAATTATCATCAGATCAGAAGTGAATTAGATCTACACACTTTGATTTTCTGTGAATTATATGCAAAAAGAGAATTCCTATAAATATTAAGTTTTCCCCCAAGAAAAATTTCAGCTTCTAAACACATGAAGCATATAATTCAATAAGACCATTGATTAAATGATGATGAGGGTAAAAGTAATTTTTTGTTCCTAGGTGTATTTTTTTAGGAGGACTAGATAAATTCTATTTGCTCATTGCAAAAGTCCATGGGGAAGAGGGAATTTGCTGCTTTGATTTATAAAGAGAGGAGAACCAGCAAGGCAAAGAAATAATCTGAAGAGAGTTGTGAAATAAATGAGAATTAAACCAGGATTTGAAGTTGCTTCAATCTGAGAGAAATAGACCAGTAAGTGTTCCTATGCAGACTTGTAAGGGAGTAACTACTGAAGGAAACATTCTTTTGTTTTCTCTTGGAGAGAGGTTCACCACCAGATACTCTTTACCCAGAGACGGTATTTGTAATGCCTCTTAGAATTCTTTGTGATCCCTTCCAGATCCTGGAGTGGGTGGTATTATTTACAACTGAAATGAACGGATGGGATGTGCATCACGTGCAAACGATGTTAGGTTTTGAGACATAGCTTTTTTGGGTCAAGTTTTCTGTTGCTGCGCTTTCAGACTTTTCAAGCATAGATTATGCTTTATTTCTTGGTATAGTAAGATTTAGGACCTATAATACTCCTTTGATGTAAAATTAATTTCAAAAGAACAATAACACTATTGTCTGTTAAATTCTTTAAACTTTTTGTGAAATTATTCTTTTTAAGAAGTTATTTTGGTTGTAATTTACTTGTTTTCTGCCCATCAAAAGATAATGCTTGCTTAAAGTTCTAAGAGAGGGTTATTGATTTAAAACACGTCATTATGATTGTCTCTCAACCTTGTTCTTAGAGTTGAGATTTGGTACTGATTTTTGAATGTTCCAGAGTTTGGTGAAATTTTGGGGTGTGTGTTTGTGTGCAGGGAGGGGAGTGAAGAAAGAGAAATATAGCTCTGGCATACTAAAATTTAATTACATATTATAATTATACTGGTTGACTATCTCTTTTTCCAAAGATCTATCGATGTAAGTGCAAATCTTTCTTATTCTTTTAAATTGACGATTCTGTGTTAGCTTACTGAGTTCATTGTTCTTTAGGATTCTACTTGAATCATTCTGATAAAGCTGTAAGTGTTATTTATTAAGAAAGGTTCAGGTATCCTATAAATATTTTATTTATTTTTATTACCTTCCTTTTGAAACAGTTGAAGCTTGTTCTTTTTTCCCTCTGAATTGTTTATATGTGTTAAGCACATATCTTCATCAAGCTGTTTGTGATGACGCCAACGAGTTTTATAATTAATTCACAATGTATCAGTATGAAAAGATTGGTATAAATTGTTCCTTCCAGGTGCCCTTATCTCTGCTGAATGTCATAAGTAAGAACAAATTTATAGCCTTTCTTCCATGAAAATTTTCCGAGTGTGGCATATAGATGTTCTTGAGTAGTTAAAACCAGCCCAAGAAGTAGGCCATACATTTTATTTCACAGAAAATAAGTAAAACAGGTGGGATCTGAACGATGTCTCTGTGTGTGGCATACCTGCCTGGTATAAGATGGTGCTTTCAGGCCTTTGATCAGAAGGCATGTGACTGGCACCAGTTATTACTATTGTGTTGGGGTCAAAACTACTATTGAGGGCATTAAATTGTACCCAATTGATTATCAGCATGACTAGCTTTGGAAGTTTAGAAACTGTTAAGAGAGTATGTGTGCATATATATATATGACTGAAGAGGGCAGGGAAAGGAAAGATCAACCTCATGTGAAAGGCTAGCACTAAGAGAAAAAACAATAAAAGGCCATTTTGACCTTTGTATTCTGACCTGTTCTGAGGACATGGAGGAACAGAACCTAACACCTGTAGTGGGACCTGCAGGAGAGTCACAAGCTTGATTTCCAATTTCACTGGATGGTTAAGAAGACAGGATACTGGGGCTGCCCATGCTGCCCCTCAGTGGGGAGTGGCCCACAAGATGAGGTGTTTTGGGGTGTATTCTAGATGGCCATTTGGTTCACAAAGACCTCTCTCCCTTTTTTTTTTTTTTTCTGGATAGGTCACCCGCATTGGATATGTTTGCACTATGTGACAAAATTCCCCTCAATATTCTTAGCCACAGCTCATTGAACCATGGCTGGCCCCCTGACTTCAGCTGGACCAATCAGATTCTCTTGCCTTGCCATTAAAAATTGGGACTTAAAGACAAGCTTTTAGCCTCTCTGTGTAGCTGGAACAGAAAAATGTGAACTCAGGAAACATTTGGGTAGTTTGTATTTACCATTAGGATTGGTGAAAGAGAGACCTGTGATCTATGGTTTGTAGAGCAAGAGAAGGATTAAAACAGATGTTCATTGTAGAGTAGAGACAAAGGATAGAGGGAGGGTTCTCCTGGTTGTCTGATCCCTTGGTACAGCCCTTTTGTAAGCCTACCTATGTTTCAGCTCTTGATTTGATAGTCCAGACTCTGATAATTTATTTTTTTTTTGCCTAAATTAGAACATCTTATTCTCTGTTGTAGCTCCATCAGTTCAATGTTGAGATATCCCAAATATCTTCCACACTGATCCACTATTATAGGATTATTTCATTGGGTTTGGGTCATGTGATGGGTTAAAGTCTATGTATTTCTGTTAGGGACTGAGTGTTATGGAAACAAATATTACATAAGGCCAGCCCTGTGGTAGATTGAGCAAAAGACTTTGGCTACTTATGTAGACATATCTATACAGTTGGTGACAATACCTGTTAGGCAGCAGTTTAAATACAAAGGTTCATGTTCTTAGAAAGGCTTTGAATTATCCTTCTTCCTCAGAGGATGGTTTAGTTAAAAGTAATCCACAGCCTCTGCTTTGGGACTCAAGGTCACACTGTTAGTAGTTAGCAAGGTCAGCCTTGGCTCTGTGGTGAGGATCTTCCTTTGACGTGGAATGTGTGATGTGTCTTTTTTGGTAAGGCAGCATGCATTTTTGTCCCAGAACCTTTTCCCTCTCACATTACTTTGCTATCTGTTCTTCTTCCACCAGAGTGAACTAGACTGTTAGCAGCCCTGGGGGAAAGGGAGTGATTCTAGAGAGTCTTCACAGACCTCAGCACCCTACTTACTTCAGTCAGTCTGTACTGAAGCAGCCACAGCTTAAACAATCCAACTACAGGCTTTGCAAAACCATCGCCATGTGCTATGATGTCAGATAGGCTCTACTTGGAGGCCCATCAGGTTATGTCTGTCGCTCTGCTGGACTCCACTTCCTGACCTTTCACCTGAGGAGTCCTGTTGATGTATTAACAGGAAGAAGTATTCACGGGGAAGGGAAGTGGGGCCAGGGTGGAGGACAAACAGAATCCAAAATGTAAAATTCTCTTTTGCTCTATAAATAGATGATAAAACTGAAGGGAGCCCAATCAGGTCTTCTCTCAATCAGGGCATATTTTTGTCCATTCATTAGCTGGGTTACCTGAAGACACTCATAATCATACCCCACCATCTCTGCACTGACCCCCATGTTCATCACAATGTGTATGAACTTGTTAAAGGGCTTCAACCATGCTGTCTTGGAGACTGAACTATCTTCACCAGTGTCACATCATTCCTCAAGGACTTTGGTCACTGAGGTTCTCTGAGACTAAGAGGGAGAATGTAAATATACAGACAGAGGTGAAGGTAGCTCAGCACTCAGCTGAAGGAAATACATACCCCAGCCCAGGAGATAATACCACCGCATGTGTTGTTTCTCAGCGAACACGGCCACCACGATGAGTGTGTGAAGATAGATCCCTTCACAGAGCATCCAGAAGTAATTGCACGCCATCATGTACTGGTGAAAAAAATGCAAAATCTTGCAGCTCACCTGTCAGAAAGAAATGGAAATAATCAGTGGAAGAAATGGGCAAGAATTTAACAGTGAACAGAAGGTAAATGTGAAAATGAGCCAAAGCATCTACATTCAGTTTCCCCAAGCATCTGTCAACACATGCCACCCTCTGTATCCACAAATCAAAGTAATACTGCATAGATCATTAGCACCACATATAAACAACTATCCAGGGGAATGAAAGCCTAGTTCCCAAAATGTTCTTTTCCTGTTGTATTCTGGTGACTTATATAGACTAGATAGGTTCATTTTCCTGCAATATGTCTGATGCCCATCATTTTTTAGAGCATCCAAGGATTCGTCACATGACTTTTATGGCCCCTTTTCTATGGTTAATGAGACAAATAGCCCAGAAGTTGTTAATGCTGTTCCTGAAGTTCATTGATTTGTTGGTGATAACTCCTTACCAGCAAAGAGTTGATAACCAAGTGAAAAATTTCTTACACATGAATCAGGAGCTATGCTGAACCCAACCGATGACTTCTGTTTTGGTTACTTACTGGCCTTCCAGTGCTGATAATTCTGACCATTCAAGAGCATGAGTTTTCTGTTCCAGTAGATTCACAGTGCAATAGAAAACATCCTGACTTTGAGTCACATGTACACTTAAACCTCATGAGGAGGAATTGTACAACTTTATGTCAAGATGCCAATGTAGTTGATAAACTAATGGGCAAAAAGCCTCTCATGTCAACTTGAAAACTGTCAACTTGTACATTCTTTAAAACTAGCAGAATGAAGGAGAAAAATTCTCTAGCGAGAAAGTCAGCATTAAATAACTTTGTAGGGAAGGACCGAAGTCTTTCCCCAGAGGAATTTAAAGATATAATGTTTTCAATTAAATGTAAATTTGTCATGCAATCCTGAGTTGATTTCTAATAAAGCCTCAGAGAACATGAGCTTGAATCTATGGAACTGTAGTCATGATTTGGTGTGTTTAGCGGGGAAAAATCACTGGAGAAAAAATTCCCATCTGAGATAAGAACATTGGAAGATGACTGAGAAATTGGCAAAGCAAGCACTCTGGAAGTGTTCAGCAAACAAAACTACAGTAAATAGAAAAGCAAGATACTCATGTGATGGAAAAGAAAGGCTGATAAAAATGTAGCAGAGGAATAAAAATTAACATCTTGCTACACTCAAGGGTCTTTATGTGTTACAATGAACAAATTATATTACTCTTCACTGGGGAATCTCAAGCCATGACTGATTAAGTTTTATAGTCTCACACCATAGGCCTTTTGATTATTTGTGATTTACAGACCTCTGAGTACACTCTGCATTCTGCTTTTACACTTAGTGCCTTTTAGATTGAAATAATACTTTATAAATGCTCTGAGTTTCCACATCTTCTATGCTGTGTGACACAGATGAAACTGGGTGCCACAGTTAGAAAAAGACAGAGCTTAAGGCCTAATGACAATGGTAAAAACTATAATATAAATAATAATTGCTAACAGTTGAGAGTTGTTATGTGTCAGACCCTGTTTTGTGGGTTTTAGGTGTATTGGTTTATATAACTGTCACAAACGACTCTGTGAGGAAGGTGTTATTGTTATCTCCACTTTACAAATTAGGGACGTGAGGGACAATGAGGTTAAGTAACTTGCTCAAGATTACAAAGTAATGTGGTAGGAAGTAGAAGAACTAGGATTTGAGATCCTATAGTTCAGCAAGAACAATGCTGTAGTATTTGGAGCAATCCAGCGAAGAACAGCAAACATCCAACTGACTGTTGCTCCATAGCCTTCTAGGAATGAACTAACAAACCCCAATGAAGTGTATAAAACTCTTTATATCTCAACTGGATGCTTTTTTTGGTAATGAAATAAGTCTATAAGAAGTTTTGCGCTAAATGCATGATAGACTTTTCAAAACAGGGGAACTAGCTGCCAATGTTAAGATGAAGACTCACTACATAAACCATGTTACAAGACACCATTTGTAAGTCACTGATTTCCTGTGTAGAGTATGACCCCGAATGACCAGATGAGAGAAACTGGAAATTGGGTTGATGCTTCTAGCCATTCTAGGAATAAATTCTTCAAAATCATATAGGAAAGAGGTTGATTATAAATAATAAAATGTAAAAGTACTAAAGAAATTCTGTATACTTTTCTGCACCATAGAATCTTGTTTGAAATACCATTTATTGGTTTAGACATGTAAGTAAATTGAAATAGCATAAATGATGAGGGTAGGCTACTTAATTCCATGCCCACACCTTGGCATTATTCTCTCTGCATTGTCCCTCAAATCCATCATACCTTTTTATTCTCAATCTAATTTCTCCCATATGCTACCAAAATGGATAATTCCAACTTAGTTTTATATATGTTGGTTTCTCATCTCAAGAACTCTGCTGCCCCTGTCACCTCCCACACATGCCATCCTGGGTGTCATCAGTCCCGAGTGTCTCTGTCCTGAGCATCCCTTTGGAGCTGCTCTTCCTGTGACTAGGATGAAATTCTGACATAGTCCGGTGGCTCAACTATTTTGAATGAATGAGAATTAAAAGAAATTCACTTTGTTTTTCAGAATTTGGAATTCGTTTGCTTTACTTATAGAGGTTATATAAGATGTGACTCTATTGTTTTGGCTTTTGAGTTGCAAAGTACTCAAGTTCCCAATAAAAACTAATCTCCCTGTATTGTCCCTTTCAGACCTAGATAAAAAGTTCAAAGAGACATTTCTTTCTAGAAAATGACAAGTATGCTGCCAGCTTCCTTTAGATGCAGAAAGAACAATACTTTTAATTCTGCCTTCTGACTCTCTACATGAAGAAATAAGCAGATAGAACAAGAAAATGAAATTTTAGGTATTATGGAAATGAAATGTTCAAATCACACAAATGACAATGGACAATTTTCACATCACTCAATAAACTGAGGTTATATTCAGCCCTTATTTATGCCATAAGTTATTCTGAGTTTAACTTAAAAAAAATAATGTGAAGGAAAATGATTCTCACGCTTGGTGTTACAGGAGAGATACTGCTTGATCAAAAAATTCCAAGGGAAGAAACTGGCTACTTTGATGTAAAAGGGACCACAAACCCATAAGATTACTCACTGAGGATTAAGAATACTGTTTTCTTTTGCCCCCAACAAAATAAACTCTTACAGAAGAAGTACAACAGCATTTGAGATGATGCAGCCACCTTTTACAAGAAATAACTTTCTAAAATATATTCCCATGGGCACTGGGAAGGAAAATCTTTTTGCTTCTTAACTCCTGATTCAGTGACCTGAGATTGGGTCAAAATGAAAAAAAGCCCATAACTCTGCCTTTAATTTGCATAAGAGAGAATGTATCTTTAAAAATTACCTATTCCACTTTTTAACAAAAGTAGACATATGTCTGAGTCACAGGGAGTTCAACTGGCAGTGGATGTGCTTTTCTTTAATTGTGACTACAGTTATATTTTTCATGTTAGCTGCAATTTCATTCAATATTTGCAGATTGGCAATTCCAAAAACTTTTCTATTTAAAAAATTCTTGTGGTTTTTTTTTGTCTCTCCTTGGGTTTTTCTCTGTCGTCTCCACTCTTCTTGGCTATGGAGAACCTCAGCCTAATGTTTTCTGGAATGTCAATTTTTCAAGAAAAATGAAATATTTCAAATAATTAATTTAAAGTATAAATTTTGAATATATAACTTTGCATGTGACTAGATAATATATTGATGACAATATTTTCATTGTTTGGATGCTAGTTTTGTCTGTCTCATTAGAGGTAGAGAACTTTACTCCTAGGAAAGATGGAATTTTTCTAGTTAAATTTTTCTTAGTTCTTGTTTATCCCCTGCAGGTTTACATATATTTTAACAAGTAAATTTTCTTCTTTCTTGATGCCTGAATTTATAATTTCAACTGCAATTCACTTTAACAGTCTTTTGAATGGGAAGAGATAGCCATGAAATTTGGCTTCTATAAACACAGTTGTGGCAGAATATGCATTTTTAAGATGAGATACAACACAAATTTCAAGACCTCTGTCTCTCTTGGAAATATTAATAAACAGCTTTAAAAATGAATAACATATATGCCCTCTTGAGGGTTCTTTCCTGCCTATTCTTGATCTAATTTGGTTTGCTTAGTCTTGTTTTATTTGTATATGGATGGTTAGATAAGAGATTTAACAAAGACTTACTTTTAAACAATGACTATATTCAAATATAGAAAGTACTAAAAACAAATGAGCTAATTTTTTCCTGATGGGTCAAGTGTATGTTTCACAATTTACAAACAAGAATTAATTTTTTTTCATTGTAGTAGTCTGTTTTTAGCCTTTACTATTTATATGTATTTTATGAGAGGCATATGTTTCCCAATTTTGTCTTATGATGGAAACAGATATTTAAAATGTGAAAGGGGACAGTGTGTCCACACATGACATTTCCCATTTTCCATTGCCATTGTAAATGGCTGTTATTGGTGGCTTGTTCTCATTTTGTCTACCCTCATAGGAAAGGAAGATTCTCATTTAGGCATACAGACTTTATGCTCCTTTGTTTTCCATTAAACACACACACACACACACACACACACACACACACACACACACACACACACACTGAATGTTATAAGTAGATATTTTCACAAAATATGAATTTAGTTCAGTTTAAGTTTTGGGCAGTCAAAAAACACTTGACTGACTAGATTAAATTCCAGCTTTTAAGTATTTTATAGTTTTTTTTCTAGGAAATTTGCTCTTGCATAGCTAAAAATAACAAAACTGATATTAACAATATATTGATTTGAGAGAACCAAGAGCTAGTCATGTCATAAAGATAAGCTTCTTTCCTGTTTTTCAAACTTGGGTTACTTTGAGAATGCCTAAAGTGTGTGAGAGAGCCATCCTCACCCCTCCATACCCAGAAGAAGGCTTCCTGTACATTTCTCTGGCTCCCCTACACTTGCGCTTACATTCTCCCAGAAAACTGGCTAAACAGTGGCTGAGCCAGGTCCCGAGACACCTGCTTACAGGCCATATTAAAGGTTTCTAAGCAATAGCGAAGCTGCAAGGCCGAGTTGGGCTGGCTTGTTAGTGGCTAGGGGGCAGCCTGTATGCAGTGACTAGGGTAGCACATAGACATTTCTGCTCTTAAACTATCCTATGAAAGTAAAAACATTCTGCGATGATAACCCATGAGACCATTAAGAGTGATGACCAGAGTAACGAATTGGTTGGGAAAGTTACGTGCAGAAACCTAGCCACAACACCAAGGGTTAGCAGCGAGCAATTGTGAGCAATGCTTGCAATATTATGTCCTTGGGATTTTAAAAAAGTTTTATACTTTTTTTGGGGGACTCCAGGACAACATCGAGGAAGTAAGTGGAGCAGTTTTTATTATTCCCATTTGATGGGTAATGTTAAATGGCTTCTTTAATTCGATAGCGAACTTAGAAAAATCCTGAATTTAGACTATTTCAAGAATATAACAGGTTTAGTACAATTTCACAATGGATGAGAAGCTTCTTACACTTTAAAAGTTAGAGAGTGCTCAGTGGGTATGACTTGTGGATGTGAGACCCTCACAAGAGAGATGACAGAGAGTCTATTCAAGAATTTATAATGCTCATAATCTGACTGAGCACTGCTCCCAGGGTTGATTATTTAATGACTGAATGGCCATTTCCTGGTCTACTTTGTAAAAACAACTTTCTGAAGATTTCTGCACTTACTGGGAAATGAGAAGCCAAAAATTTGAGCCTTCTCTGCTGAGAGATGCTTAGTTAATTGCTTCTACATCTCTTTTTAAACTTAGTGGGGGGTCAGCTTCCCTAATTAACTGTAGTTTACATGTTAAATTATGGACAGCCATTACTTTGGAATGGCTGAGCCAATTTCTTTAAGAACATGTCTTTCCAAATAAATAAGTAAGTAAATAAATAAATAAATAAATAAATAAATAAAGACAACCAAGAGCGCCATGTAGTATAGAGGAGAGCAGATGGGGTTCTGTGTGAGACAGGTCTGGGTTTGAATCCCATCTCAACTACCCACAGTACAGAGGACATGTGCCCTGACTGAGCCTCAGTTTACTCAGCTAGCAATGGAGATAATATATGCCCTTAACTGGGGTTTTATGATAATTAAATGAAACGAGATTACTTTTATTAAAATCAGTTGACATTAAGAAAGAAAACTCATCAGGTAAACCCATTGGGTCTCAATCTGCAGATAAGGTAGGACTTTGTCTCAGATAACAGACACCATGGTTTAAAAAAATACATCATAATGTCTTTCTGGATATATTCATGCTTAAAATTTTTAACACTGTGGATCCATTAGAAGCCAAATTAAGCTGCTTTCCCATGCCATGCCACTGTCACGCAGGATGCATGCTCTGGGCAGATTTCACGCATTTTTGTCATTGAGTTGGCAAAGCTGTTCAATGCCAGTTTTGAAAGATGAGGCTATCTACAGATGCTTGCATAACACAGTTAAGCAGAGAAACAAAAATAAAAATATCCCTTGGCCATTCATTCTGTGCTAGATGGCTTCTGTTTGTGCTTTCAAATTCACTCCCCACCCTGCTTCCACTGCACTGGGCCCAGAGAAATGGATCTGTACATCTCCATCAGGGCTTCCTTGCCCTCTGGTTTCTAGTTGAGCTCAGTTAATGCGGGACCATCCGCAGAGACTGAGAAATGAGAATGAGTGAAGTAGGGGTCATTAAACCTTTTTTAAGTCCTGCAGATATAGACCATGATGATATTTACATGGCTTACTAGAGTAAATACATAGCTACTCATAGCTGAAGTGACTGACCCAAGCCCAGCCTGGTGTCAGAACACTGAAGGGATTGTCTAAGCATACCTGTAACCCATTAGTGACACACTGGAACCATTGGGATGCATTGCCTTAATACACTAGTATTGTCTATATTCACAAGATGGGCTCAGTAAACTTCTCTTAGATGTTAATAAATTTTTAATTAGTAGTAAAAACTTATGATTTGTTGTGTAATTCTTATTTGGTTATAATTGAATTATTTCCAGCCCTTTGCTATAACATATAATTACTTGTAATAAGTACATAGAAATGATAATCTTTCTTAATAAAAAAACTTAACTGTAAAAGCAAATATGATTACACATGAAAAAAGCTGCTTAAGTCAAACAATAACACCATGTTCACTATTTATGGGTACAATATCCTTAAAAATAAAATTAAAAACAAATCATGCAGTGCTCACTGGATCCTGTCTCACAAGTTCTCCGTTGGGTACCACTTCAACCAGGTGGATGATGATAATCATAGAATTCAGAATATAAGTCAGAAACATGTGCTTATGCAGAGTTACCCTTTGGCAGCCAAGGCTCCTGGAAAAAAAAGTAACGAAAAATCGTTAACCAGTGCCAAAATGTTGATGCACCTGGGGGAGGAAAACCCTTTGGTAATATTTTTAAAACTTCCTTGAGCAATAGATAAGAGAGCATGTAGAAATAAGAGAGGCTATTCCCATCTTTAAGACGCATTACTACTTTTCTGCTTGATATTTAAACAGTTTTTCAGTCACAGTAGCTCATAGTTTTCAGTCCTCAGAGTGATTTCATACAACAACTAAAAGAGTGAGTGATAAAATCACTTTTAATTATAACCAATGTCATGAAATTAATTAAGAGAAGGACTCTTACAAGAGAAACCATTAGGGTTTGGAATGTGCTTTAGATGAAAAGTCGATTATTCCTTGATGTAACCAGGCAGAAGTTGTGTGACAAATGGGATAACAGAGCACGAAGTCAGAACCAAGGCCCGTGACCAAGTACTGAATCCAGGTTCTTGGCCCATCACATATACAAACTTTATTAAGGCTCCTGTCATTCTTCTCTTTTGCAATTTCTTCTAATATCTTTTTATTTCTCATATTCCAACTGGAATCAACTCTGTGGTTCCTCCTTTCCACATCCTCCTGATGGTGGAGCTCAGACACAGGCAAAGAATTTTAAAAAGGCTCAAATTTGATGTCATTATGAGGCAGAGTGTGGTTTGGACGGAAGGACACCTGTGCAAGGGACGCCTATGCTTGTTGTCATAGACACTTCCCACCTTTTGGGTGCTAAGCAGTTTGTTGGATTTTTTATTCCTTTGTCCTTCATTTCATAAATTTGTACGTATGTATTTGTGTGAATGTTCACATGAATAAACGTTAGTTTGAATATTCTATTTCGCTTTTTGATGCAAATGAAGAAAGCCTATAGGATGGCTATAACAAAATTGGAATGATTATCTTAGATGTATAAAAATCTTATATTTACCATATTTGATCCAGTTCAATAATGTTTAACATAATGTGAAAATTTAAAACATTCAGTTAATGATACTAAAGGCTGAGCATAGCAACTATTCCTAAAAAATCTTCATGGAAATAAAGTTAGAATCCTACAAATTTTGAAAAGAAAATTCTGGGTAAAGAGGAAATATGAGAATGATCTGGGTTCATTTATGATGCTTTCCCTATATTTCCAAATCAAAAGAAAATGAATTGTCAATTATCTGTAGTAAAAAGTAAATTTAAGTAATGAGGGCATCTGTTAGAGCATATTTTGATTATAGTAGCTATGTTTTTTTTTAACACTTTAGAAAGCACAAGCATTAGTAAATAGTTAATACAGAATATTTTAAAATTCCCAACTTATTGAGCAGGGGTAGAATGTAGAACTTTATATACAGGAGGCAGCTTATAGTAAAGATAAAGTTTAGAGAACTTTCACACACACACACACACACACACACACACAACCTTATTTAGCAGCAGAAAAGATTGTTAAATAAACTGAGCCTCATTAGTTTTATAATAGTGCTATAAAAGTAGGTTACAAATTTAAGGCTTTAAAAAGAAAAAAAAGTATTTACATGAAACATTATAACCATTTATAATGCACGAACTCTTCCATATCGCACTGTTAAACTTGTGAACTACCATTTTCCATACAGTCAAAATAGTATTTTATAATTTTTCTCATTGGGAGGTAAATATCTATGGTCTCATTATTGGAATCAACCTGGCTTAATTCAATGACAGTTGACATTATCCAGAACTAAAGAATGGTGAATGAATGCCTCATACAGTGCTACTATTCCTATTACTGGTTTTCTTTTTATCAGGTAGAGTTCAATAATCTGCTGATACACAACATTAACTTAAAGGACTGGATAATGTTCAATGTTCAGAACCACCCTGAATAAAATATATTTCCCCACCTCTAGATGATTCTCAGGCCCTGTATTCCTGCTTTGTTTTCCTTTTCACCTCCTGACAGATAATATACTTGTTTGTTGAATATTTTCTTCTTTTCTTTCACTAGAATAAAAGTGCTAAAGCAATTTGTTTTGTGCATCCAGCACAGTATCTGACACACTGTAAAGTTTAATACTAATTTTTTTAATTAAAAATTTTTATATAAGAGCAGTTTTCTTCTTCAAGCTGTGAGCACCAGTACACATTGAAGAATTACATTAAAGGGTAGATAATCTCATTTCTTATACTTTGTATCATGTTGAACATTTTCTAAATTCTTAATACAGGTATTAACTATTAGTGGACATTATCCTATTAGCTAAAACCTATATACAGTATCGTATTATGTACATAATGAGAAAATAATGATTTAAAACTGGATAAATAGTTAGGCTCCAAAAGAAGAACATGACTAATATATGAGTTTCTGTTTCTTGAAGGTTTCAATATAATTTCTGCTTATTAAGTTTTAAAAGTTTTATTACACTTATTTGATGACATTTACACTAAGCTTTTTGAAATGAGTTAAAGGTACTTTAAATTTATTAAAATTCATTCAATAACCCAATACATATTACTGTATATCCACAATAATTCAGACCTTTTGGTAGATGCTAGGAATATGTGGATGAACAAAGCAGACAGCTTCTGCCTTCAGAGACTGTAAATACTTTATAATCACTCATTTACTCTCATCATGATAACTATTCTGAAGGAGAGGTATAGGATGCTAAAGAGGATTTACTAACCTTAACATAAGTAATTATGTGTTAAATTGTTCTCAGTGCAAATATCTTGTCACTTAAATGAACATGAGGGAAGCTGACAATATTTTCTTGTCAGATCTGAAATGTCTTAAAAATAGCACAAACCTGATGTTAGCTATACTTTATTCTTCTTGATAAAAAATAGATATTTAGATGGACAGAACATTATTTACTCTTAGAGTGACACAGAACCATAAGTACTACAGATTTTCCAATAGGGGGAGGATAAGACAACATAATCTGTTTCTGTCTTGGTCCATTCAAGGTATCAGTCAAATGTGAAGAAGAGATAATGATCTACTTGAGCATGATTCTCAAGATGTCATATTTTAAGGCTAAAGTCAAATGTCATTTTCATGGTTGTGGTTTATCTGGTGCAAATCTTTCACACTAAAAATTTTGTCTCAAGTTTTTGGTACCCTATGTATGTATGTGTGTGCTTTTGGGGAGCTTTTAGTTGCACAAAGAAGCATTTAATATTTGCCTTAAGTTTTGTAGATCTCATAAACCAATTTGATATCATAGGACAAACAAGAACAGTGTTCACGCCATATAAGACAGTATAATTATAGTCACATCCAAAGCAAATAAGGAAAGTAGCAAATAAGGAAACAAGTAAAAGTTGTTATAAATTTACTGGTGCATGAAAAATATGCATTTGGAATAAATGTTGTGATTGTTACAAAAAAGGTCACATCTTCCAGTATAATTCTAAGTTTTCCTTGACCTAGGTATCATACCTTGTTCACAATGGACAAGAAAAGTGAGGAGAGGAGAGGAAATGTGAAATAGATTGCATTAAAACACCTCGAAATATCTCAAAACACAATATATTATATACCTTTTTCTATCTCACAAGGGACTTTATACCTTTAGATTTAGCACAAAATTTTTATCCTTAAGGAACTCCTCTTGATCATAATTTTGGCTTCTTTTCTTATTACTACGGTTCTTTTAGTGAACACTCAGACAAATATGACTGAGAGTTACTTGGTGTCCTGTCATGTCAAGGGTGGGTTGAGAGAAAGGAAACTATCTTTAATGCCACTGATTTAATGGTTTCTCTGGAGGACTAGGAAGGTTGCCAGAGATGTATAATAGTGAATACTATACAAGATAAAGTTATCTATTCATCCACTGCAGATGTGACAGAGAATGATAGAGAATACTGAATAAGTAGTAGAGGAATCAGTATTTTTTCTGAAGGTCCCAGTGGAAACTCTCCTCTTTTTTTTTGTGGAAATAACTAAAGTAATGTAATGTAGACAATGTATTGCAGTGAAAATAGTCTCTGTCTTCCAATATAAGTCTTTATTGACTTTCAGGCAAGTGTAATTAATATTCCAAATGCTTAACAATCAGTAAGGCATGGGTATCAAGCAATCAAAATAGATGTGAATGAATTATTATTGTGCTTTCTAGAGAGTAAACTGTGAGATGTTTCAGTGTTAGACTTATTCCACAGAAATGTCAATTAATAAACTGTAAGAAGAACTGATGGGATAAGTGAGTTTATTGCAAACTTGCTTAAAATGGCCAGGAAGCAAATACAAATCAATGGCCACTTATGTGACTTTATCAAGGCAGTCTTTCCTAAGGGCATCTGCACCTTTAACTCTCTTAGGAACGTTGGCATCTAGTAGTGAGGAGTCTTGCTAAACTGATTTGATATTTCTATTTAATCCCTCTCCATATTATTGCTCCTAAGTATTTTCTCCAAAAAGGTTCTAAACTAAACACCATCCAAAAGAGGAAGTCTTCATTCTTAACCAGTGGGCCAGAAGTAATCTGCATGTCATCCTGAACATTATTTTATTTTTCTCAATTTTATTTATTTATTTTATGGTGAAATTCAGTAAGATTCAGCTGTACATTTTAACAGTAAGGCATATACATACATATATATATATATATTTACATTGCATGTTCACCTCCAACAGTTAGATTTCTTTCTGTCATCACATATTTGACCCTCTTTATCCTACCTACCTCCCTCCTACCCTCTGTTAACCACTAGTCTATTGTCCATGTTCGAAAGTTTCTGTTTGTTAGTTCTGTTTGTTTGTTGCTTTTAGGTTTATATCCTACATATAAGTGATATCATGTGACATCCTAAGGAAAAAAAAATGAGGCTGGAGGCATCTGCGTGACCGCAAATTATACTACAAAGCGACAACAATCAAAATGGCATGGTATTGGCTGAAAATTTTTTTAACTCTGCCACTTCTTTACAATTAAAATCTTTAGTATGGCCTTTTCTATGATTTAAATCACTGATTTTTTTTTCTCTATCTTGAAGAGGGCAGCGCTCTCTTCAAGTTCAGTTTTATTCTTTAGAATAACAAAGACTTTATATATACATTTCTACATTTATTTTCTGATAGCACAATGAGCAAGATTTTTATTTATTTAGCTCCATCTGTTAATTTCCCTGGTATGCTCAGAATAAAATCACATAATGACTAAAGGCAGCTTTGATCTTGTTCTAAGTAATATCCCAGGATATTTAGCAGCAATGTATTGGCAGTTTCACACCCTTCTGTATATTCAGTAACTTTAAATTCCTCTGTAGGTTGTCTTAGCCTGATGGTTGAGGAATACATCTTCAGGGTTATCCATTTTTATAGATCCTATAAAGCACATTTTACTAGTTTAGACTGAGGTTTCAATGGGACGATTATGAATGGGGCATTGGGTCTCAGAAGTGGAGCTAGGTGTAACTTCCCACTTTAGTTTCATGAAAGTTTTATGAAATTAATTGTTTTGATTTTTAAAAATAACTCAACCCTGGAACTGTAGAATTAAGCAAGGGAGTGATGATTATTTCTTGCTCAGGTTTCACACAGATGATGCTATTTAAGTGCACAAATCATAAAACCTTCCACTGCAATTTGCAGTAAAAACTATAAGGGTGATGTTGAGCATTTGAAAATAATTTTGGGAAAATGTTGCTAATTAAAAGATAAAATCCAGTAATAGATCAGAATTATCTTTTATTTTTCACAATCACTTTGAGTCTGTCTGAAATGCAAATGTAAAGAAAACATTTGATGAATCAGAAACATACTTTAATTTTAAGAAAACAGATGCCATAAATATTTTTAGTTTGGGTAGGTTTAGGGTAAGATTAAGAACAAATATAAAAATGAGATATGACTTCCTGTGGACTTGACTATTTAGCATCTTAGCATGTGTTTCCCATATTCCATTTGCCTCTCGTGTGTGCTCTGCAGAACCAGCTATTTCAATTTATATTTTTCCATTATTATATTCAGATTGCAAATCAATAAGACTTGTTATTCCTCTGAAAATATAAGTTGTTATTTGGTAGGTTCTTGGACTGAGAGATAAGAAGACAAAATCAGGTGCCTCCTAGACAATCTGCCCCCACATTCTCTCAAGTGTCTGACCAGATTTATTTTGTTTTGGGACTCAATGAAGTTGAGAAATATTTTACATTGCCCATGTGTTCCCCTTTTAAACACCCATTTTCAGTGGCTTGGTATAGAAATGATTGTTAGAACATTCTTATTTTCTTTGCTGGTTTGCCTCTCACACCTTTTTTAAGTGAATAGGGAAATAAAGAACTAAGAAATGTCCCTTGACATTTTTTATCTTTAAAGTCCTAAATACATTTATTAATTGCACCATTATAAATCTGGGGGCTTTTTATTCCAATTTTATTAAGGTTATATTAAAACTTTTTAAACAATAGACTTTTAGTGACAGACTTTTTAATCAAAGTTGTATGAAAGCCATGATGATGTATTTGTTCACCATGGTCAGATGCAGTTGAAAAATGAACAAACATTTCAAGATTAATCATGCTATGTGATTACTCTGCTGTATTCTGATTACTGGAATAGAAAATACTCTTTTCTTCTAATTCTAGTAATTAATCCATCATGTCTTGTCACTTTATGTCTTTCTCCTGTTAAACCATATATGGAAGAAGCTAATTTTCTATTTAAGTTATTGTTTGCTACTCATTTAACAAAAAATTTTGTTATTTTGCTAGGTCAATATAAGAATCTTGACTACATAAGATATACACATAATATAAAAATTTGATATAAGATACAGGCAAAGTTTAAAAAGGATTAAAAAAATAATAGTTGTGTTAAAGGTGGGTTTACAGATGGTTCTCCCTTGGCTTAATTTTTTTTAGTATTATCATTATAATAGTTTAACAAAATTCAAGTGAAAATTCTATTATTCTATTTATGAATTATGGTATAATTGCATATTATATATTTAAAATGTGAAGGATCATCTATAGTCTGGGCCTACGAAGGAGCTTTTCTTCACCATTCATATAATACCACCACCACAACAAAAATGCATTAGTAGACAAAAACCCCACATCATTTAGAAGTTAGAATTCTCATGAAAGAAAAATGCTTCCTGTCTTTGTTTTAAAAAATTATGCTAAATGTAGGATATGTTTTTATGACCAAATTGAACATATATTACTATCTCACATACATTATGAAGTCCTTCTGAAACTACAGAATCAATGTTTTACATTCTCCATTATTGTGAAATAGGTATCTATATCAACTTAATCATTTTGCCACAGATAATGCAATCAAGTGTATAGGCACAGCATCAGATTGGAAACTGTCATTGAAATTTTGTTTTTCATAGTGTCTTAAAAGATACTTGCACTTAACAAGTCTAGGTTCTCAAGAGCAAAAAATTGACACTTGATGACAGGCCATCTTACAGACATTCTCTATGACCGTGGCCGAGTGAGTCAAGACCAGAAGGGAGACTTAACTTCATTCTCTGTATAAACACTATCTTGGTTTCACCAGCCCCCTTCTCTTCTGACCAAATATATTTGTGATACATCTCATAATTAGACAAGGCGCACTTGAACTCATGGCCATGGCCTCCGTATTTTAGAGTGGGGATGAAAGAAAGAGGAGGATCTTCTTCTCACTATTTCATGAAACCTTAGCCATGGTAAATGGAACCTTAACCATGTTAACACAGTGTACTTATGGACTCAGAGGACAGTTTTATTTTGTGAAGGAGGGCATTTTGAAAAAATTTGAATCTGTTCTATTTTCCTAAAGACTAAGATTAAAAGCATATTTTGATTAATATTATTTTTTCTCACTACTTCATGACTCCCATGTCTTTTGTGATTTGCAGAAGGCACCCCCTCCCAACTTCTGCAGCGTTTTCCATTTATTTCAGCACCTTAAAGAAGAAAATAAAAAAGCAAATGCTATGAGGGTACTTACTTGAAATACATGAAAATCCCCAGTGAAACCACCAAGGTGACAATCGAAACAGTATGGCCCACAATAGCCAAGTAGTACAGAACATATGCATTCTGAAATAATAACAAGAAAATGAACAAAAAACAATTACAAAAATAAATAGGTGAATAAACGATTATAAAAATAGAACATAGTTTCTATTTTTAAATATCAGTATAAACTAACAACTGTTTTCTTCCTTAAAAAACCTACTAAAATTATAACAAATATTTCCGAGAAATTATATTGAATTATAATAAATTGGATTAACAGATTTAATATTATGAGATTAAGAATATGCATGGTGTAGTTTTATGTAGAACATAAAACTGGATTTATCTGAATATTATCATTAAGTCTTTGTGTGACTCTCATAAGTCATTCATTTCACCTCTCTAGACCTCAGTAATCCTCACCTGTAAAATAATTTGGTTGGACTAGATGATTTTTAAAGCAATTATATGCTGCTTATAAAAAACACCATTAAATACTGGGATACAGAAATATTGGATGCAAAAGAATGGGAAAAGATGACCCAGGTAAACACTAACCAGAAAAAAATGTGTAATATTATACTAGTCCACATGATGTCTGGAAGATATAATAATTTTAAATTTCTATGCACCTAATAATATAAATTCCAACCATAGAAAGCATAAAACAAAAAAAAATAATGCTTCATAGTAATTGATAGAACACACAGACAAAAAATTAGGCTATAGGATATTTGAAAAACATAATTAACAAATAATACTAATTCACATATAATAAACGTTGCACCCAGCATCTGCATAATATTCATTCTTTTCAAGTGCTGACTAGTCAAAGAACATTTATACAAATTGACATACACTAGTTAGTAAAGCAAATCTCAACATATTTTAAATAATTAAAATCTTAAGAGCACCTTCACCGACCACAATAGTGTAGAATTCATTAATAAAAAGATAACTGAAACATCCTAATTTGTTGAGAATTAAGCGATACATTTCTAAATGACCATTGGATCAAAAAATTCACAATGACATACCAAAACTTTTTAGATACAGGTGAAACTGTACCTAGAGGGGAATTTAAAGACTAAAAGGTAAAATGAGAAATAAAGATGGTTGAAAATCAATTATCGAAGTTTCTATCTAAAGGAGTCAAGACAAACAAGAAGAAAATTAAACTCAAAGAATGTAAAAGAAAGGAAATGGTAGCAATAAAATAACTTGAACGTATAATTGAATTGATCAACAAAGACAAAACAGCTCTTAAAAAATTAATTTCAATCTTCCCTGGGAAGACTGATCAAGGCAAAAAAAAAAAAAAAGACCCAAGCGAAAGAAAAATATATGTCCACAAAATGTGTATAGCAGCATTATTCAGAATAACCAAACAGTGGAAACAATTCCAATGTCCATTAACTGGTGACTGTGGTTTTCCCATAGAATGAAATACTATTCAGCCATAAAAAATAATGAAACACAGATACATGCTATAACATAAATGATCCTGGAAACATAATGCTAAGTGAAAGAAGCCAGTTACAAAAGACCACTTATAATATAATACTATTAATATGAAATGTCCAGCATAGGCAAATCTATAGAGATAGGAAGCAGATTAATGGTTACCTAGAGATTCATCTGTTACTATTTGCAGCAGATATAATCTTACACATATAAAATGCAAACTAATTTATAAACTACTAAAATTAATAAGTAAATTTTGCAAAGTTGTTAGTCATAAAAATAAAAACAATTTTAATATATAAAGAAGTAGAAAATAAAATTTTAAATACGGCATTTAATGCAATTCACAACTGCATTAAAAAATTAAATGACAGTAAATCTAAAGATGTCTGTGACTTCTACAGAGAAATCTACAGAATATTATTGAGTGATAATAAGATGAATAAATGAATATATTCTAGTCAATATTTGGAAAACATAATATAAAGATCTCAAATTCAAATTGATCTATACATTTAATGCAACTATTAGGTTTCTTTGCATGTGAAAACTGATTCTGAAATTTATATTTAAATACTAAGGACAAAATACAGCAAAGACGATTTTGAAGAAGAACACAGTGAGAAGACCTACTCTGTGTAGTATCACAATTTATTATAAAGCTACTATAATCTAGCAGAGTAGTACTGGTTCACGGAGAGACAAATAAACCTTTGAGATAAAGAGTTCCGAATCTTGTAGTGACATGGATGGTCACTTGATACTACAGAGCAGGTCAGCTAAATATTAATATGGAAAAAAATGACAATTGATGACTAACTCCAATTTTCAACAAACTGAAATGAATGTTCTAAAGTTGAAATCACACCTTTTGGGTGTAATTTTTGGTCACCTACAGATATAGACTCAGGTGGATAAAGTTCTCTGGTACATGAATGGTGAAAGTGCTATAAGAAAATAATGGTAAATCTAAATTCTTTACTTATTTTGTCCTCACAGTTTTATATTTTCTAGTGTCATCTTTTATGTTTATGATGCCCATGGGAGAGACATTTGGGGGCGGATGAGCCTTCAGCATTCCTTGGATAATAAGTGAATGAATTTTTTTCTATTTATTGACCAGTATACCCCCCAAACATATAACTTGTTTTCAGAGCTGGTTACCCTTTATTCTGTTTTGTTTGGGAGAGAAATAAACTCTAATAGTCATTGGATGAATAAAAAAATACAGAACCTCAGAGAGGATAATTAAAGGAGGACAATGCAGTCTCTTGACTTCCAGTCTTCAGTTCTTTCCATAGTTTATGGGGCCATGGTATGACTACAAATGTGATATAGATAAATTGGATATTTTCTGTGAAATCTTTAAATTCCTGGGGGGAAATGTGGCATTTATGTAAAAATCATTATCCTCGATCATTCTGGTTCTTGTCAATTTCCTTGTGAAGGTTCTGAGATTGAAGTACTAATTCGGCTAAAAGGCTCTCAAAACATGCAGAGTCCTTTGGTTATGTGCATTATTGCTGGACAGATCTCTCTCTATATATCTATATCTATATCTATCTCTATCTCTAGATATATGTATATATACATATAGATATATAGATAGATATTGTATTTATACATTTTTTCCCTATAAAATCATAATCAGCACTCATTCAGGAAATTCCTTATTCAGTGACATGTCATTTCAATCAGACTTTATTAAGTAAATAGATTTCCATTAGGATGTAGAGATGCATCTGATTCACAGGGGTGACTCAGCAATTTGTGAAGAGGCATTGGTGCCTTCAGCCCATGCCTGTAACCAGGTATCCTCTAGTCAACTGGTCTCTAAGTTACCTGTTCATCTGTTTGTTTTGGGTTGTTGTTTGTTTTATCTTTAATAAAAGAAAAAAATTTTTATACTTCTATAGCTTCTCATGTGCTTTTAGCTTCCAACTTAGTAATTATTTAACATACAGACATATTTTTGAAGAAAACAATAGGTTTCTTTTGTAGCCACAAGGGTTGCTTAGAGATACCCTGTGAAACTAAACACTAAACAACTATTTTTCCCAGCTCTGTGGGGAGAGAGACTGGTTGTGGGTTTAGTGATCTTTTCAAATTTCTGATGCATATGAAGAAGAGAATAAGTATCTGTTTTTTTTCCATTAACTTAAATGTTTCTATGTAGAGATATTAAAAATATTTAATAGTCAATAAAGCAGATGTACTAACAAATCAGAGTGGAATTCCACTGAATATACCTAAACAGTGACACTGTATCAGCAGGTCAATGAAAAACCCTATTCTAAGAGTTTCTTTAAGGTCTGATAGTAAAACTATCATAGACCTCTCAGAGTGGAGTTGGGGGAAAATGTTAGCTTATGATTTATGAGAAAATCTTAGTTTTGGAACTCTTCCAGAAGATGAGAGACCTTAGAGAGGCCCTGGAAATGCTGCCTAGTGTCTGGTATCATAGGGAATCCCATCATTTGTTCCATGGACACTATTTCCCTTGCCTTACTCTCATTGACAATGAGTGCCAATCAAGGAGTAAAATGTCATTTCCTCTAATGTCACTTCACAGAGTCCTTAGGACTTATAGGTCATTATATGATTTCCTCTTATAATATAGATTACTTTCTTGGTAGCAGCTACTTCACAGTTATGCATTATTTCTGTGTATAAATAATAACATTCTCAGCAAACACTGAAGTTTGAAATAGAACCTACCTTCAGTTTCTCAGGAGTGAAAGCATTGCACATACTATAGTTAGACCAGGTTTTATTGTTTTCAGGATGTTTATACCAATCCCCATTTTCATCACAGTATTTTATAGCCTTTTCTATTAATAAAACACAACAGTTATTACATTAGTATTTCAAAATACCAAGAAGGAAAAATAATAAATTAAGGCTTAAAAACCATTCCAAAGTGTTAACCACTTTATAGAAGTTCAATGAAAATGTCAGTCAATAAACACTATTGTGAATCTACTGGATTATACAGATGTTTTAATTACATAAGATGTTTCAACATGCATTGCCTCATTTTATCTTTAGCAGAGCTGTGTAAGGCAGACATTGCTATCTCCATTTTACAAATAAGCTGTAGAGAGTGAGAGAAGTTACAGAGTTTGAAAAGTCAATAGTGGGTGAGTTAGGATTTAATCCCAGGTCCCTCAGACTCCAAAGTGTTACCTACACTGCATCTCATATTTTTTAATAGACATTAAAATTCTGATTTTAGACATGTGTGAAAGAGCAAGACCATACTTTTCTTCATTTTTACACAATATTTATTTATTAGATTGACTGTATGAAACTGCAGGGTTTTTTGGGGGGGTCAAATGGGTCAAATGCTGGCAATTTCATGTGGTTAAATTTAATAGAACAAGAGTCCAAAACTAAAGGGCATATCAAGAGCAATTGCAGAACAGCTCTTTGCACCAGTCAAGTTACCTCTAATAGAGTTGTCAAATCAAGATGAATGAAGTGTTGTTTATTGAGAGGAGTCAGTAAAGAGCTGAAGGATTTAGCTGGAGTTTCAGGAATGTAGTGCTGAGTGGGGAATAAGATTAAGCCCTTTCTCTTTTCACATCCCAGCTTTTCCAGAGAAGTCCCAGAAGTGGCTAGCCTGAACTAGTTTTATTTATTTTTAGATTTAATTTAATGTTTAAATTAGATGTATTGGGATGACATTGATTCATAAAATTCTATAGGATTCAAGTATATGATTCTATCATACATTATCTGTATATTGCATTGTGTGTTCACTACCCAAAGTCACTTCTCCTTCTATCGCCATATATTTGATCCCTTATCTTCCTCTCCTGCAATTTCCATTATCTCTGTCTTATTGGGGTAGAACTTAGGATCTTATCCTTGAAGAAAGCACAAAAAGCATCTCCCAAACCTTGTTTCAGGTATAGACTAATTTCTCTGTTCTAATCCAAATTCCAGAAACTTTCTTGACTAGATTTGCAATCTGACCACTGTTTTCTCTCTTAACTGATGTCTTCACTTTCAGTCTATGGGCAATTAACCTCTTGTCATTCTTGGTCAATGAGCGACAATAACCAGATGGGCTGGTTGACCCTGAAACGTGGTAGAAACTCTAACCAAACAACTTTTGAAAAAATCCTAAAGTCAGGATTGATTTTCCAGTCTGTTAAGCACAAAATTAACACTGATTCCTCCTTTCAAATGCTATTTCTAGTCCAGACCTGATAATTCAAAGACGATTCTCCTTTGTCAAGACCCTAGCATCCCCTTCTACTTGGATATTTTAACTCCTTCTGGGGAGTTGCTCTCTAAAGGACACTGAAAGAAGGAGGAAGATGAGCACTGTGTTGTGTTATATCGCATTTTGTTAGAAGATGTACGGAGATTGAGGCGGAAGGACTTGCTTGCCTGGGGCCTGGTCCCACGGCTGGTCAGATTAACCACTGAGAGGCTCTTTAACACTCTCTGCAGGCTCAGGCTCATTCTGCTCTCGAGAACAAATCTCACCCCTTAATATGGACTTACACAATGTGTCTATAGCTGGACCCACTTACTTTCACTATCTGAGTCTCCTTCATAACTAAGATTTACATTCCCTTTTCAGTGTCTTAATCCCAGATTTATGTCAATGGGACAGATTTTCTATCTAGTTTCTTGGAACAAAACTTTTCTGGGCCTGATACCTGCACTTTCTAGAGCTGGGCGACTACTATCTTTCACTCCTCTGGCTCTCACCTTCTTCCGTGGCCTGTACTAGTACCATCTGATACTATGTTCTGTCTCCCACTGGCACAATTACTTAGCAAACCGGTTGAGCTTCCCTAGTACTGGCCACTTTCTTAATATTTTAACATATTTTCTTCTTGGCTGCATATTTAGTCACAAGCAGAACTTTCAACAATTTTGATGCCCGGCCTGTACTTCAAACTAATGAAATAGGAATGTTTGGGGTGGTAACAGGCATCAAGGTTTCTTAAAGTTCTCCAGCTTCTTAGCCAAATTGAGAATCACTCTTACTATTAGCACATACCCAATCCCAATTCTCTATTCCTGTGTGTCTAATCTCTAGATTGAGACTGTTAGACAATTTCATATATCTCCTCATACATTCCTCTATATTGCTCCTGACCACTAACCACTGAGCATCCTGGATACCAGACTTCCAATGTATCTGGATATCTGAAAATTCTAAGATATATAACTTCAGTCCCTGGCTTCTCACTCCACTTTGTACACGGTATTCTGAAACCTTTATCCTGCCTAACTTCAAACCACACCAGTGTGACTGGACTGAGGCCTGAAAGAAAAACATATCCTCCCTGAAAATTCTAAAAGTACTTCAGTCTGATCAAGTTTGTTTGGAGATACATAAATACCATTTCCTAAATGCTTTTTTTAAGACTGTTGTTTGTACCTATTTATACAGAGATATAAGAGATCAGGAGACTTGGATTCACTTGTGATTTTGTGTCAAATATTATGTGAATATAAAATGAGATGCAGTAGCCCCCATTATCCACAAGGCATTAACTCCAAAACCCCCGATGGATGCCTGAAACCATGGATAGTACTGAACCATGTATGTGCATGTATATATATACATACACACACATATAATGTTTTATATATGTTTTTTCTATACTTACTTACCTATGATAAAGTTTAACTGATAAATTAAGCACAATAAGAGAGATTAACAATAATACCTAATAATAGAATAGTTAAAACAATATACTGTTATAAAAGTTTTGTGAATGTGGTCTCTCTCTCAAAATGTCTTGTACTATACTCACATTTTCACTTAAAGGAAGCACTTTATGGCTTCTTTTTGGCATATTCAAATTGCTAGTATCACAACCTTTGCACTTTGGGTTCATTATTAAGTAAAATAAGGGTTGTTTGAACACAAGCACTGTGATACCAGAACAGTTGGTCTGATAACTGAGATGGCTACTAAGTGACTTAAAGAGTGGGTGGGGTATACAGTAGGAATATACTGGACAAATAGATAATTCACTTCCTGAGAATTATGGCACAAGATTACATCACAATACTGAGAATAGAACTGTACAATTTAAAACTTATGAATTGTTTATTTCTGGAAATTTTCCTTTATTATTTTCAGACTGTAGTTGACCATGGGTAACTAAAACCACAGAAAGCAAATCTGAGGATGAGGGGGTACTCCTGTAATATATATGAAAATGTTTTGAAAAGAAAAAAATATTTAATGAAAAGTATTCCTATGTTAGTTTTATAACAAAGTGGATTTGGTGTTACTATTTAATGTAACAGGCATTTGCTTACTGTTTGAGTTGGGTGTTAGTGTGATCCATTTTAACAGTATTCGTTTTAGATTCTAAGCATATTTTAATAATATACTGTTGGAACAGAAATCTAGTGTCTATAGTTACTACCTTCTAATTTATTTTCCCATACACATAATGGTTTTATATCATTTTGAAGGTTATATAAAACTTCCATTGTTCATATTATACCAGCCTAGTATTCACAAACCCTAGGCCAAGCATTTGCATAAGTCGCCAAAATGTGAGACAACAAAGTTTCTAAAAAACACATTAAAAAATTGTTCATAGTTTTAGCAAATTAATTTAAATGCTTATTAAGATTTAATATTAAATATTTAAAATATGTAAGTTGTTAATTTTTATTCAAAATGTAATAGAATTTATGACCAGTGTGCCAACTGACCAGTCATATTACCTAAAACATAAGGACAGCTTGTGATATTTGTGCAACTGGGTAATACTTCATTTATGGAAATACTTCAGAACATGCTAAAATGTGTAGAGTATGGTTAGGTAAATATATTTTATATCTGATTTTCTTTTCCCAACCATGGAAAATCTAGAAGCTACATACAAAATATAAAATAAAAATAAATATTCTACCTGTTGGATCAAACTCGGGAAAATAATCTGGGCAGTGCTGCTGGGTGACTGCTCCAGCCGGTGTGTCATCCCAGCACAGCCATCCATCCCAGGTGCGGTTGCAGTATAGACCTGATAAGTTAGAAAGAAATGAACATTGCAGTTGTCAAAAAACTGCAGAATCCTCAGCAGGATTTAACAGTACATACACAGTTATTCTGGGGCTCTCTCCTTGGATATTGAAATGTTAAAAACAATAGTAGGAGCTGCAGCAACAAAATAAAGGTATAACTTTACCAACTACTAACAAAATTTACATTTTTGTAGGGTTTTCTCCATTTGCTCCTCATAGACACATGTCTTCTGTATGGAATCTTTTCTTCAAAATATATATTTTTAAATATCTCCAGAAATGCTTGCTACAAGAGAACTCTTGTGAAAGTATGCACAATCTCACCCTTGGCTTACCTTGAAAAAAGACTATATGGCTTTGGAACATATGTATTCTACCAACCACTGCCTTCAAAGGGGTTGCCTTGGGTGGTTCTAGTCTTAATCCAAGGGTGATGCAATTGTTCAAAATTCTTACTAAAGATGCATTTTCAGCCAGTGGATTACATATATAGTCTTATTATTTTAGAATCATACTTTATTCCTGGCTAAAAACAATCCTCAGTTTGATCATTTTATATATTCATCAAAATTGGTTCCAAGTGGTTTTTCACTATTTTCAAAAATTAAATCTACCCTAAAACATGAGGATTTA
This sequence comes from Macroglossus sobrinus, assembly GCA_004027375.1. Lineage (NCBI taxonomy): Eukaryota > Metazoa > Chordata > Mammalia > Chiroptera > Pteropodidae > Macroglossus > Macroglossus sobrinus. The sequence continues at coordinate 456,353 of PVKZ01000970.1, forward strand.
TCTTTATAAAGATAAATCTCAAAAATAAAGTTTTAAATAATGATGAATAGAACAAAAGTTCAACCTCCCAAAATAGCTAAGACTGAAGTGAAGATTATTGCACTTACTTGGTCTCTAAAAAGATAGTTTTTGTGTCTCTACTGTTTCATCTGCTTTGAAGAAATGGTTTCTTTTTTTTGGTGGTGTGGCAGGAGAGCAAGTTACATTTAATGCCTCTCTAGTTTCTTAAAAACACCAAAACTACTACAGACAGAAAAGTAACATACATCTTTTTTATGGACTTAATTATTTTGTTTAAAGCAAAATGCCAAAAATGGGAACTACAAATTAAAACTATTTGAAGGCAAACCATGAGTAGTAATAAAGTATATTTAACTAATTTTCCTTCTTCCAAGAGTGCTGTCTTAGAATATACAAAGGTATACAAGATATTGTTGGATCTTTCATCTCGTTTAGAAGATGGGGAAAGAATTTAAAAATGGATGTAGCAATGCTTGGCCATCTTCCCTTTTGTTTTCCTTTGGGGCCTCTATAGCTAATAGAATATGCTTGGCCCTGAGAATATTTGGGCAATCACACAGAACTTTCTAAGAAGGGGATAGATAAGCAGTGTCTGCCTAGGAGATATCTTTTTCTAATTTCTCTGGGAACTGGATGTAGAAAAGGAGAAGGAATAACATGAGTTGTCTACCAAGTGACACCTAAGGGAACATACTGCCTAATCAACCCAAATGAGACAGGGTTTTGATAGATTTCACCTCAGGCAAATTCTTTGCCCACTATTTTTCTAATTTCCTTTCTGTTGTTTTCCTATTCCACTCCCTCACTTAGTCCTCTATTGTTCCTGCTTGCCAAGTGTGAATACCGAGTTATTGTAGTAATTTTTGTCGTAAGTACAGAAGTTGGCCAGAAACTCTTTGGATGTACTTGAACAAAGAAATTATGCATGTCCGTTGCAGGAAATACACAAATATACCATGGTATGAAAACCACTGTCAAAACTCTTAGTGTATTAAATTAAAATTAGTCAACACATATTTACCCATGGAAGAAAATAAACCTTCAATGATGTCTGAAACACATGTTTACATACATCCTTCTTTTTACCTTCTCCTTGGTATGGTGGTAACTGTTGCATTCGGTGGTAGCATTTGTTCTCAGCATCCATCATTTTTCTTCGTCCTATGACATAAAGGAATGGCTCGGACTCTAGTGCTGGAGAATAGGTGTTATTTGAAGAGGTAGGAAGAACTGGGGTTGGACGCTGTATTAAAAACAACAACAAAAAAATCAGTTAGTTATCATGAGTGGGAATGGGTGTATATATAAGTAAATGAAGCAATAAAAAGTTCTATAAGCAATAACTATGGATGGTCTCCTTGTAGAATATTTTTGCTTTATAATTAATAAGTATTTATATTTCACCTACTAATTCTACCTACAAATGTCATATTTGCATTTATTCCATTCACTACTGAAAATGTATAGCACCCATACAAACTCACGTACCTTTTTATCATATAAGATTGGTTCAATTTTATTACCACTGTAAAATTTAGATGTAGACAGGGCATATAACCTGATTTCCAAAAAATAGTAATATTAAAACAACTTTACCTTCTTTGGAATGCCTAAGAATCATGAATCATGTTATTAAAAATAGATATATTAGTGCACTAAGTAAGCCTTTTAAATTGAATTTCTTTGGCTAATTTTTCTTTGTGCTTAGATTGTTCACACTGTCCCAAATTTACCCCGTTTATTCCATAAAATAAACAAATCTGTTCTTCTAAGAGATTCTGCCTTGGATAATTGGCCTTAATCTCTTTAATTGGTTTCATGAACAAATGACCCATACAGGGTAATTTGTTTTCACTGGCGAAAATCAATGTAAATCTTGAATATTTCTCTTAGATCTTTTTAATTTTTGGTACGGCTGACATTAGTTTTGTCAGTCTCGATTAATTCTCATCACCATCATAGGTCCTGTTTATCAAAGTTGTGTGTGTGTATGTCTAAAAAGATCACTGTTTAATATATCATCCTAATTTGTGTTATATAGATGCCAGTTTATTTTGTAGCTATGATGTTTTAGTGGTGCTTGAATCTGTGATTTTTTTATATCCATGTTCTGCATAGACACTCATTTGGAGAAGGCTTGCAAGCTTTAGCCTGTACTGACTTTTCTTCTTCTGAAGTTAGGAATACCCCTTGTTTTCTCTATCACACCTATTGAAATATACTTTTATTTGGCTTTATTCTGTCTACATTATTCTAACACTGATTTTTTCCATATGTATTGATGAAATAATAGTTTTATATACTTTTCTCTTGTCTCCACAGTCTCTTATTAAGTTAACCTATATAGCCCAAGCTATTCATGGTAGAGCCTTACTTTTCTCCAGTCTATGTCATTGTGTAGATAGGGGCATCCTGTCCTAGGAGACAGCATATCACTAAATTCTGAATAGTACAGCGCATAACACAATAAAAACTCAGAGTAGAGAGAGAGGATGTTGCAAGAATAGTCAGGGACTGCTGTCGAGACAAGGTAGAATTTGAATTGAACCTTGAGTATATGTAGTTTATGCATGTGCAGAGGGAAACATTTCTGGATGGAGGGAAAGGAGCACATATAAATCCAGAGGTAGGAAATGACATGTGTGAGATATTATAAGGAAACCATCTGCCTGGAGGGGAGCATATTTGAGGGTTAGTAATAGCGTAAAGAAAAGTCAGATAATACAGAGCCCTGCAGAAACAAATACAAAGTTTTAAGACATGAAAAGTTCAATAAAATTTGGTTAATATTATTAAACATGATAAGGTTGTAAAGAGAGAGTGTTAGTAAAATTCCTGTGGTAGGCATCAGATGTCCATTGATTAGTTGAGGAAAACAGCCAGGAAGGTGAATGTATGGTCTAGATTATCTCATGGCAGAACAAGAAAGAGCAACTCTCAGCATTTTATCAAATAATAAGAATGTGAAGGTATATTTGAATAAAGGATGGAGAATAGTAACAGTCATATAGCCCAGAGATTTAGGCTATATAACTGGGAAAAATGGGGAGATGTTGAAGAAAGGGGAGATGTTGAGAAAGAAAAATCTTACTACAGGAACAAGGTAAGTTCTCTTTTGGACTTGTTTTGCAGGTGTGCAAGCCATTTGAGTAGAAATCACTTGCAAACAGAAGAAGGTAATTATTACCATTATAACATTGGTATTATAACTCTAGATGAATACTGATTATGAATATAGTTGACACTACTGTTTAAATATTAAGATTATTTCTAATTTTAATTCCACTTGAATTTGACAGAAGAAACAGAAATTAATGAGCCAACAAAAATGATTTAAAATGTACAAAATTCTTTATCAGTGTAGCCGAACACTTTTCCTTCTGGTTTTAAGATTAATCAGCACATCATTGAATATGATGAGCCAAACACTGTGCTAGATGCCGAAGATACAGTACTGAATAAAAGAAGCATAGCCCCTGCCCTAGTAGATCTTTCAGGTTAGCAAGAAGATCACTATAAAATATCACTGGAAATTCTGAAAAGTAAGGAATTATCAGTAGTTAAATACTCAGATATTCCATCAAGGATTGGAATGTGATTTGGGAGTAAACAAAATTATTTCAAAGAGATTTCATGTTAAATCTTCATTTTGAATTTTATTAGCCTAACATTTGTACAAGTGTGTGTGTATACTCATTTATGTGTGTATGTATTAGTAATTCAGTGAAAAATCATAAAACCATGATCTTTAATGAATTGTGGTACCCTCATAATAAAAAGATATTAATGATTGGTTCAGCATATGTATCTATTTTAGATTCTTTGTGGCTCTATTCTTAGAATCTTTAATTGACTTGAGAACTATCATTTGATATATTATTTATTTCTGGGCCATTTTTTTGCCTTCTTCAGATCAAATTCGAAGACGAAATATGTCATATCTAAATCTTTTCTGTCACTTATTTTAGATATTTTAGGTACTAGAGACTATTTTGCTTTATTCCTTCCAGGAGTAACATTCTGAATTCTATCTTTAAGTGAACTGGATAACCAATTAAGAAATGTTCCTGCATTAGTTGGAAATTCATGGAAAGCCATGGGGAGGCAGTTTGTGTAAATATATCAAGTGGAAAATACTATACTTGTACTTTCAATTACAGCATTATTCGGATTAAAGCAGGTTTAACACCAGTAATAATGAAGCAGTTTTAACACCAGTAATTGTGAAGATGGGACCATCTGAAAGAGTAGGTGTGGTTTATTCAGAAGACAGTAATGTCAATCTTATCATTCTTGCAATATTGAAACAATCTCCAGTGAACTTAGTTTGGAGCCGGTTCAGTAGAGATTGTTTCAGCACCGAAGGAATGAGGAATCAGAACTTCATTGTTAGATGAGCCATAATAATCTGAGTCCACTTCTGGCCTGGCTCTTGTTTGAGCGTTGACGATGAAATTTTTCCAGTGGCAGATGAATGATTCAGTGACTTTCTTTTGAAAATAACATATACATTGAGGCATTCCGTTATATATAAATATATAACAGATATGATGATATAGACATATACAAAATTATTTATATAAAAATATGTATAAAATATGATTTTATGCTCATACGAAGATAAAAATGAGACATTAAGATCATATAGCACCTCTGAATTAAGATTAGTGTTCAGTGTTTTGCATACAAGCCATCTCACCTGAATCTTCCCAAACAAACAAACAAAAAACCCCCAACCTCTTAATTGTTGTCATATGCAACAGTTTAGCTGCCGTATATGTGATGTCACTCCTAAGGGTTCAAGTAAATGGCGCCACACATACGACCACCAAGCTGCCACAGACAGCTGTAGTCCGCAGCCGAAACACCGCTGGTTCTTTCAGGTAATAAATACTCTGACTGCCTCCCATGTGCCAGGTAACATTCTAGGTTCTGGAGATTTAGCAGTGGACAAAACTGGCAAGGCCCCTGCCCCCAGGGAGCTTACAGTCTAGGAAGTCTCATCCACGCTAGTCATGGAGTCCAGAGGAAAGCAATCTGATGGGACCGGTAATGCGCTCAAGCAATTTCTACTCTGATGGAAGACAATCAACCTACTTTTGTGTTATGGGTGGTTTCTATAAGGATAGAGACAGAAAAATTACAGAGCTGTTCTGTGTAGAGGGAATGGTCCATCTCTGCAATGATCTAAACCTATTGAATTGGGACCCATGCGACTGTGCGGAAAGGAGAGAGTCCTGTGGCAATCCTGTCTGCCACAGACAGAACTGCTCTAGGGGGAATATGAACCCGGAATCCACAACCAAAACCAACAGAATTTTCATGTCACTGTCCTTAATAATGATCATGTATATGTTACAATTATTTGTAGTTTTCAGTTACTTATGTTTTCCAAAATAACGAAGGATCAAATAGAACTTTGTAAAGTGTTAATCCTTGTTCTTCCACATGGGATTAGATACCTGGTTAATATCCTTTTTATTTTCTACTTAAGCAGTAGATAAAGGACAAAATTGCTGCATGTCTAACAAATTCAAAGCAAATAGGAACTCAGCATAGTAGATGGGATGCTTCTCAGAAGATCTAGGTTTTCTATGTCTTCATCACTGGTCTTGTCATTGCTATCATCATCATTACTGGCGTTTTATGAGTGTTCACTATGTGTACTAAACACTGTTTTAAGCCTACTGCTTTACTGCAAATAAGAGATAGGAAGCGAGTGGGCGGTTTTGATTTAATGTAGATTTAAGCTAATGGAATATGGTGACCCAAACTGCTACGTTAAAGTCCTTTTGGAAATCAGGTTGTTAAAATTCAATAAATAGATTGGTAATGTTTTCTCACAATAATGCATCTAAAAAGTGACATTTTGGAATAATTAAAATCAATGTCATTGTATTAAAAAATTTACTTTTCTCTGAGGAATATTAATGTGGAACATATGAGTGTTGTAGAAGAAAATTGATGGATCAAAATGTTTTATGGAAAAATTCTCCAAATCAAATATATAATCCAAAATCAGACAGAGAAGCAAATTTCTGTATGTCACAGCAAAGGGAGCATGAAACCATTTAAGTGTCCTGTGCAGTTATGTTTGCTAATAAAGAGATGCCCACAAACGAGAAAACATTTCTGTCCATGGTTCATAAAAAAATATGAAATTTTTTCAATCTTCAAATTTGAAAATATATAAGGTAAAAGTTTTGAATAAAAGTGACCTACTTTTTAAAACACCAAAAATTACCTGTAGCCTTTGTAATAGAAAAGGTGAATAGATAATACTTGAACTATCTTGTTATTATATGTCAGTTACTTTAGTTTTTCTTCCATCAATGTCTAATAAAATCATATACTTTATGAAATGAAATTATGTAGACATATTTATATATAGCTGATCACATAGGATTTCACTTGACCCATGAAAAATAAAAATATAAATTTATGAATAGAATATACCAATATTTCTCTGTCTATAGAATAGTATGTAAGACTTGGGCATTTACAGACAAAATAAAATATTCTAATAGTTTCTGCTATTTTCCTATTTAAATATTTTTATTATATTTCAAATGGCATATAACTACCTGCATTTCCAAATACTGGATTACTTTTAGCAAATTACATTGTACTTTATCTAAAGATTAAGATAACATGATAATCTTACATAATAAAATAAACTATTCTCATTATCCAAATAGATACAAAAGAGTTACATTAACAATTATTTCCACAAATCATTTATTTGATGTGTAACATTACAAAATAAAAATTCCTTTTAAAAATTAACATTAGTGGAATATTAGTAATATTTTTTCTTAAGAAATGTGAAGTTTATGTAAACTTGTAAGCCTGTGACACATTAATGAACAATAGAAATTCTGAAAGCCTAGGTAAGCTTTGTTTGGGTGAGTATAACAGTGTCAGATATTAAGTGATCTTTACTGCCAGCTGTCACTCATTGAACAATATTGTTCTGATGTAGAGAGCATAAAGTTCAAGACAACTCCAAATTCATGTAAAATTTACTCATCTCCTTTTCATGTGCTATAAAAATGATATGATGGTGGGTTAACAAACCTGACACAAATAGGCATTGGCAGCATCTTCTAAGTCAATTATAGTTCTAAGTACTTGCTAAATTATTTAGGAATAAACCAATGTAAAATTATGTAAAGTTGAAATGATTTAAAAGACTGAAGAGTTATGGAATGACAATGGTATGTTAACACTTAAAATTCTTAGTTTTTAATAAGAAATAAATTTGAAAAATCAATAGACTGAAAGAGATCAGATATTTTTAAAAAGATAGTATCCCAGAAACTATGACTCAAATCTATGTGTCTAACATAAAAAACATTTATCCAAACACATTATTAAACTTCAATGTTAATTTCCAAGATAATGAAGAAATGTCTTGAATTAATGCTAAATTTTTGTAAAAATACAAAGCTCACATTTCTGGGTATCACTAACACTAATCTAAATCAGTATAAGTTCAGAGGAGAGATTTTTTAGCAAAATATTAAGAAAATGATAGTTTTGAGAAACTTAGTTTTGGTGTCTGGAGAACAATGAGTTCTACCCTTGCTAATGCCCATTCGCTCATACTCAAAACATTCCTTCTTATTTCTTCATTCTTGATAAATATAGTTTAGAATAATTTTGTTTTACTTACATTTAGAAAGATGAACAGTACGAAGCACCAGCGAGTAAGGGTGAACTTCATTTTTGTTTTTGCATATGATTTTTTAATTCCTAGAAAATATAAAAATAGCAAAGACATTTAAATTAATAGAGCTTTAATATTGACTATAGTCTTTCCTTTTTTCTTGTCTTTCTATTTGACTTGAAGAAGATTAACATCCCAAGGCATCCTAAATAAAATCCATATAGGTAAGAACATTATGTTTGTAGCTACATATTTATTGCCCTTCCTTTCATCCAGGACAGAATGTTGTCTGGTTGTTTTTTGAAGTCCTCTTATTGAGATATTCTAGAACCACCTTTATACATTAAGAACAAAATTAAAACTTCAGAGAATCAAGAGCAATCAACGTGGGCTTCGATCAACATATCAACATGTGGCATCAATAGAACTGCTAAAATTATCAATAGGAGCACCCACAAAGAAGTCACCTCATTGGGTATAAACAAATAAAAGGTGTGGTTTGTAAAGGATTAATAGTCATCTATGTAATCAAAAGGCCAACTTTTATTTAAGGAATCTTATTTTTCTTTCCTACAAATTTTTCAAGCTTCCAGTTGCTATTAGAATAAATTTCTTTCATAGCAAGGACTGAGTATGTCACCTAACAGGTTACCATTTTCACTCAAGACCACAGTAGTGAGAAACAGACTGCTTTGTAACAAGTATCAACAGTTTTTCATGACTCTCTTCAGATAATTTTAGATAAGGAAAGATAATAAAAGGGCAAAAATTAAAAAAATATATATATATTTCTTTTCATCAGTGGGATCTGTGTGAAAACTACATTTCAGCTAGGGGAGAGTAGTTATGATGGTATCTAACACTGGATCAAAAACACTAGTTTAACTTTAACTCTTTATTCTCCAAACCTGTTTGGGCATGAAAAAAATTTATAATAACAATTATTAACTCAATTGCAGAATTTATTTTGGAAAGTACTCTTTTGGGTCAATGGCAATTTCTAACCCACTATAGCCAGTTAAGTCTGCAAGTCATGAGAAAGAACTGTTCTGTAACTTAAAATTTTTTATTCTTTTTCTCCATGGAGAAAAAGTAGAATTTCTGAGGTTTTAAATATTCCTTAGCCTTGGTACAAAGCCCAAAGTTATAAAAGGCATCTCAGAGACAGTTGCTCCTTTGGAGCATTATTTGTCAAGAGCCTCTCTAACACCCTGGCTATGAAAACGGGGAGTGGGATTAGGGGTGTGGGCAAAGAGTAGGAAAGAGAAGAGGTGGGCATTGCTTATCTAAAAGCAGCTATGGGTTTTTGTCACTCAAGATCTAAAATCGGTTTCAAGTTTAAAATTTGGCATTTGTTTTGAAGACAAATCTATTTAATATGTTTGTAGATGTAGTCCAAGTGAGCAGGAAGTAAATTTTGCGAAACTACAGGATAAGCTAGGGCCTTAGCACTGTCTTCTGTTTGGATAACCCTTGATTATATAACCTATTTAGAAAATAATTCTTCATTATGCCAAGGCATAATGTTGTCATAAATCCAAATGACATTGCCATATGAAGCAAAACAGAGTGCCTCATCATAAGTTTAAAAATGGCCATCTAGATCCAAACTTCAAGTCTAGCTGGTAAAAATTGGCACTCTCTGAATCAGGGAGCTGCTTTTGGTAAGCAGGTTGGCATGCCATGTAAAAGGAAGACTCTAGATGAGAAGTGAAGCAGAATAAAACTGATGTCATATTGAAAAGAATAAGACTTTTTATTTGACTCACATCAATAACCTGATATAGTAAGTGCTCAATAAACATTTATTGAGTAAATCAGATAGATTGCCTCTATACAGCTGGCAACATTAATAAATAGGGAGATCTTGGAGAAGTGATTCAGAATCATGTGCAGTTAAAAATTGTGCCATTACTCAGATAGATATTATTAACAGATAATTTGGTTAGTTGAAACTAATTTAAAGAAAGAGATTTGTAATTTCACAGATTATTTCTAGTACTAGATCTCTAGCATCCATGATAGGGAAGGGGAGATAGAAATTGCTGATTAAAATAAATTTAATGAAAAATACATTATGTATTTATTACATGTGTTTTAATGCCATTTCAAGATAAAGTTTAACTTCAATGTGGGAGACATTGGGAGAAAAATAATTCAGTCTGAAAAGTCAACATGAGCAAAGATGAGGATGTGGGAATCCTTGCATGGATTGAAGAAATTCTAAGTGGGCTGATTTCAAAGTCCATGTTCTTAGTCAGTACATATATACTGCCATATAACAAATAAAAAATAAACTCAGTTTTGAACAAATGGGATTTGAATTGTCAATAGGATCTTCTATTTGGAAACCTAAAAGTCACCTGATTGTAATTAACATGTTCAGAGGTTCTTTAAAAGCACTTCTGTTGATATCAGGTATGGTGAATATGGAAAAAGGAGTCAGTATAGAAATAAAATACTGGGTTAAAGAAAAAGAGATCCATATTCTACTTCTAGAATAACTTCAAACTCATTACGTGACTTTTACGAAAGTTATTGCACTTTTCTGCACATCAGTTTCATTGTCTATAAAATTAGGTTGCTGGACCATAATTACAGGTTCTTTGTACTCCAACATTAGCTCTAATTGAGCTGCTATAACATGCAAAAAAATATATTTTTCAGAGAGAGACAACACAGCAAGTAGATAAATAGTCAGTCTATTTGATCCTCCAATAGAAAATAAACAAAACCAGCATTTTCTGCATTGTATTCTCCAAAATATGATCTCTGTGACCACTCATTTAAAACAGAACAGAAAGTAGTTCACTGGGACAAAGTTTGAGAAATGTGGATTACCATGTGCTCTTTTCTAGAAAAAATTTGTTTATGTTTAAATATTTGATAAGATATTAAAGGTTCTGAGAAGTCCTGCAACAATGGATCTTTTAAATAAATTCATTTAAATTAGCTGTTTGTACTAGTTATATTTACCAGTAATAATGTGCAACAACCCTCAAGGAATGGACCGGCAAGATTGGCTAATAGTTGACTTCCATTGATTTCAGTGAATAAAAAGCATGTTGCTTTCTCTTTATTAGCAGAAGAAACTGTAGTATAGGTAAGAGTTACAGACTTAGACTTTCTTTATTATATTGAAATAGAAATTGCAAGACTTTGCCACAACTTTTCTGGATTATTGCAACTCTGATGAATAGATAATTGAGTTAAATATGTTGGTGTTTTGTTTTGAAAGTCCTCTTTCACAAATACTGATATGTGAAAAGTGTCCTTCTCTCTTACCCAGGAGACTTCCTGAGAAGCATTGTATTGGCTGATAAAGTTATAAACTTTTTAAAGTCAAACTTTAAAATATTTATGTAGATTCAATGTCATACATACATCGAATTATTCTATAAATACCAACTGAAATTTAAAATCGTGGGTATATAATTTAGTCCTTATATATACATTATTGTGTCCTTATAAATACACTACTGAAAAAAAATCCTCTTTCAGAAAAAGTTATGCCTGATTTCATTAGATGATGGAATTGAAAGGGACTTTAGAATTCAAATTTTTCAAACTTCTCACTGTATGTAGATAGTTAGTGAAAATTTACTGAAGTAATTTTCCTCAAATCAATTAGAAGATTAGAGGAAGAGCTCTGGATACAACATTATCATAGATTCCCAAACTAGCGTTTACTCTAAATTACTATCCTGCCTCACATCAAAGGATTTTCCTGGCTAGCTTCACTCTTCTGCAATTGAAGCCTCTAAGACCCAGTCTGATTGGGATAGAATTAACCCATGACCACAGTTCCACCTGTAGTCCAGTTTGATTTTTCTTAATCACCTTCATGAATTCTGTTTGGTTCTGATTTCAAAGGTATCTTAAAGTAGAAGGTATCTAGACCTGAATAAAATGGGTTAAATAAAGACATGACTCACGTGCAGTATTATTCAAAATATTTAACTATCATTGATACTTAAACATCCACCATTAGAACAATTGCTGGTTGTTAACCACTGGCACTGTCATACCAGTGCTCACTAGCTGTAAACCAGCCTTGAAGTAAACCAGCCTCTTGCCTCCTCTCTCCCGTAACCATTCTGTTCATTGTGTATGTATCTCTGTGTGTTTGTGTTTGCAGAGATGCAGGTGGGGTAGAAAGATTCAGAGAGCATTTATTGTATTTATAAACTCACTCATAAAATATTTACTGAGTCAGATGTACTTCTTGCTCTTATGGGTTTTTATGCACTATAGAAAATTCCTGGGTGCTAGCTACCCTTTGTATCCCCTTATTTATACACATTGCCCAATCCTCTCACCTTTTCTGGGAGTCTACACAAAGATATTTCACTTACAACCTTACAAGGGACATGTTTGTCCCTGTACTTCCAAATCCAGTAAACTTTATTCATTAATAGAGAAAAGGACCTTCATATGTAATTTAATCACCACAAAAGTTTTCTTCTCTTCCTATTAAATTACTTAAGGACTCATTTCTCTGAAATTTGAGTGCTTTGGAAAATATTATTTTTGCATGGCTGTATAAGCAGTTCAAAAGGTTTTGTAGATTAGCTGGATTACCTCAAAAAAACAGAGGAATTAAGTCAGAGGAATTAATGACAGCAGGGATGACCAATTGTGTTGGATCCCTAAATGTCAGCCATAATGATACAAATAGTTTTCATCACAGCAGTGGTGTCTCACCATGACCCTAATAGCTGTGACCTTTATCTAAAGTCACCTAATAGGTAACTTTTATCTAAAATAATGGTGTCAAAGTCAATATCAATGTGGCAATTTAATATTTCAGGCGAAGTAAACATTTTGCAACCTGTTTTATTAAAAAAAATCTTGGTCCTTGTGAGAAACTTTCATGTGACTTACTTTGCCAGTTCACTTTTAAAATATTAAATATATAAAGAAGTTATAGTACATAAAACAAGACTTAGCCAATCATAAATTTACTTAGAACCACCAAAGAAGAAATCTTAATGAATATAATTAGCTTTGAGGATGTAGATGGAGTAATAACTGAGAAGCACCTAGCCAAAGTTCAGTGAATTCAGAATGTGTCTGGGAGCATCTAGGTAACCTTTAATCCCCATATATATTTTCCCAATTTCTGACTAAATTCCTATGACATCTCCTGCCTCTTTCTGGTGATTTGCATTCAGTGAAAGTTGCTAAAGGAAGCACTGGAGAAGTAAGAACTAGAATTTAGGCAAAACTAACTTACAGAATTGGAATAACAGAACTGACCAAGAGTTTACTCAAACAGGACCTGTGACTCTTTCCTAAAGGAACCTTGACTGGCAATAGCTTCTCCAATACAAGTTGACTCTAACTTGAGTTCACTGCTTCTCTGCTGTTGCTAATAAGCACAGTTGATTAAGTGCAGGTCTTCCTGGGGCTAACTGCTGGCAGGAAGGTGACAGGTGACACAGCTTTTCCCTCAGTTTGTTCTCAGCTGCATGAGTGAAATACATACACCCTTGAACTTTAGGCTTTAGGTTTAGGAAAGTTCTGATATTCTTTGGAAAGATAAACCTAATGTTTATCAAGGAAACTTGAGTATTTCCTTAGCTCAAGAATATATGGTAGTTTTTAGCCAAATTAAAACATGTATTAAAAATAACTTTTTAAAAAAGTGAACTGGTTGGAAAGGAAGAAAGAAACTAAAATGAACTGAATTCATACTAAAAGTCAAGTAATTCTATATATTATCCACATATCAAACACAAGTAAGCATTACCCCTACTGTATATATAAAAAAACAAAGGTTCACAGTTTCTAGTGATTTTACTAAGTTTTCATATTCAATAAGGGGCAGAAAAAATATTCAAAAACTTCTTCAAAACTATGTTCTTTCCAAAATTTACATACACATGCAAAGTCAGTATTAGGTAAGGACAGTTTGAAAATAAGTTGCCAATGATTTTTCTTTTTAATTAGACTATGCTTTAAAGAATATGTAATATTTTGCCCTGGAAAAAATATAGAAGTTGGGTAAAGATTTATTGTCTCTTAAATCAACAAAATTCTATTTGAAGATTATTAAATATATTAAATGTATTTCATCCTTTCTCTTGGTTAATAAAATATTTACTTGACATTTTTATAGAATTCTAATTTTTATACATTTTTAGAATAATTAACTCCTAATAATGAAAATATGCTTCTCTTAGAGTCTCTTCATAAACAATCCTTGTTGAAGAGTTATGGGCCAATGAGTATTCTTAGCTCTCATTAGCAAACTGTTATAACCACCAAAAACTTCTAATAAGGAAAAAAATATAAAAGGCTTTGAGAGATTTATAGCTACTAATTTTAAAAACATTAGACAAATGTAATTTTCTAAGATCAGCTGTATTGACTATATTGACTTTTATCTAAATCATGCATATAAACTAATAATCATACTTCAGAATAATTATTGCTTAAAGACAGATATAAATAATTTAGATTTTTTATCTAACTTTATTGAAGCAATTATTCACAAATGTTTCAGTGTCAATTTCAAAGTTGTTCTCTGCAGAATTATGTTAATTCTAGAGTTGGCCACCAAAGTAAATTTTGGGCTATGTCACAACAAATACTTCTTAATTCACTGCTTCATTGTTCCTACAATGTGTAATTTAAAAATATAGTACTATATTTTTCTCCTTTGATAAGAAGCAAATGTGTAATCTATACAATGAAAGAAAATTAATATCAAAATCCTCAACTCATCAAGGATCTGCTTAACCCAATACAAGTGGTGAGGCCGATGTTCACAGACCTTGATCTTAGGGCTCTCTGATCCAAAAACCTGTGGGAAATAAAGCGAGCCAAATGTTTCCATGTGTTCCATACCATATCAACTATGCTTTTAGAGTCAGCATTGGCAAGAGAAGTGTTGAAATAATTTAGAAAGATATAAAGGGAGAAGCCTATTGAAACAAATGCGTAATTTAAAGGAATTTCTGAATATAAAAAGCAACAATTTTCTGAGTAGTTTCCTCATGTTGCTATCCATTAATAATTATAGCTATGGAACTGTAGTGGAATTTGGAAGCAAACTAAATGCTCAAAACGATGAATTTGTTAAATAAACTTTGGTGTATCTACACTATGGGATAGCATGCAGCCTTTAAAACATGTATATTAGAATATTTAGTTACCTAGATAGATGCTTTATAGTACACTAAAAATTAAAAAATGACTATAAATTGAATATACAGTATAATCTTATTTTTATAAATATATATATTTATAATTGCACAGAAGAAAGGCTTGAACAATATAATATAATTAATTTTTGAGTACTTAATACACAGCAGGCAAAAATCAATGTATTATCTTCCTTAATCCTTTCAATAGCCTTTCTATATAGGTATTATTACTATTATTGTAATTTTGCAGCTTTGGAAACTGAGTCCTAGAGGTGCTAGGTAAAAGATTAGTCAGGCTTGCTGTGTAACAAACAATCCCCCAAATTTTAGGGATTTTAAAAAATAGATGTTTATTTTTGTACAGGTTACATGGAACTTCAGAGCAGCTGAAGCTTCCCATGTGGATCTGTTCCACATGACTTTCTTTCTCTGACCAAGGCCGAAGAAGCCGCACTGATCTGGAGCACGTGGTCTCATGGCAGGGGCTGATCATGCCAGAGGAGCCAAACCACAGAATGACATTTCAAAAGCTTTGCTTTGATGTGGTAAGACACAACCACTGACATCTCATTTACCTAAGCAAGTCAATGTGTTAAGCCCCAAATCACTGTATCATGAATAAGACATTTCTGAAGAAGAAAGTGAAAAATTTGAAACACTCTTTCTCTCTCTCTCTCTCTAAGAAAAATCACACATGCTTCCACAGCAAAGTAAGTGGCAAGAAGGTACTAAAACCACTCCAGGAGGTGGGATTGAAGATAATTTTCTTTTGCTTATCTGTATTTCCTAATTTTTACAATATACTGGTATTGCTTTTGAAACAACAGAAAAAAAGTGATAACTAAACTAACTCGCTTTTATTATGGGTTTTATTCACTGTTGCTAATAGGAATGTTCCCTGTGGTGTAGCTTTGGAGTACAGAAGAAAGCTATAGAGGGGAGGAGGGAAAGTTATACTCATCTTATCTTAATTGTTTTGGTCTGCTTCAAGCTGCTTTCCAGTAACTGGAAGTATACTTAAAAAAAATGTTTGACAATAATCCCCAGTATGGAATATGTCACAAATTAAAAGAAGGTACTTAAACCAGTGGGAATGCCTTTTCAGCAAAGACTATTCTCTGTAATTACAACTTCATTCATAATACCAACAGCAAGTTGTAATAAAAAGAATGAGTTAGTACTAAATTAGTAATACATTTAAGACAGAATGTCTGATGATCTTCGTAATTACATCTCTTAAGAGTGTCCCGATGGTGATTAGGTGTTAAAAATATATTTCACAAATGTAATTGCTAAGCTATAAAAGGAAATGAATCTCTGTAGCCAGTGAAGAAGTCATAATACACCCATAAAAACAACTCCCAATAAAACAAACAGAGGCAGAACACATTCAGTGATAGTATAGAAAATTGCCCAAATTTTCCATTTTACTTATTATTCTTTTGTTTCTTTGGAAATTCCCACCAGCAGGGGTAAAATACAAAAATTTGATGGTACATTTTATATTTGCCTTCCCTAATATACACTATCGTTGTAACATTATTTAAATGTAGCTAAAAATAGTTGACTTTTGCAACATCTGTTCTTGAAATAAAGGCAACCCC
Source organism: Macroglossus sobrinus (assembly GCA_004027375.1). NCBI lineage: Eukaryota > Metazoa > Chordata > Mammalia > Chiroptera > Pteropodidae > Macroglossus > Macroglossus sobrinus. Next base: position 472,798 of record PVKZ01000970.1, read on the forward strand.
TGACTGCAAAATAATAGACCATAAGATAGTTATAATATCTAAACTCAGCAATATGTAGTATTCAAAGAAAGTTAGCAGGATTTCTTTAACTACATATTATTTCCTCTGTTAGCAAGTCTTTTTCTTTCTCCCAACTGTATGTGAAATCTGTGATCTGCCATCTTGGGTAGACACTCAAATAGTATTTGTAAATAAGATGGGCCTTTATGTCCACAACAATCCTTAAGATTTAATACCAAAAAGAGATAAATGTTCAAAATGTTTAATAACTAGATTGTGATATATCTTTGACAAAAGACATATGTCAGATTGGGAACTCTATGTAAATTACACCTATGTTATATCTTGAAATGGTATATTTTTAGCATGACATTTCCCAGGAAGAGACATGTGTTATATAAGTTATCAAAAAAAAAAAAGGCCCCAACAACAAAAAGCAGCAACTATATTAAAAAATGAGCAAAGGACTTGAATAGAAATGTCTCCAAAGAAGATATACAAATGGTCAATAAGCTCATGAAAAGATGCTCATTACTAGTAGTGAAGGAAAGACGAATCAAACAAGCAAATAAGATTTTCAATAGCAACTAGTTAAGTGACTAGAAGTTGTGAATAAACTACTAACAATTATTACAGCTAGAATGCTTGTGTGAGAGTCAAATATTAGTGAAAAGTATATCATAGCAGACAAATATTAGTTTTTGGTCATGACTGGAGATTTCTATGTTAAATCTTTGATTTCCTACTCAAGGTTGTGGAAACTTCAAAATGTATACCATTTCCATAAACTAATTTTATTCACTTCGTTATGTGAATTAGTGAACACAGTAAATTTTTGGAGTTATATCACTTATTCAAACAAACAATATTTGTTTACTTTCTATTTAGTGCCGGATAGTGTGTTAGACCCTGGAAATATAACAGTAAACAAAAATATATGAGATTCCCACCAAAATTGCATTTAAAGTGACACTGAGGAAACAGATAATAAAAAAATCAGGAGAATAAATGCAAAATCATAATCGTGATAAGTATTATAAAGGAGAATTTGGATCCCTAATAAGGAACTTTTCCTAGCAAGTGTCGACAGGAAAGATCCCTGAATCAGAATAGATGGAATTAAATGTTATGAAAGAGTCTGAAGTTAGCAAGCAAGGGGGAGAGAGTTCTGAGTAGTGGAAACATTAAAGCCCTATGGTGAGAGGAAATATGATGAATCTGAGATTCCTGTGAGCTAAGGTGAGGCGTAGGGTTATAAAGGGAGTTGAAGTCGGATTACACAAAACCATATTTTACGCGCTGAATTGTGTTCCATTTCAAAAAAATACATGTGTTGAAGTTCTAACTCCTAGTATCCCAGAATGCGACTGTATTTAGATCTAAGCCCTTTAAAACGTAATTAAAATTACACGAGGTTATTAAGGTGAGCCCTTATGGTCTCCTTATAAGATAACTGAGACACAGAGGGAAGACTATGTGTAGGCAGAGGGAGAAGGCAGCCATCTACAAGCCAAGGAGAGAGGCCTCAGAAGGAAATCAACCCTCTAAACACTTTGATCTTGGAATCCAGCTTCCAGAACTATGAGCAAATAAACTTCTGTCGCTTAAGCCTCCCAGTCTGTGGTACTTTACTACGGGAGCCCTAGGAAACTCACACGCCATATGAGTCCCACGAAGACTTTGCCTCTGTAACCTAAGATCCATGGGAAAGCCTTTAAAGTGTTTTAACAGGGGCAGAAGGAGGAGTGCTGACACGACAGAAAGGTAACTTGGAAAATTTGGAAGCGGGAAGGAATAGAAGAAAAAGACCAGTTGAGGAGGTGATTGCATTGTCTAAGGGAGGGACATTGCCTATTTGGAAGTGATTTAGGAGGTAAAGCTAACAGGACTTGATCATGGATTAAATATGGGGAGTGTGCGGGTGGGACAGGATGCAGGACTCCTGGGTTTTCGACTTTTATAGTGTGGCTGTTGGGGGTATGATTTACTAATATGAGGTACCTTGGAGGAGGGTCAAGTTTTGTTAGAAAGGCTTATAAATTTGGTTTAGGACATTAAGTGGTTTTCACTAAAGACCAACTTCATTAACCATTTCTGACCTGTACTCTCCTAGACATATGTTTCTTGGGGCACACTTTAAGAAATACCATTTGAATGTCTACCCAAGGTGGCACTTAATGTGTTTTCTTAATGTCCTTAAAAAACAAACAAACAAAAACCAAACGATGATCTCTACATCTGAGAAAAAAAATTGTAAAATGGCCCCGTAGAAAACAAAATGGACTCTGCTGTTGTCATTACATGCTATCAAATATCCATATGGCTCAGTTTGTTGAATCATTTGGACAAACAGTTGTCTGTGGTGATTGGTTTGCTTTCCAGTTCAGTTGGTGATTGGGGAATAAGATCTGGAGAATCTCAACTTATTAGCTTTCTTTCCTAAGAAAGAACTTATTCTCCAAGAAGTGGCTAATAATTAGAAAAGAATAAAGTCCCAAAGAGCCAAATTAAGGTTAGTTTAATGAGAACGAAGAGTAAGCAGCCTCAGTGTCATAAAAGGGGCAGCAGAACACTTCCTCATTGAACACACACACACACACACACACACACACACACACACACACACATGGTAAATATATTAATTGGGTGAGGAGTGGTAAAAGAAATTGGGCACATTAAACTGTTAAGTCAATTAACATCTGTCTGAGAAAATATTAGTGTAATTGTAGCATTTCAAAAGTATAACCAACTCGCCTGCAGGGCAATGAAGAGCAGGGAGGGTAGTGAGCCAGGACTGAAAGGGGCAAAGGTCACTCTCAGGTATGGCAGGTCTGTATGGGACCTTAATATGGGTGTTATTGAAACAGTCTGGAAGAAGAATCAGACCAGCAGGAAAGAACACATGGCCAAAGAAGAAAAGCAGAAAAAAACAAGAAACCATCCCCTACACCATTGTTTGTGCAGGATTGTAATCAAGCTGATGAAGTCTGCATTTGCTCATGCAACTGTTCATGTAGAAGAAATGAAGATGATTACCTCTTTTCTATTTTCACCTATAATAATCAATGCTCCCCATTTCACAAAACTTGATTTCTGATTCACTTAGGAGTTCTAGGATCATGTCTACAATATGTCATAGGATACTCTCAAAGAATCTCATAGAAGCATAGATATTAAACACAAAGTCTTTATTGTCATTTAGTATATACCCAAAGAAAAACCAGTATACATTTGCTACACAAATGTCAAGATAAGAGAATTCTAATATATATATGTTGGGTATTTTACCAAAAGTAAATTCAATGTACTTAGTCAACAGAAGGGAGGAATTAGTCGAAGCAAAATGTAAAACATTTTCCAGTTGGATATACTACTTTCTCAGAAGTATGGCTATCGGAGGGCATGCGGACTCATGAAGGAGAGAGAGCTTTTTCAACATATTCCAAAACATTAAATGCAATTGCTTTTTAATGTAATTTAAGTGGATTAAACCTAATTCTGCTTCTATTGCCATTGAGCTTTCATGTAGCAATAAACAAAATGTAAGTTATGACTATAAATATTAGTTGAATGTCTAGTGGGTAGGGTCACAGAATACTTATAATTAACCCTGCCTGAAATGAAAGTCCAGTCAAGGGCATCACAGATAGAGTGCCACCCTTATAATGACCTAGTTGTATGATAGTAACTGTGTGCCAAGAGTGTGCTTAAGGCCTTAACTCTATTCACGTAGGTTAATTCTCTCAACAACCCTAAGAGAGAAGGTCTGCAGGTGTGAAAGTGGTAGAGTTGGGATTCAGTCAGATCTCTAAGATTCTATAGTCTATGTATTTAGTGATTATGCAATAATGTCTCCTTGATTATAATTTCATAGAGCAGGGTTAAAAATTGAAAATTTGAGTTCCTCTTTCTTACTCCCTTGTTCAAAAATAAATAAACTAGGTACTCAGTACAGAATATACTGGCTCAGGCTTTTAAAAAACTTTTCACTACCTACAAAACAACTAACATACCTATGCACTCACCAATCAAGAATATTTTAAGAATTCCTTTCAAATAGACTGCACTTATAAGAAATAGGTGCCAGAAGAAATTAAATCAATTAATGAGTTGAAAATTTCAGGAGAACTAGGAATTAATATTATTTAGATATATGGTGTTCACATTTTCAGTTCACAGATAACTTTAATGGCAAAGAAATTCAAGACTCATTTTTCTCACCCCTCTATGCTTTCCACTGCATGTGTATGTACACAAATGTATACTCATTACATATATATTCCTTTTTGGAGTTGACAGGAAAAATATGTTATTGGTTCATGCTAAGACTGAAAGTATGACAGTGATTATAGACAAACATAAATGCTTCAAGAAAAATGTTCATTAACCATCTGAAAAGCCTTGTGACTTTCATTGGTAGATTAACAACACTAGATATTTTTCCAAACATGTGATGAAAGAACTTTCAGATGATTCTAACCCCCTATCTATATGTCTTCCAGGTAAAGGCCCAGGTTTCAAGGAACAAAAGTCAAGTTGTTCCTGTTGTTCCCTGTCTAAATTCCTGACCCACAAAAATGGTGAGAGATTAATAAGTGACTATTATTGTTTTAAGCTACTAAATATTGGGGTAATTTTTAATGCAACAATAGATAACTAGTAAAATATGCCTCAGGGGCTTCAGGTAAAGATTAAGAAAGAGTATTTGGGTCTATTTCTAGCTCTATGACTACCTAGATGTATTAGTCTACTGTAACTAGCCTTGAATGAGTCACAATACTCTTCGGGTCTCAGTTTTTCCATCTTCTGACTGGGGTAACTGGACAAGGTTTCTTTCAGTTCTAGAATCCATGATTCCATGATGGGAAATTCTAAGTAGGGAAATATCATGAGGTACACCCAATGGATATTTATTAATGAAATAAATGAAAACTTAAAAAAATCTAACATAATTAACTAAATACTTTGGGAGCTTTAATTCTGACAGAGTGAGTGAAGTGGAAATGATATATTGATCATCCAAATCACATTGATGCACATTTACAGCATCTAGAAACAGAATGAATTGCTATATGGAAAGTAAGTAATTTTACTTTCTTTTTGTTTAAGGAGCAGTTGTTATCACTTTCTACCTCCACTTTCCAGCTATAAAAACAGTACAGACAATATTAAAAGTCACACAGGTAGTGTGACTTTTGTAGTAGCAAGTACAAGCTGGGACACAAGAGATATTCAATACTGTTTCATAATCGGAAACTCTAGGGCTTCTCAAAACTGGATGCTTATTAGAATCACCTGGGGAACTTCAAAAGCAGACTGGTTTCCTGGCCTCTCATTCAAGATTCTGATTTACTGGGTGTGGCCAGGTGTTGGTAAGAAAACATCCCCTTAAGTTCTTGGGGAGAAGTCTGGCTGGATCTAAAATTAACTTTAGCTCTTCATATTACCCTTGCCCTTCACTTTCCCTGAGATTTCTACCTAAAGAGAAAGAGAGAAGAGAGGAAAAGGGAACTTCCCTCTTGGAACATTGGTATACTATTTTATTTTTAGAAACAAAATGATCCTTAACTGAACTGAGGGAAATGGTTATTTCGAGGAAAGGAAATTATATGAAAATTATACGATTCTTCTTTCTTGAACATGAAAAATCCAACTTCTACATTAAAAATCTTCTGTGGCTGAAATGAACTATGGACATCATGCTGTGAGGCCTGACTCAGCTGAGACATAATGAAGATCTACACCAGGTAAGTAGGCATCACTTCACTCTCAGAACCACCAGCCTCTCTGCCCAGGAAGCATAAAGATGACCATTGGTAAATTAGGTTGAACACTATCACTTGAAAGTTGGTTTAAGTGAGAGAGAATGAAGTTTTGTTTCTAGGAATTGGAGTTGAACTCGGTCTTTGAGAGATTTGTGACTGAGCTGAGGGCTGAGCAAGGCACTGTGGTGCCATGTTGGTTCAGAATAAAGCAGGGCAGAAAGGGATTCTATAAGATTCCCAGGAAAACCTCTTGTCCCCAGATCGCTTAAATTATCCTCAATGATATTGAGTTTTAGACAAAAAATGATAAAGTTTTATCTTGCACATTCTTGACAATCTAATTTGAGGCGCCATTCTCTCAAGAGTTGCTGGCAACTCTGACTCAAGTTATAGAAATATGATGTTGTTACATGGAAAAGAGAAAATCCTAATAGGGTATTTAAGAACTATCAGGCTTCCAAACTTCATATCATATAAATAAACAGTTGCCCTAGTACAAAAATAGAACAAAATGAAAAAACTTTCAAGACAACTCTGCAAAAAATTCCAGTTTAGAATTAGTTTAAAACTTGAGAGGTCAATGGCCTTCAAAACAGAAACCGGCTTTATTTTCTTTCTAAAGATTTTGGCCAAAGCACCATTTAGAACACTCACATTGGAGATTAAGTTTCTGCCAAATACAGAAGTTTTCAATTTATTTCCTCAATGGAAATAATTTATCAAGTGAATCTCATTTATTCCAGGAACAATGTTGCATTTGTAGGCTATATCCTTGATTAAGACTCAGCATCAAGTAAATTATGTATACGACATTAGTATATCATGGAAGTATAATACAAAATTGAAAAATCTCTATGGTAAAATTAGTAATAGCTAATTCTAATTTCAAAATGTAGGTGTTTATAGGCTGAATACATAGAAATAGTTTGTCTACATTATTAGTTTAACCTAAAGCTTCCCTATAATCATATTAGTTAGACATTATAATACTTTTACTATTTTTTAACATAGAAAGGATATTCAGAGATGATTTGCAATAAACCATATCTTTTAAAAAATCTTTCCTAAAGGCTTTTGAGATTTTTTTCCTATAAATTTCCCTTTTGTGAGCAAAGGCATTTATTTATATTTCACTGATCAGAGTGGAAGTCAGAGTAGTGAGTACTCTAAAATTATTTTCATTGATGATATAAAAATGTATCTTCCCCTGCAAACTATATTTTGAAGTCAGAGTAGATCAACACGTCTCTGCTCCATGTTTATCTGGTTCATAGTAACATGAGGAATGAAAGACCTTTCCAATAGCCATAGGGGGAGAGGTCCCCAGCAAACATTAGAGAGGGTTCATCTTTCACTGTCAGAAAGCCTCCAGGCCTCTCTGGGGGTTGCTCTGTGAAGACTCTGCCCTACCCTAGTGGGCCAGGGAGGCATCCATCAGAGAGCAGCAAGGCTTCCCAAAGGAGCTTTAATCAGTGTTTTGAGAAAAGCGAGGAATAACATTGCAGTTTGCATGTGTTGCATCAAAGCCCTCATCTCTAAGTCTGGACAAAGAGAACTAGGGAGCCTCTAGAGTGTTAACTGAGAGAGTGACAGAATTTTCTTTGGGGAATGGGCTGGGGAAGAACAATGCTAGAAGCAGGGACAGTCGGGGAAATGGGGCCTGAGTGACTGGGGAAGACTTCATGGAGACGGCATTGAGCTGAGAACAGGAAATGTAAAAATATGTAAGGTGAAAAAAATCTATGTATATTGCTTAGGAACTAAATATATGTAATTTAAAAATTACAGAGATAATAACTAGAAATTTTAGAATAACAAATATTAACAAATTGCCTCAGAGTGGGAAGGGAATGGAATGGAATGAGATTGGATTCATAGGGTACACTAATGATCTTAAACTCAAGATTGTTGGAGATCTGGTATGACCAGGCATCATGCTATTTACCTTCACAACAATATTGGCATGGGTACATAGTGTCTTTTCATTTTATTGAGGAAGAAACTGTGCCCCAGAGACATTAGGAGACTTATTCAAAAATTTCCATTTAGAAAGAGACAGAGTCTAAATTCAAACCTAAGTCTTTCTCACTCTATCTCCCATGTTTTAATTTTCCAAATACCTTATGATGGTGTCTTCATTTTAAAAAATCATTTTTTTTTGTTTTATGATACCAGAATTTGTAATAAAATTTGTAATTCAAGCCTTAAAAATACATATAACACAAGACTTTTGTAAAACTGATGAGGAATCAATGAACATTTGGTGAGTATAAACATGGGAGTACCCTCTTGCTTAATTAAATCCAAATGGAGACCCTAAAATATTTAAGATAATTATATTTTTGATAATATGAATTATTATAAGTTATACATGCCCCTTACCCCAGCAAGAGTATCGTATGATTCCCCAGAAAATTATCTGGATCTAAATAGCACTCATAAAATTTTTCTCTTTGATAAATGGCAACACTGACATAATTGATGATAACCACTCTTCTTCTAATGTATGATTACTTTGGCATCTAAATAATAAGGCAATAGTTCCTGCTATGAAACAGACAAAATATTTAAGGTGAATCAGAGGCCCCATGAAGGCCAGGAGTGACCATTAACACTCTCCAAGTACATGTCCATTCCAAAATCCAGACACAGAGCTGCTGCAGGAGGCTGCTGCAGGAGGCTGCTGCTCCTCCATAGTGCTCTATGCTCCCCAGAAAGCTGGAGACTTGGTCTTCACCTGTGTATGAATCCTGACTTCCCCTAACCGCCACTGTGCTACCAGGACTGTCTTACAGGCTTTGTCGAAAATATACTTTCTAGCAACATCTACTCTTCAGAGAAAAAGTATATGCAATATAGAACCACAGGTTTTTCACAGAACATCTGATTTAATAAGTTCTTTCTTCTGTCTTTGTATTTCCATTCATGTGAGTTGCTCTCATGTTTTATTCTTAATATTCCTACTTATGTTTTAAAAGATAATATTTCCTAGAATTTTTTTTCTCCCTAGTAAAATCTCTTAAACTTTCCCCATGGCAATGTTAAATGACCAAGCAGGGTTTGAATCCCTGCAATGGCATTTATGAGCTGTGTGCCCTTGGATAAGTCAGTCAATTTCTCTGAAGCTCCATTTTCTCATTTGAAAAATGGGTATCTTAATGCCTGTCTTGCAGTGTTAATGTGAAATTCAAGGAGGTTAGGTTCATAAAGCACTTGATGTGCAATAAGCATTCAATATGCAGACACATTTTTATTTTGACTTAAGCATGGTCTATTTCTCTTTGAGAATAAACTATAATTTAAGACTGTAGCCTCTAGAAAGCCTAATAAGCCCAGGTACAGTCAGAGAAGTAGAAAGTCCTTAGAAGACTTATAGAATTAAGATAATAACCTCTATCTCTTTGTGTTATAAGATTATCAGGAAAGTTTTGCATACTTATAGGATAGTTTTTATGCATTCTTGGTAAACTTTTTTCTTTCCTAATCAAATTAAAAATTTTACACATTAACAAAAAAGTTTTGTTCATATACAACTATCTTCTATTATTAAAATGATAAGAAGCAATCAATAGGATCTTAAAATTATTCTGCTCTTAAACTAGCTTTTTAAATAATCCTGAATAATATACTGAGGTAATTTGGCCAGATTTTCCCACATGCCCAGTGAATAGCCATACCACCTCAAAAAGTGGTATCTTAATGACATTGCCTGAAGACAGGATTGAGCAAATAACAACAATCACAATGGTGATAATGATAGTTAATGCTATTAGCATTTACTGTGTATGAGCAGTGTTCAGAGTGCTTTATATAAGTTGCCTCATTAAATTCTCACAGTAATGGATAAGGTAGGTACTACTCTCATCCCCATTTTACAGATAAGCAAAAAGAGGCACAGAGAGATTAAGAAGAGAGGAAGGAATAGTTGGCATGGCATGTCCTAAAAAGGGTAATATTTAGGCCTCAGACATCCTGGATATAACTGAGCAAAACATAAAATTTTCAAATTTAAGAAATAAGAAGGGAGAGTGGCAATGAAAACAATAGAATGACTGCATTCCTGTCTCTCTTTTCTTTCCTCTATGCAAAGCTTTCTTTGAGTATATAATTAATATATATAGAACCAATTCTCTGTCCTCGGCAGATGGGGAAAGCATTTTTGGGAGTGTACTAAATAACTATGAAGCAGCACTTACAACTAAAATCAGAAAAAACTTAAAGATTGTAAATAATCACTAGAGTTACAAATATTAATATTCAAGTGATATTATTGATTCATACTTTATCTTGATTTTACCACTCACTGTACCCATATTTGCTTGGGCTAATCAATACACCTCTCTAGGTTCCCATCTATAAAATTAAAAAAAAAAAAACTTTATTAGCTGATGTCTAAGGTCCCTTGAAAGCTGACATTCTCTAATTCTTATAACAGCTCAGGAAACTTCATAATACTCTTTTATATAATGTTTTGATGTTTAATATACTGTGAGATCAAAGTCCTTATCAAATGCACTTGACCTCTACCCACAGGGTAAGCTTCTTATCTTAGTCATTAAAACTAAGTTATGTGAGATTTCATTTGCCTTAAAATAGGGAAATGCTATTGACATCCTATACATTTAATCTACTGCACTGTTTGCTGACTGGGTTATTTGTTTCTGCCATGATACTGATTCAATTCAAAAGCTTGTAGGTTCCAGTTCTGGCCAAGACAAAAAAGGTTCTATTTTAGGAAGTTATACCCATCCTCAACATAATGAGAATAAACTGTTGACTAACTGATAATTCAAGGAAAGACATGGAAAACTTCCTTGTTATTATATATTATGATGAAATTTTTATTTTAAAGATGCAGTGCTTCTCTAAAATAATTAGCACATTTGTTTGTGTCAGTCTCGATCTTCTTACATACCAAGAGTATATCCCTCTACCAACAGGGACTGGAAAAGTAAGATCAGGAGTCCTACAAAGATTAGCATTATTTTGAGTCTTCGAATCTGATGCTACATTATATTTTGCAATTGATTTCCACATACATGATCTCAATTGTACATTACAACACCCTTAATGGAGATCGCAAATGCAAATATATTCATTTTACAGATAAGGAAACAAGGCTTAGATAAGTGGAACTTGCCCAGGTTTTACTGTATGTATAAAAGGCTAGACATAGGACTAAGAGTTCTAGGACTTTGCCATTATTACCCAATTTATAAGAGCTTAAAAAAGGACTAGAACCTAAATCTTTCTACTCAAAGGCTATTTTCTTTTTGGTTTAGTGTGCACATTTTATACGTATGATATATATATATATATATATATATATGCATATATACATACACACATGTTACATATACATGTGTATATTAGAAATTTTAAATTTCTTTACAATATCACATACATATATACACTACACACATCAAAACATAAATTGAGAACTATAAAAATAGTCAAAATATATATGATAGAAAAGACTCTAAAATCCTCAGAAAACAAAGAAAAAATTAATAAAATGAAAACCAATAAAAATGGACAAAAAAAATAAATGATCGATTCACTATTAGTATATGTACTCCTGATGTGAGCACACAAACGACCAATTCAAATATGAGAAAACTCTACTCACAATTAAAGAAATACTTAACTTTATTAATAATTAATTAACTCCATTTAATTAAATAAGTGCAAATTAACACGAAGAACTCTCATCTATTAGTTCAACAAAGACTAAAATGTCTTGTTTTTCAGCACTGGTATTTGTGTGAAGAGGAATGCACTTTTGCATTTTTGGTGATGAGAGTGTAGGGTTTACAATCTTTTTAAAAGATAATAAATGTAGAATATTAATCTAGCCATGTCTAGAAATTTGTACTAGAAATATGCTAGTATGTGTAGAGCATATCAGGATGTTTGTTATAGCAGTTTTTTAAGCAGAAAAAATTTGGATGCAATCTAGAATAGTTTTTTTTATCAATAAAATTGAACATTATTTAAAAAATGAGATCAATCTCTATAGGATAATATAGAAAGCCAGTCAAAATGCACTAAGTTAAAAAAAATTTATATGACAGTATTTATAGTTTGATTCCATTTGTTTCTAATAAACACATATTTGCATTTACCAAAAAGTATCCAGAAGAATACAAAAGAAATTGTTTACAGTGGATTCTTTTGGGAAGTTGAGTGCGGAATTAAGAGAAAAAATATATTTATTTTTATGTAAAGTGTTTGTATTATTTAACTTACATAGTGAGCATGTTAATTTTATAATATAAAGCTTAAATCATGCTAAATAAGTAGCAAATTATACTCATTAACTTCTATATCTAAGCTCCTGTTTGTTTTAGAATCTTATATGAAGACCTTTCTAAAGTTATAGACTTCAAGGGTTTCAGTCTTCTCTCATACCTACCAATCTTTTCCTCTGTTTATGTTTTGTGAATTTGAGTTCCATAAATTTGGTTGAGATATTATCTAGAATTCTTTATATTAGCGTAATTATCTGATTCGCTTAACATAAGTTAGTCTAAATGAAAAGATACCTATTATCAATACAATATTTTAAATAAAGTTATTTTATAGGGTAATGATCTTAGAATTAAACTTTCTGAATTCATATACCAGTTTCTTCATTTTTTAGCTGTGTGACCCTCAGAAAGTTACTTAACTACTCAGTTTCTCATTTGTATGATGAGGTACATGATAGTCCTTATAGAGCAGTTGGGAGGTTAGATAAATACACATAGAATGTTTAACAGTTTCTGGAACATAGAAAGCATTCAATTAATGTGTTAAATGATCGTAATATATATTATTATTAATATACTTGGGAAGTAATCTTCAAATTTTATTCTGTTACTATATAGTCTGATATTCAAATACAAACAACCTCCAAAATATGTTTATAAAAATAGGATAAATTGCTATTATTGATGAAGATGAAACAACTTTCTCATTTGTTGAAAAATATCAGGGTTACAAATATTACCTTCAATTTCTCAAGCAGAAATTATTGAATATGCAAAAAAAGGAGATAGAATATAAGATGAAAGTTAACTCTGAACCAAAATTATCGAAGAGGGTTTACAAAGAAAAAATAATGTTATTCAAGCTGATGGGTCTGTGAGAATATAGATGTGTATAGGAACTTAGTTTAATTAGTTAATTTTTACTCTATTTAAAGGTAATATGTAAACAACATGGGTGGCATTTACCCAGATATTTTTCTTACATGTCACTGATACCGTAATTTAATCACTAAATAGAATATGTTACTTGATTTAAAATATTTCCACCTATAGCTAAAAAATAAAAAGAGCTAACCCTACAAAAATTGATTTATCAAAGAGAGGGCTAACTGTGGCCACCAATACTCTGACAAAAAATGTAAGCTTTCTTCCATAGAAAACACTTGATTTCCTTTTATTTATTTTTTAAGTGGTTCATGGTGCACTTTCTGCCTTACATAGTGGCCAAGTTTTGGTGAACTCAGTAAAAACTCTGAGGCCTATGGAACTTAAATCAGCAAAGGTCAAACTGTTAAGTATGTTTTATGTTTGTACTTTTTATGTGGCCACTTTAAAATGGTGTCGGGGCCCATTAGTAGTGAACAAAAGCAATTTGAGAAAGGTCCTGTGGTTTTCCGCAATAAGGAACCACAGCTATGAAACATTTGGTGTTTCTCAGTTGGCCCCCTGTGTAGTGGGCATATTTCCTTTCTCTTTTTTTCACAGCCAGTGATAGGTCCGGACACTTGATCTAGTAGATGTAAAGCTATACAAGAGCCCAATAATTTGCTACATTAACTCTAATTTAATAAATATCTGTAGAGCTTCTAAAATTCTAGTACCTCAAGGTTTTAACTGGTTGCCTAATTTGTTGCCAGTTAGGCTAAAGTTATGACTGGTCTGGGTGGGCCAGATAACTTTGCGTAGTACCAGGAAGCCATAAGTCCATCCAGCTACCTAGCTGCCAAAGGACACATGAGAACCTAGTGAGAAAAAGCATCTGGTATAGCAGCAACTGACCACCTCCTCTGGAGATGAGAAATAGACTGTTTAGATCCTACTGCTAAGTGGGAGGAACTTTATTTTCATAGATAAAAAAGGAATAGGCCATATACTAAAGTATGCACATTCACATTTCTCAAAAAAAATTTTAACCTAATCATAAAAGCTAAGGTGCCAAAAAAGTAAATCCCCTAATTAGAAAGTTAGGGGCAGAATCTGCTGCTAAGTCAAAATTACAGGGCTGTGTGTTTGCTTTTATTTTTGTCCTAGACTTTTTCCAACCCATTCTTTTTATATCCACATAAATTTGTTGTTGGGAATACTTTTTCATTTAGAACTGTGTAGAACCACAGAGATTATGATTCATGGATATTTCCATATCTGTTACATATTGTATTACATCATCACCTCAAACTGGCCCTAGTTTCTCTTTATCAAAATTTTAATAGTCTGATGATTACATTTTTTTGTTATGTAACTAGACTCTGACTTTATACCATCAGCTTGAAGTAATCAGAGAGCTGCGAATGCAATTTCTAGAGTTTATCATTTTCAGTGAATTTTGAGTCTCTTCCCCTGATAGTTTTGTATTTATTTTTAACAATTCCAAGATAATTTCCAAAGTATAAGTATAGTAATGAAATACTGTATGTACGTGTGTGTCTGAGCAGGGAATTTTTTTTTAAGTAGTATAAAACATGTCACTCATATTAGGGAGGAAACCAGATAACTCATCAACTTAAAACTTGAGGATTCAATTTTCTGGGTGGTAAATCTGGCAAAGTAAAGAGAAAATAACTTTAAATCTCTCAATGCTGCTATTCCTGTATGGTTTTGTAACATGTTTGAAATAATTTCTCTTTTCTATTTGAGATTTATCATTTTTTATTGAATTGGTTTTTCCATGACTATTTGCTATTGATAATGTGTGGATATAGAGTATTTCTCTATGTCCTTCAGTTTCTGGTCCTCTGGGTCCTTCAAGGGCTTTCACAAGGTTGTGCGTGGACACACAGACACACACACACAAACACACACAACAAAAAGTATTCCCTGAGCTAGCAAAGATATCTATAATCACCTGCTGTTGTTTTAATTTCAAGACCTACAATACTGATAAAATGTTAATGATTTTTCAAACAGAAAATTTTACAGTCTGTCCATGCAAACAAAAGCACAGTTTTCTGGGTTGATATACTTTAAGTCATCCTGGAAATTCATCAGAAACTTTTCAAACTGTGCTTCTAACAATTCCAAAACAGATTTCTCATTGAGCCCAGGGTCATTAAAAATAGTCAAGGTAGACTACTAATCATTAAACTGACATCTATATACCTAGGGGCCTCAAGAAATAGTAGAACTATGTGCACTTTGGTGAATTTGCAAAACTTTGGAGATATTAAGTAAAGATTGTAGCATTTACTTAAAGTATTTCAAAATTGACACCAGAAGTGAAAGTGTGACTTGAATTTTCTTTGAAGGGATATGCCAAGCATTACAAAAAATGAGAAAATGAAATGTGCATCAGAAATAAATCTTAAATAAATGTTTATGACTTTGTTTTTTGATATGTATTTATTTTATACATAATATATATGCATATATGTATATGTATTTATACACAATATATATGTGTGCATGCACATATTATATAGAGAGGCAGAGAGAGAAAAAGAGCAATAGAGATAGAAAGAAAGTTGAGAGAGACGGGTGGAGGGACGGGGAGAGAGAGGGATTTACTTTATTCAAGTTAATTTTTAGGAGTCAAAGCTTTACTTTGCGAAAGTGAAATATTATAAAGCTAAAGGGTTCTTTTTATAATTTCTGTCAGGTTTTCCAATTTTGAAGCTGAGTAAACTGAATCACAAAGAGGTTGAGTAGTTAGTACATCACAAAACTTATTTAAGGCGTACCAGGAAAAGTCCAACACACTCTCTATAGTTAAGGTTTCTTTTAATTCCATCATCCTATTTTGTTTTGTACAGTTCTTATGTAATTATGAAAATGCAAATGATTCAGAAAAAAGACCCGAGTTTAAGTAAATATCAACAAAATTTGTAAAAAGTATGTTCTCTTATGCCACTTGCAAACTTTTTGGAAGCGAAATCAATTTATTTTTAACTAGCTTATTACTTCCTGCTTTTTAATTGATTTGTGTAAAATGGGTTAAGAAAATTGAGATGACTCTGCTACTATATTAATAATATTAATATTTTAAATGAGTATTATTAAAAATGTTTCACAATACTGATCTCTTTGAAATATAATAGAATATAGTAATTTAAAAGTTATATGTTAAATATTCATCCATAAATATGTCCCTGGCTTAGTCAGGTTTCGAATTTATTTCCCTTCTTATCACTTAAAACCTAGAATTGCTTTAAACTTTCTCTCCAATAGTTTCAAATGTAAACAGTTGCCTACTTCATTCTACATATGTGCTAAATTCTTATTCATAAGAACTTAATTTTGACATGCTTTTGTACTCCTCACATTTTTTTTTATTGGTAGATACGAAGAGGGTGTTTAGTAAAAAATTTAAAAATGAACTAGAGATAAAAGGATGAAAAATGAATATATTTGTCTCATAATCACTAGATTTATTATCCAGCCCCTTTACTGGACTGTGATGTTATCTAGGGTAGAGATTGTATCCTCTTGACAATTATATTTCCATGTATACTAGGTATTCAATAGTGTTGCTGAATGAACCAATGAATCAGTCCTATTCCTCTGATTTCTTCAATTTTTCTCCATCTTTTATTTGGGTATATGTCTCATGCCTACAACTAGACTGCGAGCTCTTTGAGGACAGGAATCTTATTCCATCAGTCTTGGTAAGCCTCAATTAGTGCTTAGTAGAGTGCCTTGAATAAAACAGCACTTCAAAATCACCATTAAATGAGCAAAACATTCTCTTTGATTGCTTTTTTAAACATAGATATTGCTCCTATATTTTTAAGTCTAAACCACAATAGCTAAGTAAAATTTAGGTCAATATAAAAAAGTTTCCAATAAGTAAATATTAAAAATTTAATACATTGTTTTAAAATCTAATACTTTGTTAATGAGGTAAGGTTTCTTTTGAAGTAATAAATTTCTAAGATCCCAAATCTAACAAATGCTATTACTGCCTAGAAATTTCTATAATGGATGCCCATACTTTATGGAGATTTATTCTAGGTAATATATTTATAACTCTGTAAGACTGTCAGATTATAGCACTCTATAACTATATTTCCGATTTCCATACTTAAATATTTTTCATCATAGAGGTGACAACCACTCATTAAATAAAATAGAAAGTTGGCCAGAGTCCCACCTCCCCAGCACAACCACCTCCAACATTTTTTTCCTTTTTTGTTGGCACATTTATTTACAATTTTCTCTTCCAAGTTATAATTTTATTTCTGCTTAAGGAGAAAATGTTTTCTAGTACTAAGTAAGCAAATTTAATTCTAGTTGTTCTATAAACTTACTGATTGTGTTCTCTCACAAGGAGTTTACATGTGCAGTTGATTTCACAAAATTATCAAAATATTAGACTTGGAAACAAAATTAATAAAAATGAAAATAATGTATATGTCTGTGCATATTTTTAATAAATATTCATATCTTTAACCCTTGTCCCTTAGTAGATAACGAGACCTACATTTTTCAGAAAATTAATTTCAAAGACATTCATAATAAGGTTATTTAATGTGAATTTTGTGTCCCTATTGGTTTCTACTACAAAATTGAAATTTTTAGGATGAGTCATGTCACCTCTGTGTCAATCTCTTATCTTTAAAAATAAAAGACCAATATAAATGTTTACTTTCTAGGGTTGTTTAGAGAATTAAAAGAAATTAATGCGTGTGATGTACTGAGAGAAGTGCCCAAGCACAGAGAAAGTGTTTCATACATATCAATTATATATATATATATATATATATATATATATATATATATATATATATATATAAAATCATTGAGAAATCACTTAAATAGTCTTATCTTTCCCCGGTTCTACACATTCCTATCTTCCCATTTGCCCAATTCAAGAGATGTTGAAAAAGACGACCTTTCAGCTGACTCTCTGCTATATTTTTTCTAATTATTTGAATTTTTTACAAATCTAGACTTAGTATAATAGAAGTTGCTAGGCTACTAGGGTCTTCCAAGCTATCTGTTTGAATTTCTCAGAAGTATATTCAGACTAATAATATGAAATAACTACCAGTTGAAAGCAGAGAGCCTTTCAAATTAAAGTTGAGAGCAAAGATGATGTAGAACAGGTCATAGTGTATATGCTAAACACAAATCAAAAGGAGCCAGGAGCCAGGAATTCAATTTGGGTCAGCTTTGCCAGATGGCAATCTATCCCTTTTGAATATCAGAACTGCAGTGCAGTATAGTCACTGAGATCAAAGTTGGAGATTTAGTCGAGGGATTTAAGTCATTGACTTTGTCAATTTGAAAGTTTAATGGCAAGTTCAGAATTAGATTGACATTAGTCAATCCTTCCTTCCTTCCTTCCTTCCTTCCTTCCTTCCTTCCTTCCTTCCTTCCTTCCTTCCTTCCTTCCTTCCTTCCTCCCTTCCTTCCCTTCCTTCCCTCTCTTCCCCTCTCTTCCCCTCTCTTCCCCTCTCCTTTCCTCTCCTCTCCTCTCCTCTCCTCTCCTCTTCTCTCCACTCTTCTCCTCTCCTCTCTCTCTCCTTTCTAAGGTTCTTAGAAACATCTTTATTACATGTGTTCTTAAACACGTTTCTACATGCAGTGCAGAATGTGTATTCTATTTACTGATTATTTCTTTGGTTATTTCTTTGGCTATAGAATATTTCAATAATGGCTTCAAATAGTTTCTTTTGACTAAGATTCTTTATGTTGTTTAGAGCCTTGTTTTATATTAAGTAAATTTTAAAGTGAATGAGTACTCTTTGGAAAATAATTATTGTGTATGTGGAAAAATCAGTGAGTAATCCTAGTGGAATATGTAAGAAAATTTGGAATTCACCCTTTTGCTTCCATTGATATTTCTAGACAGAGGGAATAAACAAGGGCAGATGAAATGTGATTAGAGTCAATGGATTATTTATCAATGAGCTATTCTGATGAAAAGTAAATATAAAAATGAGAAACCCCTATTCCAGAAAGATTCATTGGCAGTAAAATACGAAAAAGAGGCTTTAGCATCCAACTATATGAATTAGATTCATATAGTTGGATCCAATTCATATAGCTGGGTGCTAAATATATGATTTTTTTTGTTTTTTTTTTTTTTGGTGAGGAAACTGGAATTCTAAGTTATAAAGTAATTTTCCCCAAGATGACACTGCTAAACATGCCTGGTAGAGATACTCTATCCTTTGGCATTTTTTATTTTATTTATATCAATTCATCACACTGCTAATGTCCTGTAGAGATAAATGATTAATATCCTCTATAAAACAGAGTAAAAAAGGGAAAAAAGGTAAAATATTACCAATTTTGATTGAGAGACAAGGTAAAGAAAATAGATTATAATTTATGATGAAAAATTTGAATCACTGAGATTTGTATATGGATTATTTATTTAACTATGGTCATAAAGAATGTTAATAAGACTTTCAAAATATTCTACAGAATATGACATGATATAAAATGATAACCTATAAAATTTCTTTCATTCAGGCAGACCATACAGTCTAAACTGCAAATTATTGCAAAAAGAAACAACATGATTATGTGTTTGTCAACAGAGATATGTGATGTTAGTTCTTATAACTATTTATGTCTTAAAAGTTTATTTAACAGTATAATTCCTAATGATTTCAATACATTTTTTAAAAAAGGAATGAGTATAAGATACCCAAATTCTGGCTTTGGGTCATTCCAGTCCCAGAATACATTAGGTTAGCTATCTTTTGATACAAGGTAAACTAAATTGTTCCAACGAGCATAAAACTATGAATCAGAATTAAATAGTTTTGAGGCAAAACTCTCTTTTTCATGACTCTCTTCCTCCCAAATTTAGATTTGTATTATGAAATGTGTTTTTCTTTATAAGGAGTGATTGTATACAAAGTATATAGAACTTCAGATTTACTCAGTAACATTTCTTCCTTCTCTGTCTGTCAAATAGGCAGCTTGGTAAATGAGTGAATTTCAGAGGATATATATATATATATATATATGTATAAAATATTTACAGTTATATAGCATTTATATATATTTACATATACTAAAAAATATTCATACAAATACATGTTTGAAAAAATTTACATGTATGATACATAATCCTATAAGTTAATATGCATTATACACTGTTCATTAAAAAGTTTACATTTACATTTAAATTTTATATCTGAATATTTTCTACCTATGTACAGGATGTTCCTAAAATCTTCATATATTTTTAAACTTTAATCACTTCCAAATTATAAATGCTATAAACTTACAAAACTATCATTTAAAAAATTTAATTACTTAAATTTATTTTAGACTTATTTACTTTTGTAATTATTGAGTATATGTTTTTAAAATAATTTTTTAGATCCTCTGATTAAAGATAGCAAATAACTGAAATAGGTAGACATTTTCAGAAAATGACAATGGTTCTCAAAAGAGAGCATCTAAAACAAACTTTGCCCACTTCAACATATTGTCTAGGAATAGCTCTGCAACTTCTTCTGAGACAAAACTGTGACTCATAGCTATTGTAAAAGAGAAACATGAACAACAGAAGCATTTCATTAAATAGAAGCCGATTTCATAAGGGCAGAATTCTGTGCTACTTCACGTAGGTTTGCTCTAGTGGAAAAAGGAATGTTATCTTCAGGGTTAAAACAATTAAAGTTGAGGCATCTTTGGAGAAAACAGACCTACTCAGTTTTCAGTCCAGAAATAACGTTTTTTGTTCATTGCCTCAAATTGTAAATATTAAAATTTAATGTAGTAAGCTCATTAAAGAAGAATATTAATCTAATGGCTTATTTGAGGTTCCAGAAAATAAGATACCATTGTCTACTGCTGTGAATATTCGTCTTTTTTCCTAACAGTCTAAAACTACTTAGTAAATGCTCTGATCCCTCTGATTAGCCCAAAAGCTAAGTCTATTTTTAAATAAGTTCTGTATACTAATAACAAAGATTACCACTAGCCTGAACACTTCCAAGTACACCTCTAGACTACTCATTTCTGCATTACCAGAGACTCACACAGTGTTTGGTCCAAAGTATACCATCAATAATGTTGGGGGAAATTGCTGTGAAATTAAAAATTTTACAATATAATATAAATAAGCTCTAAAACATAATTGGCAATTTAAACATATCAAAATTGATTATTTAATTTGAAAATGTAATTTTAAAAGACATTAATGGGGGAAATAATAAGAAATAGATCTTACCCATATTTAGTCTTTAAAAAACAAACACAAAGGAAAAGCCACAATGAAATTTCCTGAAGTAAGACCTCCATAATAATGTTTTATTCTTCCCCAGAATAAGGCTTCTGATTTACCTTCAGTCATTAATAATTTAACATGAAACTGGTGTATATATATAGTATTTAATCAATTTTATTGGAGATTTTTGTGAAAGAAAAATGTTTGGCTTTATTTCTGTTGGAAACCTTGGTTTCCAGTTTTACTTGGAGTCACGCTGTGTTCTATAGCTGTAAGCACTGGCCTGAGATATGATTATAGAAAAATTAATTTATTTTCATGGCTGTTGCATGCATGGATAAATCAATTAATGAATGAAATTTGACAAGTGAACATATGATAAAGATTCACATATGTATTTCAAATAGTTTCAAAGTAAAGCAACAATTTGAAGAACCATAGAACTTGCATATTTGATACTATAATTTTTAATTTATTTTTAAATCACTTATCCCATAAATATCTGTTATCTTTTCATTTGTCTTCTTTATTTATTTTACTTTTATGTTTAAATGGCTTGTATCTGGAACTTACATAACTTTTATTAAAATGTAGGGTCAAGGCACAATTCCAGCCACAATTAAATGGAACACTAGATATTAATATTTGTTGAATAAATGAATGAATGGTGGAAATGTCACAGGTTTGGGCAAAGTCAGTGGTTACTGCTCTAAAATAGTTAAAGTACTTACTGGAAAGTTAGTACAATAAAAATAATATTAATACATGCAAAGGCAAAATTCTCTGTGTTTAGATTAATACTTTAATTTATACTCCTTTTAGAATAGCAAATGCCTCACAAACATCACTATTTCTACATTTCTGTATGTAAAACGGAGTTCTTTTTTTCACTGTTCTCTATCAGTACCCAAGTTTTACAGCATGAATTCTCAGGTAAATGCATTATGCAAAGGTAAAATAATAAGTACTTTGACCATTATTTATGTTTCAGAAAATTTAGTCTGTAATGTCTATTTTCCATTAGTAGTGTTCTCACATAATTGTGGGACAGGTCAACATAATTGTCTCTTCTTATGGAACAAGAAAACAGAAGTTTGAGAGGTTAAGTGATCCTCATACGGAGTCAGCAGTAGACAGAGGTTGTAAATTTATGTCAAAATATACAGATTTTTGCTTAGTCTAAGCTATGATCGATTCTACTATTTTTATAGGAATTTTTGATATGTGTTGTCCTGATAGTGGAGAATACTTCCTAAAGAGATTATGTAACTATAGACTTTATTTCCACTTTTTAATTCACTTTAATGCCACATGACACAAAAGCGTTGGCCCAGTTTCATATTTTTTGATTAATGTAATATGTTAGACAGGAGGCCCATGATTTCCTTTATATAAAAAAAGTGCTTACGATCGTCTATAAGTGGAGCATTTTAAAGTTAATTAAAGATCTTTGATATATTCCCCTATGAGCAAGGTTCCAGAGAGCACAGATGGCGGTCGCACCAAGTGCAGCTGTGATTAACTTTGAAGGAGGAGAACAGCGCCATCTATGGGAAGAACCTCTGAGTCTCCAGTAACAAACAGTAATATTAGATGATATTCAAAGCATCTCCTAACAACACTCTTTCTTAGATTCTTACATAAATTCTTTGCTCATTGATCAACTTGTTGTGTATCTTAAATTTACACAATGTTAAATGTCAATTATATTTCAATAAAGCTGAAAAAAAAAAACAAATTCTCTGCTTGTTTTAGAGCTTTTAAAATGGCCAGTTGGTGAAAATTCAATCTTAGCAGACTAGATGGTACATTGGTTCTCCCAGTGTAGTCCCTGGACTAGCAGCACTGGCATCACTTGGGAGCTTGTTAGAAATGCAAATTCTTTGTCCTCATACTAAAACTAGTGAGCCAGAAACTCTGGTGATGATCTCAGCAATCAGTGCTATTACAGACAATCCAGATGATTCCCACGCAAGCTAAAATTTGAGAACCTCTGCTGTAAGCTACTTGGAGGTGTCTGGAATAAAAGGCTCTCTAAAGAGAACATAGTAGAATGTAAAAGTTAAAGTATTATTATAATTTATATTATATCTAAATTATAAATTATATCATGGATAGGATGTTCAATTCCTATCTTTAATTTCATCATTTTGAATTTATTAGAATTAGTGTATTTGCATTAATAACACATTGACATAACATTATATCCATGCTAACTGTAACTTCACTCCTTGAAGAAAAATTTGCTTTAGGCAATGGTCAAATGGAAATTTTGGAGTATGGGAACCTTGGCTGAGTTGCTGTTAAAGTTTTGGCATACTGGCCGGGATCTGAAATGCTAAATTTATCACCTTGGCTGTTCCAGATATCCATCTTTCATGGTGTGTGACTTCAGAGATATTTCCTTTAATCATACACAACCTTTACATATCACAGACTAGAGCTGAAAATCACAAACCATCTTGGAATATGGAGAAATTAGCAAATTACCAATCTATAGAGATAATATAAAAATATTCATTTTTCTTAAATTTATTTTTATATATTCTTCAAAGCAATTTCAGAATTTCATGGGAATATGAATATATGCGGTTATGCAATTATACTTACATTTTTAATCCTTAATTTTGTCATTCTGGTCTTTTTTTTTTTATTGGTTTCCATGTCAGCAGTGACATTAGCAGTGAAAGCCACTGCTAATGGGAACTTAAAAACAAAGAGCCAAAGATTTAGTGGCCAAAGTCTTAATCAAAATTTAATGTGTAGCTAAAATTTTAACTGAAGCATTTTTAGCATACTAAATAAATAAATTATCTAAACTCATAATGAGATTAACATTCAAACCAAATTAAAATTATCATTCCTTCTGAGATTTAAAAAACAACTTATACAAACTGTAGGAAGAATATGAGTTTTGTTAGTATGAATGCTGTTGCATACTCTCAAATTCTATTTATAGTTATGCAGAAATAATTGTCATAACAACATGATATGAATCAAAGAAAGTAGTGATAAATAATCAAAGTTCTCACTACCTCAAAACTTTCTTTCTTCTCAATTTTGAAAAAAAATACTGGAAGATTAAATCTGTCCAAAGGTAAGTGCAGGCTCTATAATTAATAGCTATACCCACAAGCCCCAAAGAGATTACATTCAGTATTGGGAGGGTTTAGAGCCAAGGGTGAGATAGTGCTGAAGACAGAAAGGGGACCCTTGCCAGTCTTTGACAGTATCCTCCACTGTGTGCTAATCACTAATCTGTGTGAGCCTTTCTGATGTATGTGCTTGTTTGCTGCACCTCCTTTACCTCAGGCAGAGTAGAATGATATTCAGGAGGTTAGGTTAAAAAAGACCCCAAGCAGCAGAGAATGTAGTTTATTGACAGAATGCTTTACAGATGGATAATGATAGTAATGAGAAAGCTGCATAATTGCTCTTTATGGTGGGCCAAAACCTCAGTCAATGGTTAATATACAAGGAACAAAATTATTAAGGCACTTTATTTCAGTCCTGGGATGGTTCCCAAATTACAGCAGACCCACTAACAGTCCATCTGGCTAGGATTTGGAATAGTGGACAGATTGTGGCCTATGGATGCAATTTCTTAGAATAAAAATGGCAGGGGTGGTCCTTTGCCAAAAGGCCCCAGAAGATTATGCAGAAATTGAATATGCATCTCTACATTATAGAGGCTTAGTTGCTCAAGTCTAAAGCAGAAAAATCTCAAGAAAGATGTGACTATTTAATGTCCTTGGTGTGTAAGATAATTTCTCATTTCCTGGTCAATGCAGAAATGCGTGGCTTTCTAGAAGTAGTATCAAATTATTTGGCTGATACGCTTTATAAAAGATCAACGTACTGCCAAACCAGTGGAAAAAATGATGCTCTGGCTTTCTTTCGTACAGCTCTGGTATACACAGGAGCTACAGAAAACCAAAACTTTAAAAAATCTTGGTTAAATTTGGGACTGGCCTTAAATTTAGGAAGAAAGTGATCATATGCTCCAGTCAGTTGATTATCAACAACTTTAGTTTTGTTGATTTCAAATACTACTTTTCTCTTCAAAGAAAGATTGTGAAATAAAAACCTCCAAAAAGAATAACAGCTCTAGATCAAAGAGAAGAGGTTCAATTTTTTTCTTTCTCTTAGGCACATGAAGTTTAACCAAGGGAATGTAGCCAGAAAGATTGCTCACTATGGGCTGGGGCATTTGGACTTTGTGGTAAAATGCAAATTGGAGGAGCCAAAGCCCTCTTCCTCCATGGCCAACTCATGGCATCTGTGTAGTGAAAAGTTGCATGGCCTCTTTTCCTGTGCCATATCAATGCCAAGCAGAGTAGAAATCCTGTAATACCAAAGAGGAAAGCCCATCAGTATTGGGTGGTAGGAGTCCTGGCTTACCATGGGCACTCAGTCAATAGGCAACTGAACAGGATAAATTAATTCTAGCCTCAGCTCTGCTGATAACTACCTTAACTACTTACCTTTTCTGAGCTTTTACAAAATTAGTTGGTGATAACAGTGCTTACCTCTCAAAACTCTGACAAATATGAAGAGAGACAATATCTAGAAACATGTGGGATTAAAGATTCCTCTCTGAAGTCTGAGAGATTAAAGATACTTCTCTAAAAGTCACTCAAGAACTAACATTTTAGTAGATAAAAGTGGTACCAATTTTCTCATTTTTATTCTTGTTTTAGTCAATATAATAAGCAATCTTAATTGAAGAAAATTCCTTTTCCATGAGACTCAGTTATGTGATTTTCATTTTGAATAAGCCAAAAGTGTGTTTAATGGACGTTTTCATTTTTCCTGTATTAACTAAAAAGCCCAAGAGATGGGCACCAATGATCCAATATGACAGTATTTGCAGAAAATTCTAATCATTTTCCTGATCTTTTACCCTTTCCTCCAGAAGCCTGATGTATTTATTTTTAACAAATTATGTTTCATGTTTTCAATTGAAATGTTGGTCTTTGACTTCTGAAATGCAGACAAGTGGGAGGAATAAAGCACAAAGCTGTTATTAGTTTTTGTGCTTTTGTGTTAATGAAATAGAAGAGATAACGTTTCAATGGGGAAGGATGTTGAAGGAAAGACAGAAAAAACTTGGCATTTTTGGATGCTTAGGCATGAACTGAGAAGTTAGGGTGGGGAAACACACTGAAATAAGTGCCTGTTCTTTTCATCATTTTACTCTGGGGTTACCCTGGTTGAAGAAGAGTGGAAAGATAGGTAGCTTTGCTCACAAAGTTTAATAGCTAAATTGATCTACAATTTACAGAGTAAGCTATCAGCATTTTGAGTCTTCTGCCCTCCTCCCAACTCACGCCCAGTCAATTCAGAAAATACTCATTATTGTTCTGCCACAAATGTTCTTTTTTTGGGAAATAAATCTGTTTATGAGTTTGATAGCAGTCAGCTTTTACCTTTGTGATGTTCATTTAGCAGTTCGTATAGATACTCTTATTACCCTAGAGAACAGCTCTCTATTCCACATTTTCAAAGTGGAAAACAAATCAAGAACCCTTGGTTAAAAAAGATTTCTTTATCCACTAGGAAAATGATTTTGAAGATACCATGTTAAAAAGAACGATCTAAAGGAGAAAGCTGATTGAATGATTTGTAAATGTCGTAAAGTTTTTTTTTTAATCAAAGTAGCTAAATATAAAACTAAGAAATACAATTTATTACACACTTATCAAATGTTTGCCAAGTATTGCATATTATGTCTAATATGTACAACAGCTCTAAAAAGTAGGTACTGGTAATTCCTGTTGAAAGAGTAGAGAGTAAAGCTGAATGAGATTGAGAAGCATGCCCCAAGCTGCACAAGGAGTAAATGGATGAGTTGGGATTTGTGAACGCAGAGAATCTGCCTTCAAAGCCCATTTGCTTTCCACTATACCATGTGGTCTCCAGTCACAAGTGCACAGGTTTGCTCAGAGATTGCAAACCCAACTCATTCAAAAATAACTGTTACCCTTTGAATAAAAATGTAATGTAGATAGACATTATATCTTTTTCTGTTTATGTTAGCACTACTTCCAACAAATTCCAAAGTTGTACTAATTACAGTATCAAAAGATACTATTCTTGTGATGAGCACACAAGTCCAGAGAGCTTGCAGCATTTAGAAATATATAAATTATCCCATAAGAACTATGCAAATACTCATACAAATGAGATAACATTTACTGAGTTGTACTCATTATTTCATGCGTAATGTCTCAATCTATATAAAACCTCGGACTGGTCACTACCTTTACCTTTCACATGAGAAAACAGATTCGGAGAATTAAAAAATTGTCCAATATCACTACATCAGCCATTGATAGAGCTGTGATGTGGATCTTCCTAACTCAGTAATCAATATTGTTCACAGATTGCTTTATGGTTATTCATAATAATTCTCCTATAATTCTTCATGTGAGTACACAAAAAAATGAGTGTAAATTTCATTGTCATTGAATCTTGTTGAGCTATGATTTTTTATTTAGTGCTTATGCTCAGTCTCTCCAAGCGCGATCAACATTTCTTTTAATCATTAAGTCATGGGTTCTATGAGACCCTCGTAATTGCACAACTAAAATCTATTGGGCAATATATTAAACAAGTTGAAATGAAAATTGTATTTTTTTATATTTGAAAATAATTCCATCTACCTGTGCACTTCACTATGTAAGCCTAAATTTCTTTGGTGCATGGGCTGGTCTTGTTCAACATTTTATTCTCGTTAGCACTGAAGCACAGTTTCGTGTAAAATGGACACACTGAGAACCTCTATCTTACAGGAGCAGGTATGAAGGTTATATGACATTATGAATGTCAAGTCTTTTATGAGCTGAAACCTTATATACAGATAATGATTATTATTGTGCTTCTGTTTCTATCAATAAAATTTACAGTTTTAAGTACATTAGTGAATGAATGAATATTCTCACAGCGACCAAAAGATATCTCTCCTTGGCTTAGTAGTTTTCAACTGAGATATATAGAAAATTGCCAAAGACTTTCATACTGAAAACTAGAAGTAAATAGTCTTGGCTATCTGCTCAGGGCCATATATATTCCTTAAACACTTGCCCTTGGCCTACAGAGGAGGTCGATTATTTCTCTGACCTAATTATGAAGTTAGATGCAAACTAAACCACAGGACTTTGGGAACTATCAAACCAGACTGAACTCTGTCATCTAACACTATGATATTTAAAGTTCTCTGGTTAGAAACAGAATTTTTAATTGTTTTTTACGTTTGACATAGTTATTTTTATCCTTTCAAATCTCAAGGTGCCTTCTTAACCTTTGTTGTATTAAATAATTTTGCCTATTTATTTAATATCACATGTACATGTATTAAGAAAAAAAATTTGATCAGGTTGATATTTTGCTATTCTCAGGGAAAGAAGTAAGTTAACTGGTGTGGCTGTACAGGAGTTTTTTTCTCACTTGCAGTCATTGATTTCAAGCTGAAAGTGTGTAGAGGAAGTATAAGGGCATTTCAAAAGGGCAAAATAAATTCTGTTAACTATTTTCTATGCTAAATGCTTTTTTGCCTCCAGACCGACACATGCTATTTCATGGAAGTGAATGGCACACTTTGTCACCAATCCTGGGAATTAATTTTGTTGCTGCTCTACTGATCAGCTTAAAGAGATTTGTCTTACTGTGCCATGCGTTTCTATTTAAGAAATGTTAATGTTTTCCATTAACTGATTTTGGAAAGAAAAACTAGAAACCTTGCAGAAAATTCTGAGCTCTTCTGACATGACGGAAAAAAGAAATCTCTGAAAATTATAGGGAATAGCAAAAAGTATTATTTATTATTATTTTTTTCTCCAAGGGGACAGCTTTTTGTTTCTTTTATATGTTTAGTGACTTCTTAATTTTCTTGTATTTTTCATGAAGTTTTTTTTTTAGTCATTCTAAATATAAAAAATTAGTGGTGGAATTTGATTTTCTATGGACTGTGGATTAAATAATAGTATTGTATCATTGTTCAATGTTCTGATTTTGAAATCTTGGCTGTGGTTATGTAAGAGGATATATTTATTTTTAGAAAATACATACTGAAGTATTTCAAGGTAAAGGGGCACAATATTTCTAACTTATTCTTAAATAGTCCAAAAAATTATGAAAAATGATAAAGCAAATGAACTGGTAAATCTGTATAATGGATATATAGAAATTCCTTGTAGTATTCTTTGTGACTTTTTTGAAGTTGAAATTCTATGAAAATAAATTAAAGTGATAAACTAATATTAAAAAAATATAAAATAATTTTCTTCATTTTGAATGATTATTCATAAAACATTTATTAAACTGTGAAGTCATAAAAACTTAAGTAATGAAAAGATTTTTTTTTCTTAAACTGTGTTCCAGATTTTAGGTTAAAGTGAAATTCCCTCACTGACACCATTTTCTAATATGTTTAGTACTTTAGAGGAGAAGAATATAATTTAGTGTCTTGAGTGAGATATTTAAGATACTCTATCAGTCAAACAAAATGTACTTGCAGCCAAATCTAAAGTGCAGATTATTAATTATTCATTTATGCTCTACCACCTTTTTTTGATTTGGGGAGGATGATCTCATTTTCTGTCATAGCTATTCTGGACTTCATGTTCTCAGTGTCTTGAGAGATAATGGTCTCTCTTTCATTCTTCAAGTGCACCATGGAGCTGCTACACATTCTGAGACCTGTGGATCAGAACTCTGATTCCTTGGACTTCAGAGGTCTCAGATGAAATGTCACCTCTTTTGGTAGGCTTTCTCTGACTATTCTCAGTTCCCCCTATTACTCTTTATCTTTTTGCCTTCCTTTATCGTATTTGTCATAATGTAAACTTATATATTCCTCATAGATTAAAAGCCCTATGCAGAAAGGGATTAATGTTCACCCAATACCTAGGTCTGCATGCCACCCACAGTAGGTGCTCAGTAAATATTTGTTGAGTGAATGAATGAATAAATAAATGAATAGTATAATAATTAAGGGAATGTCTCCTGGAGGAAATGACTTTTTAGTTGAATACCCAAGGATACCTAAGGGTTAGATGGGCAAATGTGTGCTGAGTGGGAAAAGTGGGGAGTATCATAGCAAAGACTGATGGAGAGAGTGCATGATGTGCTCTGGAAACTGAAAAAAGTCTTGCTATTGCAAGATTCTAGAGAGTAAGAAGAAAGAGGCAGTCTGAACTGGAGGATCCATGTCAAATGAAGGCTCTGTGGGGGCAATTAATTTTCCTCTGTTGTAGATGTCACAGGTTGGCAATGGGGTGACGCCAATGAGCATAGAGCAGCAGAGATAAGAGCAAGAAAGAAAGTACTGCCAGGCCTGTTGCAAGCTTTCAATGCCTAGTTTCATTACCTAGGCAGAGGGTGGTGGGGGTAGAGAGTAGTGGCTTTCAGTTTCTGTAAGGAGCCTTCCAACAAAATATCAGTTGCTAAGGCAACTGCAGATTAGTTTCTGTTGCATGCAGTCAAAAATACTGATTAAATAAAGCAGGATTGGAGAAGCAGGTAGTACAGTTTTGGACTTGGTGAGTTTTGGGTACTTGTGAAACAGCTGTACGAGTACATTAAGTATGGAGAGAAGAGTCAATAATTAGAATATGGTTCTCATGCATGAAAGGCAGGTAAATACACTGTTCATTTAATACAGTCACTCTATCTTTGGTAAAACTGTGGTGGCAAGTATTTTGTGCTGATGCTCCACATTTTTTAAAAATTGGAACAATGCGATAAAATTTGTTTGAATTAAGATCCAGTAAAAGTTTATCTTTCCTGATACATTTTCTGACAAATTTGATCTTTATGTAACTCAATGTGTTTCTTTACTTGCGTTTACTTACAAGAAAATCAGAAGAAAATTTAGTGCCCAGTAGTAATTGATTTTAAATGTGCCGTGAACTCTACTTTTTCTGGTTCTTTTAAAACAATTTGTATTGTTTTATCCCCAATTGTCTCATTGTAAAAATATGTTCAAACTTTAAGACAACTCTAAAGAAAAGATATACATCTTCATTATATTGAAGTGGTATAACAGAGAATGGAGCAATATAAACATTGACATTTTTCTATAAGTCAATTTAATTCAACCTCTCTCTTTCCCTATTTATAATCAATTGGGAAGGATTCAATAGAAAATAGTTTAATATTGATAGCAAAAAATTCAATTTCATTAAGAAATATGACAAGTGATTGGGCATTAAAACTCAGGGTAGCCTTATAAAGACTGCAAAATTTTACCTGTGTTTTGAGTTTATAATTTGTAACCTCTGATTGTCATGCAAATTTACTCCACTGAGTTGAACAATAGCTACAAATTGGATTATAAACTCAAGTAATGAAATCATAGGCTTTGTCAAGGAAACATGAAACTGAGCACTGAAGCCTTTTTAATATAAAAGAGCAACATAATTGAAATTAAATGACAGAAACTGGGAGAAGATACATTCACTGTTGTATTTGCCTTAAACGTTGACTTCAGAATAGTACATCTAATACTTGTATAATTAACAAAATCAGTTGCTAGAGTGTTTTATGTTATTTTGGTATTTTAGACAATCTACAGGTTAGAAGACATCTCAAGGTCATGACTTGTATGCTAACATATGAAAAGTTTGGCAGAGTGCCAGTGAAGTTCTATTTCATCCATTTATCCATTCACGAATATGAAGTTCATGTGCGGCTGGTCACGGTTCTTAAAGGGCTTGGCCTGTGACCATTCACTGCAAACTTGGTTTTTGGACTTCTGAATGATCTTCATAATCTGCTACAAGGCATTAAAAGAGTTTCTGATGTTTTTGCTTTCTGAGAAGCTCATCGATGAGCATTACATTAAAATTCACTTTAGTGGTTGTTTTTAGATTATTAAAAAAATATGAACATATTACATATAATTTAGAAAATTAAAAAAATACAAATGTGAAAAAATTATTCATAACTGATAAATAGGGAGCGAACATTGTTGTCATGGTGATGTATTCATCTCAGTCTTTTTTCTATGAATACAGTATATATACATACATTTGGGATCATGCTCCTCTAGTTGTTTGTCAAGTTATTATATTGAGATTTTTTATGCCAAAAATTTTTTAAAATAAAATTGATAAAACAACTATATTTTATGTTATTATTGATTATTTGTATTTGTTTCTGTTAATAGCCTGTTTATAAATATTCTGATTAATAATTAGGGTATATTGACATTTGATAATAATTGTTACAGGTCTTACATCTTTAAATGTCAATAGACATTAAAAGTAAATAAAATATAAACAGCAAAACAAACAAAAGGAAATGGCAGAATAAAGGGAAACTAGAAAATTTACAGCAAAACAAGATCAATTATGCTAAATGACTATAAACATAGTTGGAATATATTTTTCTATTCAAAGACAATAACTTTTTATTTGGTTAAAATTCAACTGTATCCTGCTTATATTGATAAGAAACTAACAAAATGATGCAGAAATGAATAAATAAAATAGATAAAGAAAATTTGGTCTGATATCAAATAAAATAGAAGAGTTAAAAATTAAAATCAAAAGGTGTAGCCTCCCCTTTCCACATCCTACCTAAGGCTGAAAGTTGCAATTCAAAAAAAATTGTCTTCAAGTTTTATAGACAAATGCAGTATATTTATTACATTAATTTACATTATCTCATTATTACTGAGTTTCAATATTTTTCATAAATTTAATGACTTTACCTCTCTGATAATTTGCTTCCTATTTTCTTTGCATATTTTTACATCAGTTAAACTTATTTTTTGAAAGAATTTTAGAATACTTTATATAATTGTATTGTTAAAAATTTCTCAGGTAGATTACAATTTTGCCTTTATTTGTCTTTGTAAATTTTGTTTGTGGAGGTTTTTTTTAATACATAGATTTTAAATGTTTGCCGTTGAACATACCTACCAGTTTTACACTTTATGTTTTTTTTTCTTTTGCTCTTTTCCTTAGAATGGCCTGACATAAGTATTTACCTACATCTTTCTCTAGTTCTTCTTCATGAGTCCTTTAATTGGAAGTCGGGATGAGACTCATCAAGCTCCCTGGCAGCAGTGTGGCTTAAAAGACCATTGCTTTACAAAGGCAGACTTGGCCAGGAGGAGCTTGTGGCAAATCTTCCCACAGCCTTCCTCCAACTGCTAAACAGCAAAGATATTTATGTCACTGCGAATCTCTACACCTGTGGTCAGTGATTTCATGCTGCTCATGGCTCATTTCATGCCGAGTAGCAGGAAAGGCCGCTGTACAGCTTTCCCAGGCTGAACATGAACTCATCATTTTGTGAGCTGTCCCACATTCCCTGGACTGCTGGAGAAGGGCAAAAAAACCTGCACCGTACTATTGCCTGGGCTTTCTCTTTAGGCTGCTTCATGCACGAGATTGGACCTTCTGAGTGTTAAATTGGTAGAACGGAAAGAATAAAATACCCATGAGATAATGTATCTCAGCTTACTTTGTAAAGTGAGAGGCCCTATACAAATGCTATTCCTGTTGATATCATTATCAGGAAAATATAACCTATTAGGCTCCAATAAATTGTGACCTTCATGTATGCCATTGCTTTTTATGTCACCTAGATTAAAAATCCCATCCTCTTGACAAGCATAGAGTGCTGATTTTGTTAAATTTAGACTTAGAAGGGCAAGATAATTCTGATGGTAAAAATAAAAAAAATTTAAACTTTGCAATGTAAATTCTGCTTCTAGATTTATAGGCTCAAATGAAGAAAAAGTTAGTTAAGAAGTTGCTTTTAACAGAAAGTTAATGTATCTCCTACTACTGGAATTATGTTGAATTGAGAAAATCAGGTCAGAAGACCTTGCCTGCTGGATTTTGATGATGTTTTGCCAAAGAAATGATGGAAGCACCATATTTAGGGCAGCTGATGCTAGGCTGGCCAGGCCCCTGAGAACATGTTTTTAAAAGACCCTATCCTGGCAAGAGGTATAGAGATGACTTCATGGGACTTCTGAGTCTAGAATTTCTTTGCTTCTATTACCAATTATTTTTGCTGGATTTTTGACACAGTGTTGTTAATTTTTAAAAATCTAAACAAAAATAACTGTCAACTTCCTGAAGTTAAACTTTAGTCCAGTTGCTACTGTGGGACTGACCTCATATCACCCCTCTTTCATCATCAGACAAGGGTACGGATTAGAATGAACATCAGGAGTCTCCTTGCTACACTCCAAGCTTGCATTTTTCTTGCACAAAGTGAGTGTAGGGGCTAAATCAATGAACCAGTGATTAGTAATTCTCCTAAACATATACATTTGAATACACTTTCTTTCCCCTTATTAAAAAAAATTACTGCCAATTAACAAACTCTAAAAATACTAATATGGAAGAAAATTCCGTATTTTCAAAAAAATTTTGACCATAATCCTTCAGGATATTAATAGGGCATTCTGACAAGGTGCCAGGCATCAGGCTTGACACGCTGCTGTATCTGTCTCCAGTGTACAATGAAATAAAACCACATACCACATGGGCACTATGGTTGGCCTGGAGATTTATGCCAGTGCTAAGAGACTGAATAGAGACAAGGTACTCTTAGACCTCCTGTTCTATTTATTATTATTATTATTATTATTATTATTATTAAAAATATTTAAGGGCAATAACATTTTTCAAGTGATTCCTGTATTTCTCAGTTCTATGTCCCTTTTAACTAGGGAAGGCGGAGAGAGAGAAAGGGAAATCTGGTAGAAAACAGAGAGTAAAATCTTCTTAATTACTGAATTTTCCACTTTGTTTCTTGAGCATTCTCAGCTTTGGGACCATTTTTAAAAACCCAGTTTAGGAAGTTGATATTAGGTAATATGAAATCAATTACTCTGGAGGCTGAAGTTATTCATTATTTTTCATAAAAATTCCCAGAAGCATAATTTTAGGTCAAGATTTGTGGATAGGGCATCAAGATGAAAAGATCAAAATAAAAAAATTAAGAGGTTGATCTTATAATTCTTTCAGACCTTCTCACTAGATAAACCCTGTGCAGATTGAAGGCTTGTCGAAGACCTTATTAGATAGAGTCAATGGGAAACACAAAGCTAACTCAGTTCTGTATCTTCGCAACTCAATTGAGATGTAAAGACCATGAGCAATGTTTAAATATTATTACAATGACAAGTACATTCAAGAGGGGCTATCCAGGAGCTTCTCTATCCCAAATTCCCATAGGCTGCTGATTGAACAGTGCTTTAAACAGTGCAAACAGGCAATTCAGTTTCAATCACAGAAATCTTTTCTGGAGAGATCAGACTGGCAACATAATTAAACGCAATGCCTTGCTCCAGAACACAATGATAGAGTTCATCATTTCTTGCACTTTAACTAAATACAACAATATATCAAAATGTGAGGTGGAATCTTTTATTTTTCCCAGTATAGAACATTTAAGCAGCTTTGTTTCTCAAAATAATGACTTGGTTAGACAGTGTTTATTACATAGTGTACTAGATGGTTTTATTTCCCCTTTAAAGACAAATAAGTGCAGAAATTTGTCAATTTGATCAAAATTGGCAGATTTTAATGTCTTTAGAATTTAAATTAATTATAACCAAGAATTTCATTTAGGCTAAACACACACACACACACATACACACAAGAAATTAGACAAGTGTATTAGGCAAGTGTAATATCTGGATGGATTAAAGATGGCAAAACAACAACTCGATATATTCAAATAACTGGACTGCATTGATACTTTTGTCTGAATATTTGCATAATTTGTAGATGTGACCTTCCTGGGTTTTTTGCTCAGCTACTAATATAGTTCAGTCGCAAAGTGCACAACAGCGATATCAAATTTCAGCAATCCATAAACCAGTGATCTTGAATCTGCAAATTTTCCCTTCCAAGAAGTTTGCCAATAAATGTTTGTAATACTAAACAATCTACTTCCAATCTATATCTGCTTCTACTTATTTTTATGGAAAAAATAATTATAAATGTATAATATAAATATGTGGAGGGAAAAGGCATAATGAGTATAAAGTTAAAACAAATCTCAAATAAAATATAAAAGCTCAAAAATTATTTAATCTCAAAATATATTTCCAAAAATTAAATAAAAATGCTGCATGTATGTTCAATACCATACAGATAAAGCAAGTCCTTCCTAAGATTGTTTTTCAACCAAGTTGAAGAAAATTCCTTTTAACAGGGAAAGTCATTAACAGAGTGTTAACACTCTGCCACCTACTGGACAACTTGTCAACTACCAAGAAATGTGCTCAAGAACTTGAAATAATGTATTTCAACAACAAGGCTTCTAAGAGCCTTTGAGAGGAATAAAACTCTGGGATATAAGCGAATAAACTTTTCCGACTCATCTGACAACAGCTACTTCCAAATTTATTATGGAAGGCTTTTTTCTAACAGGATTCATATGCTCAGAATCAATCCTATAACGTTCATACAATAATAGAAACCAAATGACAACAATGACCTTCACTGGGTTTTTTAGTGCCAGCTATTTTATAGGCCATTTGCACATATACAACAACAACTTTATTTGTAGGCACCATGCAAAAAGCAGCAGCAAAAGTGAAGAGGAGTTTAGCAAGTGCTGTAGGCGCTAATATCCCCCAACCGTTGGAGAGAACAAATATGAAGACCATTCTGTGGTTGGCATCTCCTGGATAGAGAAGACAAAAGGTGCCAGCACCTTTACGTTAAGCAAAGGGTCCCTGTGGCTTTGGACTGCAGGGATCAAATTCTGTAATATTTAACTTCGTTTTACAGATACAACAAATGTAAAATTAAATCATGATGATATGGTATGTTAAGCCAACCTAAGTAGAGATTTTATTATTTGGTAAATGTGACTGAAATAAATGGTCAATAAAAATAACACAAATTAAGAAAAAGTTCTGCAGCAGTCAGTGAAATAGATAATGGATAATAATAATAATAATAGTAATAATAATAGTAATAAAATGGGACATTACATTTAAATACAGTGAAATTAAAGAATGTCAAAGTTACAAAGGATATATAGAACATGTAGACCTCATTTCTACAAAGAAGTAAATTAAGACTCAGGAGGTGAACTGATAGAAATAGTTTAATGCATAGAAAATCTTGTGTCAAACCCTAGCTTTGTCATTTACTAGCTAAGTGATCTTGGCTATTGTTAATTAGCCTCTCAGAGTTTTAATTTCCTCAGCTGTACAAAGTAAATGTATTAGCTAACTGAGAAAGTGGCTGTGAAGATTAAATAAGATAAAATACTCAACCTAATTTCTCAAAGCCTAACAGGTGCTCAATAAATATCATCTCACCCAAAGTCACAAAACCCATTGGTAGAGCTAGGAGTGAAACCCCCATGTCCTGACTGATGATATGACACCCTTTTTAAGGCTGTACTATTTCACAGATTACATTTAAGTAATTTTAAAACTAAGATTCAGCTCCATTGGTATGCATATGATGGACATATGCATATGACTTTAACTAAACCAAGGTCAAGATCTGACCTTTGTGAATCAACTGATTTGCCATATTTTATTCAGCTCCATCTTTAGAAAGCAACTTCCATGGTCTGAAGTTTGGATAAATTAGGTGTGCTATTAAACCTTTATATTAAACCATATCTTTGTAATTATCTCTCTTTGGCCCATTTATATTCTCTCTGGAGGATATAACTAGATTAATTTCAAAGTTAATCTCTGATAATTAGACTTATCTTCACAAATGAAGCACAGCACATTAACAGATTGTTATATAGAAGAGAATTTCTGAATCTCAAACAACAAGCAATCGAGGGACATCATAAGAAGAAATGCTCAAGTAGAGCTCCCTTTCTCCCTGTGTAGCACTCACCCCTGCTAAAAAGGGGGTAACTTTCGTCCAGCCGGACGTGCAGACCCTTGTCTGACAACCCTTGGGAAGTTCTTTCTCATTGTCTGGGATAAACAGAGAATTTCTTTCTACAGTAAAGGCAAAATTATCCATCCGTTTTAGCTATCTAATAGAAATAGGAGCCCCCTAACAACCTTCTTTTCCTTTTAAAATGTACAGTGTTGATTTGGAGGAAGAAAGTTTTAAAATAAAATGGCCTTTCACTGGATTATGGGTTGTTTTAAAATCTGATGCCCCTTTGCTTATTAAATTTTACTCATAGTAGAGAGACTTAATTGACAAGAAGTTGGTTGCCATCCTGTGGAAAAGGGTGTACATTACTTTGTTTGCTCCATAGAGGACACAAGTAGCA
The DNA here is from genome assembly GCA_004027375.1 of Macroglossus sobrinus. Classification (NCBI taxonomy): domain Eukaryota; kingdom Metazoa; phylum Chordata; class Mammalia; order Chiroptera; family Pteropodidae; genus Macroglossus; species Macroglossus sobrinus. The sequence continues at coordinate 511,182 of PVKZ01000970.1, forward strand.
TCAAAAGTGTGACTCATGCAGAGTCGACTTTGGCTCAGTCTATCAAAGAGTTTTGACAGCTCTAATAAAGAAAGAACCAGGAAATACTGAGATGGGACTGTGTAGTAGGGACTGCGTCCTTTAACAGGTGTAAGTTTGCTCCAGGTAATCAGCAAGATCCCTTCCGACACACCTATTGTGCTAGGTTTATAAAATTCATGCTGTAGAAAGATATTCATAACAGTTTACTCTTTATTGTTTTTTGCACAAAGAGCTTTGGAGGCATACCAGTACAGTGGTAAGGACACAGAGTGTGAACCAGACTTCTGACAGCTCTGCCAACGAACTTTGCCCATGCTTATCTGTAATACTTTGGGCAAGTTGCATTTTTCTGGGCCTCAGTGTCTCCATTTGTAAAATGTAGTTAATAATAGTATGCAATTTTTAGGGTTATTGTAATTATTCAGTAGGTGAGTATATATGAAGTGCTTTGAATAGTGCCTGGTTCATAATATAATCCTTATCCGTGCTCCCCAAATGTCAGTGCTCTCTCCCCTTCTACATGACGCACTCCATACTTTGACCACACAAAGCAAATGCATGTATTATTCGAAAACAAGCAGGGATGGTAACGATGTGGCACGAATCCCATCACTTATCACTCCTGCAGCCATGATAGACACTAATCTTCTGGCATGGCTCTCATGGCCATTGTGCCTAAATATGACCTCAGCACACTTCTCAACACAGAGCCATAGAGTAGAAAAGTGAGAAAAAACCTTTTTGCCATTTCTGCTTTTGTTAATTTGTTCAAAATGTTTGGATTTCAACTTTAATTGTGAAAGTTGTCAGGATCAAAAGATAAGCCTTAGATTAACACATCACTTCTCTTTTTGCTTTAGTGTGATGTTTTCATGGTGGCTTTGGTATATTGTCACAAGATTTGATTTTATTTTTTCATATGGGAAGATGTGCATTTTAAACAAACCATCATGAAAATTGATGTATGTATAAAAATGTGCTTTTGTGCGTTTTAGAGGCACAAAAATATTTCTATTAGAAGTCATAGTTTGACAGTATGTTTCTCATGATAGTCTATTTTTTAGAGGTTGGTAAGAAAGGTTTACAACACTTAATAGAAGAGATCTATTCTTCTTCCTTATAGATTTAGAGCGATTTTACCAATATGAACTTTCGTACAGAAAGGAAATCCACATGTGAAGAGATAAAAGGAGATATAAATTAGACAGCACAGGTGACCTAAACTATTAAAGATGACCCTGCTATAATTTATTTTTTAAAAGGGATTGATATTCATCATCAACCTTTTCTAACAACAAGACAGCTAAATCTAGGAAAATGAGGAGTAAGAGAACTTTAAAGATACAGGAGTTTATTGAGAAGAGCAGAAAGTTTAATAGCAAGTAGCAGCTGGCTATTTCCAGTCTAAGCTAAGCACTGTGTTCTAAAGGGAAGTCTCAACTGTAGGAATAAGACAAGTGTAGACTTCTAAAGCCAGAGATAGTGAACTATCTAATTGCCAAGTCACATATAATAAATATTTAATATAATAATATAATAGTATATGTCATATAGTACATAATATGAAGCATATAACATCATTAATATTTAAGCACTTACTCTGTACCAGGCACTGTGCTGAGTCTTGCTCATTTGATCTTTATTGACACAGTAACTGAGAGGTAGAAACTAATACCCTTACTGAACGAATGAGGAAACTGAGACATGGAAAGTTCAATTGTTTGTCCCATGCCACGTTATCAGTAACTGGCAGGAGTGCTTGATCTCAGAATCTCTGACTCCAGAGTCTGTACTTAACTACTATACTGAAAGTCCTTGTGGTTATGAGATAACTGTCAAGTCTCATCTCCCTAGGGTTCAAGGGCTAGTGGGAACACCTATGCAGGCAGATGACAGAGAATGTCAACCATAACTACTATTCAGGTGCTAATATTTACATGGAGCTGGAAAACTTCTGGGTGAGCAGATCAGGAGCTTGATAGAGGGGATTTTGATCTGATCAGGCTCCAGCAATACCTTATCCCTTCCATGCTCCCAAGTAGTGAAGGCACGTTAACTCAGAACCCATAGGGACTATGGGTAGGTGAGAGAAAGACTGACTCATTACCCTCAAAGTGGCTGTGAAAAAGAAATGACAGGCCTGCACACTCCTGGGGTCACTTGGAATAGCTGGGATGGGAGTAGTGCTGGTAGCCCCAAGTAACTTTGATAGTGATTTAAATAGCAAAAAGTCACTTATGGAGCAGATTAAATGCAAGCATTTGGAATGATGTTTCCTTTCAAATTGTTTTTAAGGGATAGAGATTTATTAAAAGGGAGACATTGAATTCTAAACATATTAGTTTATTGTTGAAGGATAATGACTATATCAAAGTGGCACAAATTAAGCACACTGAGCCTATCATAAGTTTATTAAAACATGTAGAAACATCAAGAAATATCTAATCTGAAATCATATTTTTAAAAACAAGTCTTGATAAACAAGAACTTGACAGCCAAGAGACAAGACTAGAGGCTGATTGGTGGACAGAGGAGGTATACCAAATTTATGAATGAACAGTATTTCTGCTAAACTTTTAATCTTATTAAAACATCCCATATCCATGGAGGTCCTTTTCACCAACTGTAAAGAGAATAAAATTAATCTGTAATACAGAGGTGAGAAACTCAGATAGCCAAATGCACAGAGCAGATATTTCACACTGTATGGCTTACTTTAACATAATACTGTCTCTTGCAAACAGTTCAAAAATCAACGTGGGCATAATAATCCTTTCTGAATTCATTAAGATTATCCTTAAGTCACTAAGATAGTTGTGGATACTTGAATTTTTTTTTTTTACAGCAACGTGGGGTTAGAGAATGAAAACGGAAATGGAATTTAGATGGCTTTTATTATCAGTGGCCTGGAAAAGTATGAACACACAGCTTGGCACTCAAGGGCATCCTTGAATCAGTTATAAATGAGAAATATTTACCTTGTATTCAGATAACCTATTCAATAAGAAATGATCTACATTGTTTTGTTTGTAATGTCTTTGATATGCTCTTTAATTTTCAATTAAAATTTGTTTTCAAAATATTTTCCATTGCACTTTTTTTCTTATAGCCTTAACAAAATACACATTCTTTTATTATAACACCTATATTGAAAAGAACTTTAACTTTATTTAATACTTTATTTTATATTGTACAAGTTAAAATTCTCCTTCATATCCATTCCACTTCTCCAGTATAACTGCTCAGAAGTAGAAACCATTAATGATTTGAAGATTACCATTCCAGATATTTTTCTGTGCACATCTATGTACACAGAATGTATAATTTTACAAAACAGGGTCTAGTTATCTAGATATATTCTCCTAAAACTTTATTTTTTCTTAATATATAATGAACGTTTTTTCCAATGCAGTACATATACTTCCTTCTTTTTTAATGGCTGTGTAATACTGCACAACAAGAGTTTGCCTTATACATTTAAATAGTCCTATTGATTGGTGTTTAGGGCATATTAATTTTTGAAGTATTACAAATAATATTCCAAGGAACATTATAAGGTACTAAAGGATATGTACAGAAAGACTCCATTTCTCTAGGGTAGAAAATAAATAGAAATACTGAGCCAAAGTGTATGAGCATTTCTAATTTTGACAAGTAATACTAAATCACCTGTTTTTCCTTGATCGTTAGCCTTATTATAATGACTTTGGCCATTTGGTTCATCATCAGTGGATTTATTGCCCTTTCCAACTTTTAAAAAATTGAGCTATTTTTCCTCTTTGTTTTGGATTTATAGGAGCTCTTTGAATCTCAGTGTTTAGTAACAAACTCTGGAGTCAGGGAGATCTGAGTTTAAATCCCAGTTTTGCCTCTTTCTTGCCAGGTGACTTTGGTACTTTATCTAAGGTCTCCAATCCTCAAACTATTTGTATACAAAATGAGAAAAATAAGACTATATGCCTAATAGGCTTTTCTTGAGTCTCAAAAAATAATACAATGCTTGTTAGTTTTTAGGATGGTGCTTCAATAATACTGTTTGTTCTATATGTTGCAAATACTCTTCTCATGTTGTTAGTTGACTTATAATTTTATTTTCAGAAATTATGACTTTAGAGAAATAGTACGTTTAGATATAGTCAAATCTTTTATCCCACCTCCCATGTCTTTTTGAGTTTTGTATTAGAATTATAATATCTAGATTATAACGAGCATATTATCTTATATTCCTCTGAATGCATTTATAATTTTAATTTTTACACTTAGACCTGAAATACATAAGTATTTGTTTCCTAGTATATAGTACAAACTAGATATGTATTTTGAATTTCTCATTTCACTACTGATTTGAAATGCCCATGTTATCATATACTAAATTCCAAGATGTTTCTGGACTCTTGATTCTATTCCATTCATCTATTTATCCTTTTCTGTGTCACTATCATGGTATTTTAGTTATTTTAGTTTCACGGTATATTTTGACCTTTGATATATGAGACCATAAATCCTTTTAATCTTTTGGTTATATTTATTTGTTTATCACATATTTTCTGCATTAGAATACTTCTGGAGAAGCATGGCCTGTCTATCTCTCATTGCTGCACCTTAATTGCCTGAAATAATGCAAAGCTGAGTAAGCATGCAATATATATGATTTTAATTAAAAAGATTAAATCTATTGATCTTTTTAATACTTTTTTCACTTCTTAAAATTTTTTATTGTTAAAATACATAAAATAAAATTACATACACTTGAAGTATGCCCTATAACTAATTTTTCAAAAGAAATAAAGCACTTCTTAACTTCCATGTAATTATTATGCCAGCAGTAGTAGTTTTAAAAACAGCCATACTGGTAGGATCTTTATTTTTTTGTGTACTAGGTTTGGCAATTATTTATTTGTACTATTTAAAAAGCCATTATTTACTCTGTCATTTGTTTTAAGAAGAAAAAATAGGTACTTCCTGGAATTTTCACTGTTAATGAACTAGAAGAATGCCATTTGAAATGAATAGATTTTCAGGTTTTGGGTTTTTTTTTTAAATCTTTCAAAGACCTAGTATAGATGTTCAGAGGGGAGGGCAGATTTTATGTTTTGCTGTTCTTGATAATCTTTTAAGTGAGATGATTCTTTTTATTATGTTGATTAACTAGAATAAAGAAAAATAAGGGAGAAAAACAATCCATTTTCCTATTCACCCAACTATTTTTGACATGAAAATATCAGAAAAAAAAGTACTGGAAGCATTAGAAAGAAAGGAAATAGTAAAAACATGGACAGTGAAGAAGCAAAACATCTGGAATACTTCACTCAACATACAGTCTCATTATTGTTGGTGCTTTGCTGACATTCTGTTTGGCTAAGGACAAGCTAGGGCCGATGTGAGTCTAGATGGTAGTGGGCATGCAGTAATCAACTGGAATACCCTGGAACCCTGGAAGGGATGAGGAAGAGAGCGTGTTGAAAGGAATTCCTGGGAGGTATTTGTGAACTTGATTGCTTGATTAAAGCATTAGCATCATCTGGAAACTTACTAGAAATGCAAATTTTGGAGCCCCACCTTTTACTGAATCAGAAACTCTGGATTGGGGCCAGCAATCTGTTTTTACAAGCCCTCCAAATGATTTTGTTGCTGGCTGAGGTTTGAGAATGGCTTCAGTGTAATACGGAGAGGAGATGGAAGGTTAAAAAATCTGACAACTAATAAAATACTTGTCCTTATCAACTTCCCTGTCATGAGGACGGAAGAGAAGTTGAGAAGATTATTTTGAAAAACTATGGTAAGACTGGCAGTAAATTGAAACTTTAACAATTGGTGGGCAAGTTAGGCAAGTTTCTATAGTACTTCTTCCTTAGTAGGATCACACACGCAGTTCACAGGACAGACCTGCTTAATTGGGTACCAGTAAGCCAAGACTTTCCTGCTCCCTAGCCCCAGCCCCTAAGACAACAAATCAGTTCCCATGATTGCTGCCCAGCAAAACTAGGACGATCTGGTATTCTATAGTTTGCCTATTAAGAAATGCCTTCCAACATATAGCATAGTGACTCTATTGTAGACTTGAAATTTGTATTGTAGACTTGAAATTTGCTAAGAAAGTGTATCTTCTCACTACAAAAAAAAAGACAAAAAAGTGATAAGAATAGAAATAAACAGAAAATAAAGTACCTTCTACACTCTCATGGGTTATGTGCCAAAGCCTTTCTTTTCTTAGCTTAGTAAAATGATTTATTGGTATTATAAGTCCATTTGATTATTTTGATTAATCCAAAATATTTCCATTAATTGAAATAAATTCAAAGCTAAATGCTGTGACTCTCCTCTTTTTTACTTTTAAGGGTGGTGGTGAATTGTCGGCAAGATATTTAGGTACTTAAAAAATATTCAAAAAACTTTTAAAAAAATTTTACTGATTCCTTTTCATGGAGCCAAGTTAATCTGTGAAGAAATATGTTGATCTTTGTATATAAAAATTTCAAGCCATTTTCATAAATTGGTGCAGCAACTGAGGTTCTCAAACATTATCCCCTGCGCTTTCATACTGTCACTGGTGCTGCTGCCTAACTCATAACGTTTATAACTAAACTTCATAACTCTTAACTTCCCTTTGGAGATCCAGCCTAGTTTTCTTCCCCATCTGGTGGCGGACACATCATGTGACAAGCTTCTGCTACAAATTTGACCCTAAATTATAGGAAGATATGAAACTTAATAAGTGATAAATTCTTTAGTTCAAAATATTCATTCTCACAACATGATGTATATTGAGTATACACTTATCTTTAAATATATTAGAAGCAGCTATTTAAAATCCAGATCTCTGATGAACTCAGATGGAACTCTAAATTAGAGTGTGCTAATTTAAGAGAAAAGCCCACTGAAAGAAAAGAAATTGGTTTTCCTTCCTCATTTGGTTGCTCTAAAGACTGAAATATGTCATACTTCTCCTTTCTCTTTAAAAAGACAGAAACTTTTTATTCTTTAAGATTGATGTAAAGAAAGCTTTGACTAAGGAATCAGAGAGATGCCAACTTTTTCTAATCTTTCACTAAAGCCAAGCTCTATCCTTGGGAGATGAAGTCACTCTTCGGGAAATTTAAATAAAAAACAAACAAACAACACACAATAGGTGTGCATAATTTAGAAAAATATATCCTCTGGCATGCACTAGTCACACGTGGCATCTATATTTTATAGATATAAAAAATTATGGGTCTATTTTCAAATTTTATCTTCCCATTAAATTACCTTCAGCTACTGCCTTTTTTGTGCACTGGTGAATCTTAACTTTTCATATCATATGGTGATCTTTACAATTTCCATTCCTCTTTGTATTTGTTTTAATGTTACTTTTATTAGATAGATATATACAAAAAAATATTTAAAATCTTATCTGAACTTCCAACAGAGAAGTTCATGTGCTGTGCCCATATAGACAGCATCATCTAAAACACATATCTACAGGATGATGGAAGCAAATTAAATCAATGGGATTTCTCAGGTTTTTACCATTACTGGGATTGTGGTATGGGGTAGTGCAAAAGAAGTTTGAGATTCACATAAATGTGGGTGAGGGGAAGCCAAAAGAAGCTTTGAAATGTGGATGGAATTGGGATCAATTCCCAGCTCCATCATTTAACTAGATGAACTACTTTACCTCATGTTTTAATCTGAGTTATAGTTTTTATCATTTGTAAAACAAGGATCATAAAAATTATAGTAACAGATAGCAGTTATTGACTGCCGTGTGCCTTGTACCAGACTCGGCACTTATTTTGCTTTATTTGAAATCCATGAAATAATCCTCTAAGACAGAGTAACTCCTCCTGTAAAGGAAACTGAGGCTAAGAGTGGCCAAACAATACGAATCAGTAGTATATCCTGTTGTGTACTTGAAAGACAATACCCTTCCTGTTACAGAAGCAGGACATCAGAGACTATTGGGTGTAGATCAGATGAGACAGTCAGTGAATGTGGAAGTGCACTTAGACTGTGCGCACACGACTTCACCAAAGCTTATGTTTTCCATATATGGAGAGTGCTATTCTATAACAACAGGTTTATACACGGATATAACCTGCTTCATGTGTAACATGCTTCCCTAACAATCCTTTAAAAACTATAAATTGGTACTCATTGGCATAAGGGTTAATCTTGGGCAAATTTATAGAGTTTGCTTTGTGTATCATACCCCATTCTCTAAAAGCATTATTTTCCTTTTCTAAATGAGCCCATATTTTTAAACTTTTTGAATAAATACAACTTCTCTCTCATTGTCCCTGATGGGAGGTAGGGGGCACGGGGTTGACAAATTTATAATTTTTAAATATTTAAGAATATTCAAATATTTAAAGAATATTTTTCAAAACTGTCATCAATTATCATCATTATTAGAGAAAAAAAAAAGAAATATTTTGTTCCAAAAAAGGAATAATATAATCTTAGCACAAAGTGCAATCTTTTAAATTGAGCATACTTTGTCGGGGGAGAAACTCTTGATAGTGTCTCTGATCTGTGCTGCTAGACATTGAAACTCCTTCATGGATCAGCATGGACCAAATGTGAGAACTCCTATTTTAAAGTTCATATGGCACCCTGAAAATTCATGGATTGAGCAGCAAACAGATCTGGGCCAGAATGCATTCTCTACTTTTGGTAGTACAGGATAGCAATTCAAACCATGGGCTCTGTAGTTAGGCTGTTTACATTTAAATCCTGTCTTTCTTTCAGTTATCTCATCTTTATTTAATTCTCTAAGCCTCACCATTCTCTGGAAAATGGGTATAATAATAATGCTTATTATAAGTGTTTATTATAAGAGTGAAATGGGATAATTAATTCATGAACCAATATAATAAGCCTACTAAAAATATTAGTTTTAAAATTAATATGTTATTATAATTATTATTCTTATTTTCTTCTTATTAATTTATTTAGTTTCTTTGATTTTTCATTTTTCTTATCTGCAACAGGAAGATAAAAATACCTAATTGGAGGGTTTTTATTAACTCTGTTCCAGGCTCCAGCCAATCCTTCTATCATGTGCCTAAAACTTACCTGCTTTGTTTAATTGTCCCTTAAGTTTCTGAATGCATTTGAAAGCAATTCCATCAACAAATTACCTGGGGAAAGTTTTGAATGTTATTTAAACAAGCACACTGAGAAATCTTAAAAGCAAAACACATGCTTACCACTTGAAAACTCAGCAATGTCTATTTTGGAGCTTGGATATATCGAGTAATGGTAAGACCAGAGAAGCTTGCTTTCTCTCTGCCTCAGTCTATATTTTCATTTTAGGTGTCTATCAGCCTGGACAACTTAGGGAGTCACCAAAGGTACTGTTTATCTCCCACACCTACTGCCCATTAGTCACCATTGTAGTTATCTGGATCCCGATCACTTTTCAAAAGTAATGTGGAGAGGAGTCTGGACAGCGGTAGAGTCAAATGGAGAAATAAACTCAGCCTGTTTTGCTATAATCTTGTCTCTTCAATGGAGAATGTCCTTTGTTCTTTCTAATATTCACCTCTAAATCCAAATGTAAAATTGTCTGATGCACCACGGGATGAAACTGGAATAACTATTGCCCCTATTCTTTTTAAAATGTGCGATTGAATGGAAAAAGGAAACTATCTGTGTGACACTAAGAAGTTATGTCTCTTTTATTTTTTCATCTATATGATGAAGGAGTTGGAATAGGACCTTTAATAACTGCTCTAATCATCTATAAGAACGTGTGTACTAAGGAGTAGGGGAAAGGTAAAATGTTGTTTCAGAAGATTTACAAGTGACTGAGAGGAATTGGAGCATAATAGGGAGGCGTTATTTCTTTTGAAAATTCCTCAAATATGTAAGTAGATCATGGACTGGCATAAACTAACATTAGGACTTAAGAATCTGAATAAAGGCTAGGAATGGGTATGCACTTGTAAAACTGATAATGAGAGATAGCCTTTATTGTCAAAACCTGCTGTGTTAAAACTAGAGGTCTTATCCTGAATCATTTAGGTGGGAATTTATAATAAATATAAAATTGAGCTCAAAGGTATTTTTATTGTTATGTTAAGAGGTGGTACAAATTGGAAATATCAAGTAACAAAAAAGGGGCTTAACAAAATCCCTGACTGTTAAATTGATAGAGAAGTATCAACAAAAGCAGGCACCAGCTCATCTTCTGTGATGAGATGCTGTCAACATGCTATCATCAGAGCCAGTCTGCTCTCAATCATAACCTTCCTAAGTTTGTAAACTGATTGTTCTTTGGTTTTCAGGACAAAAAAAAATTTTGTCAGGGTCTAAATGAATTCTGTAATGAAATGTTTGTGAAACTTTTGGCTTCTGCTAAAGTGATTTACCTATTTAGTGGCCACTGAAACTAAATAGAATGAAGACAACACTTTTGTGAGAGACACTGACAATCTTCAAAGGCCTTGAAGATGAGTTTTTGTATTAAAGATTAAGTGCTTTTTTTTTCTGTCCTAAGAGGAGATTTTACATTACTGAGGGTAATATAAATATTATTATATAATATTTTGAGAAGATCCTGAACTATTTTTTGAGTACTTAGAATATAGCATCATATTAAATTGGCAGAAGAAATATTAAGAGTAGATTTTCTTTTTCAACTAGATTGAAATAAAAGAAATAAAACAAATTTTTCTTATGCCATATATGCTTTTTCCCCCTCCATACTTTTTCTCCATGAATTTGATTACACTTTCAAACAACTTTGGAGGATAAAATCTTCTCACTTTCTGGTGCATCTCTTTTCTTGCCTCTAAAATGATAACCTACTGTTGAAAAAATGGCCTGAATTACAGGGAAATTGGATAATCTAATGTAAAACAGTTAGGTTCTAGATAAGTATTCTGTGAAATGTCTCTAAAACACAATTCCATTTTTTCCTTTATTATTCTTAAAATGAGTTGTAATAGTGGAGTAAAAAAAAAGCAAAGAAAAGTTAATTAATATTAGAAAACATAACCAGAGAAATAGTAAATAAATTAAAAACATATCAGAGATGGTAAATAACAGTTATTTAAGTGGAAATTTATAAAAAATATAAAGAAGAGCTTGCAAAAGGCTGAGCAGGTGGAACACAGAAGTCCACACAGACTTTCCTTTGGGCATCTGAACAGATCCCTCCCATTGCACAAGTACAGAGAGTGCTGATGTAGTCATCACATAGGGAAATAAGACCATTTAGAACACATGGAAAAGAGTTGCCATGCTCCAAAATAGATCTGGAAAGTTTATCATCTCCAAGTGAGTACATAGGAAACTTGACCATTTTTAGACTAATTAAAATTCAATGTATTTGTACTTGCCATTTTTAGACCACTTTTTTTTTCTTCCACATCATTAAAACCATATATATCATGGGTTTCTGACTAATTTTCATGTAAGAAATCAAAATATAGTTTTGAAATTCTATCTAAAGCCATACTTTATAAATAGTTGTGTTTTGCATTTTTTGGGGGGTGGGTAAGTATTGCACCTCTAACTAATAAAACAGATTAAGGTTTTGTATTTGACTCTGCTTTTAATGAATGAGATGTCAATGTGGTGGAGCAGTTTCCCCTTCTTGTAATCCACAGGGCAGAGTAGAATACTATTAGCACGGGTACATCCCATGACAGCTATAGAGGTTAATATTTAAAACAAATAAGGAAAACTGCTAGTTAATTTCTTTAATTTTCTAAGAAAAAGAGAGAAATCCATGTATCTGCTGTTGGAAGACCTGCAAAAATGCAAAACTGAAATACATTTTACATTATAATAACAAAACTTTGGTTGTTAAGCTTTTGACATAAATTTATAATAAGCACATTTCTCTTTTAGGATTTACTTACTCTCTGGAGCCAAACACCCTTGGTTTCATTTCTGAATCTGTTGTGGGTTAGCTGTGTGTTCTTCCGTAGTTTACTTATATCTCCGTGCTTCAGTTTCTTCATTGTATAAAGGGAATAATAATAGTACCTACCTGAGAGGGTTGCTGTGAAGATTAAATATATTAAAATCTATAAAAAGCTTAGAACATTACTAGTTCATAGTAAATGCTATGTAAGTGTTAACTATTATTATCATAGTATCATTATTATCATTCTTAAAAATATTCGATAAACATATTTTATATTTGAGTTTCCTTGAAGTTTTTAAAACATATATTTTTTTTAAAATTGGAAATTATACTTTGCTGGGAATCAAATATTGATTTAAAATTTACATTTGGCTCAATTTAGATTAGGGTCCGGTCAGTCTCAATGCCATAACTTCATTTCTAAGAAAGTACCATGTAATAGCTGGGAACAGTGATGAGATGTCCTTCTTATTTTGAGTAGTTTTGAACATCGCAACTTCAAATACTTATAAAAAATCTCATTTGAACCAAATAATTTGTGGAAAGTTCTTTAGTATTTTACTTAGAAATGCCTACCTCTATGCATAGGCAGTAAAGCAACTATGTGAAAATTGCAGATTCAACAGAGGCCATGCACAGTAGATACAGTTAAGATAACTTATGAAAGTAATGAGATTTTTTAAAACCCCATATTCTCCAAGGAAAAAGTAATAATGTAATAATATAAATTGTCTGTTGTAAACTTAGGTTTTACCTTAGCAGGTATTAGACCTATTTAGACTCATGCATATGGCACCAGACAGTGAGGAGTGTGTGGGCATGGTCTGAAGCCGTTTAATGATTGTGAAGCCTGATCTGATTTGTGAAGCCTGGTCTTCCCTTGGGTGCTAGCAAAATATGTGTAGGGGCGGGGTCCAAGAGTTAGTGAGAAGGAGGCTGTCGGAGTGGTCCACCTGAGAGATGATGGTGGTTGGGCTACATTACAGGTGGTGGATGTGCAGCAAAGCAGACAGCTTTCAACACGTTTACGTATAGTAGAAAGCTTCAAGGTTGGGAATAAAGATCCAAACTGATTTGATCAAAGAACACACATCAGGAAATGCAAGTTCAAGAATTACCTCCTGAATCATTGATAATACAAAATTTTTTTTCTGATGTGATTAAAGCTTCATTCCACTACTACATTATTTGCAGATGGCAGGGTTTGTAGGAATAGGGCTTAAAAAAGCAAGTAATTTTGGCAGGCAAAGTGAATTGAGGGGGAGATTGTGGAAAGACTCAAGCAATGGTATTTTTCCTTATGAAAGCAGGATTTTGGAATAAACAGGAACACTATGAGTGGCAGGTGCTTTGGAAACTAAGTGAAGAGACACCAGAGACAAGCTCCACCTCTTATGCAGTGTAGTCCAGAGTTACCCTTATTAATATGTATAACTCTCCTTATGGTCATATATAAGTACATTCCTGCAAATGTTTTTTCTGCAAATGCTTGTGAGTCCCTGCAATTTTGCAGATTCTTAAAGGAGAGCACTGGACTTGGAGTCAAAAAGCTGGAATTCTTATGACAGCACTGTCACCTGCTGGTGGAGAAATATGTCATCTCTGCTTCAGTCTCCTCTTGAATGAAAGTATTGGCCTCTTGATCAATAACAACGGTGTAATACCAGTTACCAAGAAAATGTATGCCATCACCGCATTTATTAAGAATGGCGATTCAACAAACTAAAGAGCAGGTAAATGAGACTGTAACTTCTAGCTTTGATATTTGCTTATTCCAAGTTGCTACTTCACAAATTTGCCTAAGATTATTAAAATTTTAGTAGCTAGGAAAAACTCTAAGTTTCTTATTAACTTTCTATTCACTGAAATATATATCTAATTTGCAAGAATATATATTTATTTGAGGCAATACAATTATTTTCATTTAAAATGGAAAATAAAGCAACTCAGTAAATTCTTGTTTTTCCGGAATCGGCCCTCAAGAACAACTATGGCTTTCCAGTTTGCTGGGATTTTGCCTTAATGTCATCTTTGTAGTCTATATGGCTTTAGGAATAAGAAAGTTTCTAATACTGTCCTGACCATTTAGCCCTGTGGTAGGCCCAGGGAATGAGGTGTAAAGCAATTTGCATTATTGCGTTCTCTGTGCCATGAACTTCTTTGAATCTTGGGCTAAAGAGATTCCATCTCAATGTCTGTAAACACCAACATTTTCTGCAATACACCCTAGGCTTGCAAGAATTCTGTCTGTCAGACTTAAGTTAGAAACGGATAATTAGGACAAAGTTGGGGTTAATTAATGTATGAGCCAAGTAAGTTTAAAATTTAAATTTATCAGCAGTACAACTGGTCTTCCCCTTTCCTCATGTGGCCCACGTTGACTTTGTGCGCACTATGCTAGAGAGGAAATTTCCTAAAACAGTAGAGCTTTCTTGGAAAATTATTCTTATTAAAGAGATATTTTTTTTTCCCTAGAATAGTCCTGGGATAAGTGCTGATACTTTTAGGTGCCAGGAAAGAATAATATAGCTTTGTATTAGGCTGATAGCAAATTCATATCTGTTTACAATAAATTTATTTCATATCTACTTAATAGAAATAGATTTGGGTCAGACATTAGAGTCCAAAAGAACTGTATCACATTTCACATTTTTATTACTGTGCAGGGAGTTCTTGCTTATGTGCACAGCAACCTAGACTGTCCACTTGACATACATCATGAGCCTGGACTATTTCAGGCTATTCTAAAAGGCTGGACTTTGGCTATCAGCATAGCCACAACTCCTGTAGCCCCACTGAGTCAGAAGGCTGAGCTTAAAGCCTCCGGAAATATTGCCTTGAAAGTTCATGGAGAGGAGCTGTTAATTCCATCTCTTATGAAAGGCTTTTATAATTCAAGACAGTTAATATATACTGATTATAATAAAAAGATCTCTAAGTCACCATGGAAATGTCAGTTGACTGCAGTAGTGGAATAAGCAGTCTTTTGGCATCAAGCAAACTTAGGTTTGAGTTCTAACTCTGTCGCTTCAGAGACACGTGACTCTTGGTGAATGATGTGATCTTTCTGAGTCTATGATTCTTCATCTCTGAAATGGGCTTGATAACATCCCATAGAGTTGTCGTGAGAAGTGACCGAGTGTTGCTGTATCCAGCACACAGAGGGACTCAATAAATTGTAGCTGTTTTTATTATTATTTTAGTTATATTACTATAGTTTAAGAGTTATTAACTTGCTGAGGATTGGTAATTCAAATAATTTAGGGTTAATTGCTTCCAGGGCTCTGGTCCATAATGGGAATATGAGGAAGAGAGTCCCATTATTTTCCTGCTTATCATACCTATAAATATGACTTAAGTTGCTTCAGCCTAGTAAAATAGGCAGGGAGAGAAGTAGAGGCATATAGTTAAATGTTTTTCTTTTCTTTTTAATTTCTGCCTTTGTTTTTCTTTGTTTTTCATTCCTACTTCCCCCCGCTTTTTTTTTACTTATCCAAAGGTGAAATTCTCCATTTTAACACCATCAGCTAAATAGGACAGTCAATGTCTCCCAAATCTATACTCTACTAAAGAATTCTCTTTGGAGCCACGGATTTTTTTAGCTACGTCTACTGTATATTGTCACATGAATGGGCCAAATGCCTCATGTGCCCATTAAATTCTTTATCTTCTCTCCCTAAAATAGACCTTGCCTGGACTATGTGAATGACATCCATCTCTCCTATTACCTGTGAAAGAAACTGAGAGAGATCAAAAACTCGGCCACTTTCCTCCTTCATCCCATCTCCAATCTCTATCATTCACCAACTGTACAAAAGCTACTCCCACAATAATCTCCTGTTTCTTTCTTTTTCTATCTCCAACAAGGTGACCCCAGTTGTTTCTCCCCTGTATTACTGCAATAAGGCTCCTGGCTTCCAGTTCATTTGTATCTATCCTTCTTTAAGTCTAATATTTCTTCTGTTTTTCCCGCCAGAGTGATCTAACAGAATGGGAGATCTGATCATTTCAGTTATGTACTTTAACTTCTATGAAGACCCCCACTGACTTCGTGATAAAATGCAAACTCCTTTGTAATGAGAACACCGCAGACTTTGCCAGGGGCAACTAAAATACCTGTGGTTTTCCCAAATCAGCAAGTTGTTTCAAGACTCCAGGGTTTTTTTTACAGTCTAGTATCTGTCTTGTAAACACTTCATCTCTTCCCCTCCTTATCTGGATTCATTCTGTCTTGTCATTTCAATGCTGAATCATGTCCCCTTTACGGTCACTTCCCTAGGAAAGCTTTCCTGATGCCGATGCCAATGCCCAGCTCTGTGCTGTGTCTCTGGGCTTCCACAGCGCTCATGGCATTTCTCTATTGCAGTACTTACCACACGGGTGTGTAACTGTCTATTAGTCTGTCTCTCTCCTCCAGTCCGCATAAGACAGGAACTGTAATTCGTCACAATATCCTCTGACTAGGATATACCTAGGCATTTAGTAAATATTTATTGAGTTTTAAAATAATAGGAAAGCTTTAAGAATGGAAATTTGTTGGTTGTGTTATGGGTGAATGATTAATACATTTTGAAGGATGGAGGAAGGTCAATGTTGGAAGTGCTGAATTCCGAACAGACAAATGAAAGGCAGGGACTAGGACTGGGGTTGGGGGAAGAAATAAACACTAAGGCAAAGCAGCTCTGCAACTGAACCATTGATGCAAAACCACTTTCTCTGCCACACACCCCAATTCTGAGGCAAGGGCATAGGGTTAAAGTGAAGGATAGACTCCAAAACTGGAGTCAATTTTTGTGGCATCAGTAAGGAGTCAGAACTGGAATTAGGGAGATGTTGTGGTTTTCTACTTGACTTGGGTAGGAAAGATAAAATGGGATTATATCATGAAACATCTTAAATGCCAGGCTGAAGAGTGGTCCCTGGGCAATCACCAAATAATTATGAGTAGAGGGTGACAAAATGGGAGCTAAAAAAACAAGTCAACTGTGTTGTATAACACTGAATGCAGCAGAGACTGACTGTGACCGAATATTAAAATGCTTAAGCATTTTGTTAAAAGTAATAAAAGCGTAAACTAGAGGGGTGGTAGTGAAACTACGAGGAAGAAAAATTGACCATCCATGAGAAGAACTGGAAGTAGCTTTGAGATTTGATATGAGAGAAGGCAGACATACATTTGCAAACAGAAATTTTAATGAAATAAAATGGTTAAATATTGATTACAAAACAGAAAATATTTCACCGAGCCAGGTGCTTTATTTATTTCTTTGAGAAATACCTGCATAGGTTTAGAGTACCTGTTCTTTAACCAATTCATGTTAGTTTTAATAAAGAGAGGCTTTTTATTTGAACAAAGGCTGACTCTTGTACCTCAGGTCTCACAGGTATCCTGGGGTATCATGCAATACTGGGCAGCGGCATGGAGCTGCCCGCACAGTGGAAGAAGCACAGCCAGCTCCTAAGAGATAGATTTTTGCCGAGCCAGTCTCATATTAGAGACCTTTAATTGTACTCCTTGATTGACTCTTCCTATCCTAAAATATATATAAAAAATAAAAACGATATTACCATTATATAACACTCTTTTCGAAAAAACAATTCAAGAAAATTGCACTTAGAAATATTGAAGAAGAGATTCCGATGACATTCTCCACCAATTCTTATCCCCTAAATTCTTCACCTTGAAAATAAATTTTAAAGACCCCAAACCTTTCCATATTACCAGTTTTCTAAACTCATAAAGTGAAGCCAGAAACATATGTGAATATTATTTTTTGTGTGTTTTGATAGAATTGAAAACAAGTTAATATCATTGTGACTACACAAATTATTATCGATTGGTTTTATAAGCCTCATTACATGGACCTCTGGAAGATTATATTAACATTGAAAAGCACACAGTTGTCACACAAAATAATCCTTTTAATTATAATTAAAATGGAAGAAAATCTCATACCTGAGTGGAATGATTATTTATGTATTGGTCATTCTCTACTAGACATAAAATTCTTGACGATAGAGATGTGTCTTATTTTTTTTTCTATGTAACATCAAACTTGATGCAATTCTTGGCATATAATTAACAATCAAATGTTTTTGAACAAATGACATTAAAAAAATTTAACACTTACATAGAACCTACTATGCACCAGGTACCTGCCCCAAAGTTATTGATAAATATTAATTCATTTAATTCTCATTAGAAAAACAATTTTACAGAGAAAATTAATGCTTGGAGAGGTTAGATTATTTGTCCCAAATCACACAGCTTCTTAGAAAGTGATGGAGCCGGGCATAAAACTCAAACAGAGCCATGCCGGAATCTGTGTTCTTAACCGATACCACTTTTTTAAAAATGCTGTTTTTAAATTTAACTATATATAAAGTATGCATATAAACATATATTTTATTACAATATTAAACTTAGGATAAAAAAGACCTAGGTTCAAATATATATTAAATTTACTTAGTTTGTGGCTTTGAGCAAGTTCATTAATTTAATGGGTCTTTAATTTCCTTACCCGTAATTCAGAATAATAGCTGGTACCCTGCAAAGCTACTGTAAGCTTTAAAAATAATTTATACAAAAATTCTAGAATGTAGTTGGCACCCGGAATATGGTATTTGGTGTGTTAAGGAGAATTGTACTATTTTTCTCCTCTCCTTCCAAAAGTGTACATATTTGCACATTACGCATCATGTAGGTCTTTGCAAAATAGAGCGTTCTGTGTTTAATAAAACATTATTTCCTAAACATTATATTCTCCTAGACTTAATTTACTAAAGTATTTTCTAGATGGTCAAACAAACTTCAAACTCAATAGCTTGTTTTCTAGAAAAAAATATTTTGCTCGGAAGTTGTTATGGTTTAAACATCTACCATCAAAGATAAAATATCTCTTTCTTCTAATTGGGAAATCAAATTATATGTACTTATTTTTTTTTTAAAAAAAGATGAGACCGACAGTACAACATTTGGCATTTATTTTCACAAAGACCCTCTGACATTAACAGGCTCTACCAAATCCGATGGAGACCACCTCACTCAGTGATTCCCAATCATGTCTTCAAATTTCAATCACATTTTAAAAAATCAAAATGCAGACCCTTTCCTCAGATATTTTGATTTAGTTGGTTTGGGGTAGGGTCTGGGTATCCATATGTTTTTTTGAAAATTCTCCCTTTGATTCTAATTTTCAGCCTGTGTTGAGAACACCAGTTTAGATTATCATTGAAAATATCACCAGTCTTCTATTTTCAATTTATTTTTGCTCTCATAAAAACCAACAGTAAATAATGTCTTTGTTCATGTTAACATTGAAAGAGTCTGAGAAGCTCACCAAGAACAGAGTTGCTACGGCACTCTTATGCTAGCTAAGATTTAGCTCAATTTCTTTAAGTGATTGAAGCAAATTTTATCTTTATCTATCCATCATCGTTCATTATCTGGAGTTTCAAAAACACAAGAAAATGGGAAACCGAAGTCATACTTATATTAACTAATTCTCTTCAATTCCAAGCATCATAAAACAATATAACTCTAAGGTTATTTATGTTTTTGTGAATAAGTTAAAATAAGGAATTCATGTTTACCCATGCTCAGTGTGTTGGTGTGGTCAATAAACAATCCTAGAGCATTTTACAATATGACTAAATATTATTCTTGTGGTTATTGTTCCTAAAAAGTAAATGTAGATTAGAGACATAGAATCAAAACAAATCCCGGCTGAAGGGTGTTTTGAGCTATGTTAAAACATTGATAGAAATAAGTGCCCGTAGAGAATACTGACTTAAACTGCAAAGATGCTTTGCAACTTTAATCACCTTAGTTCCTCATAATGCTAGTGAAGAAAACCAGCGATTTTGACTTTTTAAAGCTGAGTTCTTTAACTGAACACATAGTAGGCTAGCGACATTCTATTGCAAATTGTACTTTATAAATCCCACAACACTAAAACCATATGTTCATATGTTGTCTTTAATGGCAAACCAAAGAGGTCCAAATGTATAAAATATTTGCTTTCTAGTATCATTTAAGACACACTCAGACTTGGAACTCTGCTATTTTAAGATTAGTTTTAGGAACTACACGGCCACGCTTTGGTTTATTTTGAACACTTCACTTTCAATCACCCAATAATTTCAAGAAAGAGCCTTGAGCAGATGACTTGGTTCAGGTTAATTACAGCCACGATAGCATGAGGGTCTCCTGAGATAGGCAAATGGAACCCTGCCATCTAGTCTTGCATATATCATATAATATTAGGTCAAAGCTTTCAGATAGAAAAATGTTAAGTAGATTTTCAAAATAAAGACTGAATGAAGAGTTAAAAACCTAACAGGATTGTTGATTTTTGACTCTGGCTGGATTTTCTTAGATATCAAGGACAACAAATATTTGGGGAAGAAGAATTAATTTGTTAAAGCTTTTCTTGATGTCTTTCACCCAGGCTTGGAAAGAGCATCATGAAAAAAAGAGTGCCCTTTTGGAAACTACGCACACAACATATTTTTCCTAATAGGTGTGAAGAATGGCTGCTATGCATAAATGATTGTTGGAAAATAATTCTCTGTAAAACATGACTTAAGAAGCAACTCCATTCACCACTATAGTAGTCCCAATATTCAGAACAACCATGACACATCACATAGATGCTGACATTATGTTTGTTAGTTAATAAACACCTTTTGGAAAAAATCCACCACTTTCAGCTCTGTAATTTTATTACCCAATAAGTTGGAAAATAAAACTTTTGAAAGAAAATTGATATTAACAGCATAAAAGTCACACACAAACACAAAATCAGAGGACTCTCTCTCAGTATGAAACCCTAAGTTGCAGCATCTTCCCAGGACTATCTTTTCTTTAATCAGGGGTAAAGTGAAGAGGTTGAGACTAAGATGACTCTATGTCAGAACCTCAAGCACCACAATTAAACAAAAATTTCAATTTAAAACAACCAACCAACCAAACAAACCAAAAAATACCTCGGGCACCCCCACTGTTAACCATCTCTGAGACCATCTCAAAGCTTTAAGTCCTTCCCATTCGCAGACCCTCCTTACCCAGCATACTTTCGGTTGGCACAGCTTAGTAGAAGCGAAGGAAATTCGCAGGTGGTGACTCCAGAGACGCAGGAGCTCAAGCTACAGCGCCTATCTGCTGGGCAGACGGCAGCTGCAGAGTGAGGTGCGGACGGGGCGCACCTCTCCAGCCCGGGAAGGTCCGTCAGCCGCGCGGCGCAGCCCACCCAAGGTCTTGGGGGGCTGGCTTTCCTAGTTTGACAGGAGAGCAAACTGTATTAGTCCCCAGCCCTCCCTCTCCTGACCCCTCCCGATTTCCTGACACTTTAATTCTGCCTTAAGTGATGGTTTAAACCTAGCCCCAGCTTGTATTACAGGCTAAAAGGCAAGTGCTATTTCCTCATGCTTTCTTTCCACCTCCCCAATGTCCAGGAGGCTCACCTTCCCGGGGCCTTCCTTCCCTCGCCCAGCTGTGAGCTGTGCGCAAACTTCTCCGCACTTGGGAGTCTTTATCCTCGCCCGCGCTTTCGCCCCACCCCTCCCTCCTCCCTCCTCCCCCCGTCACCGGTACCCGGAGGAGGTGGCTGCGGAATTCTTGAGGGCCAGCACCCCCTCCCTCCCGGCCCCTTTCGCCCCCGTCAGTCCCATCTTGTCCCTGGGGAAGGAGGGGTGAGCAGGAGAGCTCCGAGTGCCTCCCCGCCAGCCCCTGTCACCCTGGCCCGCGAGTGTGGCTGCGCTCACCCGGGCTGCCTTGCTCCAGTCCCGGCTAGGGCTCACCCCACAAGTCCTGGAGACTAAAACGCGGTGTAAACTCGGGAAGCAGGAGAGAGACCCGAATTAGACCTTGGGTAGGGAGGGGTAGGTGGGCACGGACATGGGGCGGCGGGCAGAGAGACGATAGTCTGGGATGGGAGATTCGTAGCCCGTCCCCGGAGACAGCTTTCTGGGATCCCTGTCCTCTTCCCGGAGGATGCTAATTTCAGAGGGAGGTGAGTTTCCTAAAGAACCCAACCCGGGGGACTGTGCCACCTGGGAGCCTGTGGAGAGGGTCCGTAGTGTGCAAGGTGGTGAAAGTGGGATGGGGATGGGTGGGGAAAAGGTGGGCTAGAAGCTAGGGTGCCGAGAGGAAGCAAGAAAAAGAGCCAGGAGGCAGGAGGTAAGAAGAGGGTTCATGGGGTCCGGCAAGCCCTGGGATAGCGTCCGGAGTTGGGCAAGCTGCCGGGAGCTGCGGGTGCCGGCTGGATTTGGGGGGAGAACGCCCTCCACGTAGCGGGCTAGTGGTGGGCACAGTAGGCTAGGGTGAGTGAGCGCAGTGAGGACGGCGTGAAAAGACGGGGGACTGGAGTGCCAGACTTGGTGTTGGGGACTGCGACACTTCCCTCCTCCCCCGCAAAGCCTTTGATGCCAGGGGATCGCGGGACAATCTGAGTCCCCACAGAGTGCGACCTGGGCTGACGGTAGCACCCTGAGAGGCAGGCAAGTTTGTCGCAGGGACGCACAGCTCTTAGCATCGTTTAGCCCACCGTTGGGTTGAGCAAGGTAGCAGCAGACACTTCTTTCCTAACTCTGTAAAAGGGGCGTTGGGCTAAGAACGCAGCATCCCTCGCGTCTCGAGATTGCAAGGTGGCCATGCACGGTCCAGATTACCAACACTGTGTGCTCAGCAAAAGAAATAATGGTAACAACAAAGTAATAGGACATTCAAGAAGAAAGCCAGATGGCAACACAGCTCACTTTCTGGGCTGTCTAAGTTCCTCCTAAGCACTCAGGAGTCAGACGTGCCCTGTGAATGAGACTATAACCTGCACCCATGGGTTCTCCTGTTCTTTCCTCGGAGAAATAAATTACCATAGGCAAAAAGTGCATGTGTCTGCCCAAAGGGAACTCCAGGGACACCTAATTTGTGTGATTAGGGGCTTTCAGGAGACCCAATAGAAGACAGAATATTAGGGCAGGGCAGCTATCCCGCCAGACCTTACAGGGGTTTTGTTTTTCCACGAGCTCTCTTCCCTCCAAAGCACTCCCCTTCCCTGCCACCTCCAGTCTGGTGACCTAGAGGACTGTTTGTGACTCACTATGCATTCAAACCCTACAGTACCGCCCCACTGCAGGGGAATATTGTACAGTCTCTTTATTCAGGGGATCTAAGTGGGAATGGTGTTGTTAGTAAAAAAAAAAAAAAAAGAAAAGAAAAGAAAAAGAAAAAGAAAAGAAAAATGTGACTAGGAAAGGAAGCCTGGCAATGGGGAGAGGAATTTTGTAAAGGAACACAGACACATACAGATACTCACAGACACACACACACACACACACACACA